>JAGFNQ010002441.1:159200-297727 GCA_024364735.1 Boesenbergia rotunda
CAATCCAACATTTCTAGTCAATACTCCTAACCAATATTCTTCTTCGCAATTCAGCTATTTTATCACCATGTATCTACAAAAGCATTCTAAATCAAATAGATAAAATATACTTTTTCATATCATATCAAGACGGTAGAAATTAAGTTTTTAGAGTTAGTAAAAGGTGATTCGTTCGCTTCAACACTCTGTCAATTTTTTTCGGGATCCATACGAAAAAGATAAATTATAGGACTGTTAGCCCAGATATTGTGGCAAAGCGTGGGGAGGATGGGCACCTTAAGTTAATAACACTCACATTTTAATCATCGATCCATCCTATGGGACAATGAAATAAGTTTCTAGAGAATCCACAAGAACTGTAGCGATCATGATGGCATAAATTAGTCCCCACGGGATGGACTGATAGTTAGTACGTGGGTGTTGCCACCAAGAGGTATGGGGTCAAATTCTGGCAAAGTCAGTATGTCCACTCTCCCCACACACTAGCCACAGCATCCGGACTAGTAGCCCCCGTGATTTACCTCCTCCATATTGATCCTGATACGAATTGGCTGGAGCGTTAGGGGCGAACGATTCACCTTTTTGTCACCATGATAGCAGAAATTAGGTCATAATATTCATTTTGCTCTTGTGTATGAACTAGCCAGTAATGCAATGAAATTTAATGTCAACCACTTGAATTCAATTTGGTATATTACTGTTCGAGACTAGTACTTAAAAAACTAAATCAATCATGATCATTAAACAGAATTCAGGTATCCGATGGTAGGGCAAAGAATTCATGCAAGCGTACATATACAGAGCACAAAATATTACAAAGGAGAAAAGAATAAAGAATGAAAACGAAGAATTTAAAATAAAATACAGAGCATGAAAAGAGAGGTCTAATCAGTGAAGCAATAGACACTAAATCGTAGTTGAGGCAAAAAATGAGATAGTGAGTACTTGGAGAATTCTTTCGAAGATATGAAGAAGAAAATGCTTCGGTCAAACGGTGTGGAACGACGTCTGACAACGCGTCGCGGCGAGGACGGCGTCGAGGAGAGGAGAGAGAAGAGTTGCGGCGAGAATACCTTGCGGAATGGAAAAAGTGGCGGCGAGAAAAAACCTAGTTCCAAAACAGGCGAAAGGGCGATATCAAGAAATAGAGCACTAAAAAAAACAAAAAACGGTGAGGTGGACTGCCCACCGCGGCAAATCGTGCACAGGCCCTAATAAAACGGCATTACATAGAGCAATCATACGCTCATGAACAAAATCTAAATGAAAATTTTAAAAAGAACTATAATAGAGAGTGAAATTATAACGTGAATGATATGATATTTTTCGTGTGCATATTCGATTGCCACTTGGACATTGACGGTGGCCTCCGGCCGCAGCTCCGAACAAAATTATAACCTGGGGGGCACGGTGAACCCGTCGAGTATCGCTACAATTGGAGTGTCACGTCATTCATGTTAAGTTTCACGTTGAAAATTCACGTTGTTTTTCATTTTTGTTTTAAAAAATAATATGACATTTTATATGTACACGTTCGATTGTTACTCAGACACCATCGACAACCTACGCTATGCTACGCGCTCATACGTGACTATCTCCAATTGATTCGCTAATCGATTGGGAGGTGAGTGTTCCGTCAGGCAGCGGTTGGTCGCCGTCCTAAACTAAATTATAACTCAGTGAGAAAGATAAACCCTAGCAAGATCACATCCGACTAGACCCGGAAAAGTTATGACAACCAGATTTGATCGTGACCACCGTAACTCTAACCGCCTTCAATCGATTGCTACAAACCTGCCTTGAATCAATTGCAACAAATTTGCCTTGAATCGATTGCAGCAATCGATTCAAGGTAGGTTTTTTTCAATCGATTAGGCATGGTAAAATTTATTCCCAATCAATTGAGGCACAAATACAATACAAATACATAGTGACAACCAATCGATTATTCAATCGATTGAGAACTAGCCGCGCATGAGCATACAGTGGAAGGTGTAGGTAAAATTTATTCCCAAACAATTGAGGCACAAATATACAACAAATACATAGTGACAACCAATAGATTACTCAATCGATTGAGAACTAGGCGCGCATGAGCATACAGTGGAAGGTATATATATATATATATATATATATATATATATATATATGAGCAATCAGGGGAGACACGTGGCAAGGAAAGTTACATGGTAGGGCCCACCAAACTAGTGCCTCGAGGTTAGACCGGGAATCAGACTTTCGAGACTATCTCGGGAGAACGAAAGAAGACCCTCGAGGTCAGCTCGGGGGATAAGACTCCGGGACTGACTTAGGAGAGTGAAGACCAAAGATTAGCGTAGGGATAAAAGAACCAAGCTTCAAATACCCTCTACTCCTTCAGAACAGGAAAGTCATTAGGTAATTATTGTTTACAACGCATGGTAATTAGAGCATTAATAGTCACGATGGTCATTACCAGAGGAAGACAGCTGGCAAGTAATCGATGACTAAGAAACGTGGATGAGGAGGTGGGGATACATGGGAGGAAGGTGTCAGGTATATAAGATGTCTCGGCACCCAGGTAAAGAGGGTACATTTTTCAGAATTAGAGTACTTTGATTCCTCGGTTTTCTCCCTAAACGAAGGAGTTCTGACTTGAATGTCAAAGAGGGCTCCATCGGAATTCTTCCGGTGCATCCTCTTTACGCTCGTATTAATTTCGCAGGCGTCGACGTCTTCTCCCTGTCATCGTCACCGTGGGCTGCGCTTTGGTGATTCATCATCCCCATCGTTCACTTCCGGAACAAGTTTGGTGCAGTCTGTGAGAAACATCTAAGCATCAGAAGGAACACTGCGATGGCAGATCCAGAGGGACAACACATAATTTTGACGCGAGAGGAGTTGGATCGTTTAGTCGCCAACACCGTCAAAGGAGCACTGGAGTAGCATCAGATTGAACAGGCGGTCTCTCAACGAGCGGCTCCGATGCAGGCCGAGATCCCAAGGGCGTCGGCCTCCCATAATCGGAATCAACGATCCGTCTCACCACCGGAGTGGCCGACAATGATAGCCCCGGGGCACAGAATTTATACGGTAAGATCGTTAGCATAACAAACTTATATATATATATATATATATATATATATATATATATATATATATATATATATATATAAACAAAAATTTTATGCTAAGGACCTTACCGCACAAACTCGTACAAACCTAATGTTAAGGTTTGTACGAAGTTTGCGCGGTAAGGTCCTTAGCATAGCAAAACTCATATATAGAAATTTTATGCTAAGGACCTTACCGTGCATACTCGTACAAACCTAGTGTATTTGATTTTTCTTTATTTTTCATTTCATTTTTTTTATTTTTTGCTTACGATTACCACTAGGGTTTACTCTTCCCATTTAGGTTATAGTATTAAGCACAACAAAATTTTCAAACTAAAGAAATAGTTAAGGTTTACACGGAGTTTGCGCGGTAAGGTCCTTAGCATAGCAAAACTCATATACAAAAATTTTATGTTAAGAACCTTACCGCGTAAACTCGTACAAACCTATTATATTTGATTTTTCTTTATTTTTTATTTTATTTTTTTTCTTTATTTTTTGCTTGTGATTACCCCTAAGGTTTAGTCTTCACATTTGAGTTATAGTATTAAGTACAAAAAAATTTTCAAACCAAAAAAATAATTAAAGTTTGCACGGAGTTTACGCGGTAAGGTCCTTAGCATAGCAAAACTCTATATGTATATATGCACACCCTTACAAGGGCGATCGTTGGTGGCGTCCCATATGGCACGGTGACATGACAAAACAATCTAATTTTTTAATTCTTCTTTCTACGTGATTTTGTTTTTTCTCTCTCCTATATGTAAAATGGTGTTAATTTATAAAAAAAAACCCAACGAGGTTGAAGCTAGTTTATAGTGATTAGCTCCAAGTGGTGTCGGCACCCCCCAAACCAGCACAATCAATGTTGATATTGATTTCTACAAATTAGCATCACGTTGGTACTAATTTTCTTTAAACAACATCACCATATGGTGCTGGTTGGTTTTTTAAACTAGCATAGTTTTTCGAACCAACACCACATCTGTAGAAACAAGCATGAATGAGGTGTTATTTTGAACCGGCACCATTTGGAGCTGGTTTCTATAAATCAACACCAACATAGTGTTGGTTTCTACTATTTTGTAGAAACTAGCATGACGTTGGTGTTGTTTTATTTTTTACAAATTCGCATCATGTTGATGTTAGTTTGTAGAAATCAGCACCACCTTAGTGCTAGTTTCTACAAACCAACACCACTTTATATGCAGGAGAGAGAAAAATCAAAGTGTATGTAGAGAAAGAAGGATTAAAAATTGAATTGTTTTGCCTTGTCACCACGCCAGATGGGACGTCGACCATGATCGTCATTATAAAAATGTGCAGGCTATATATATACACACAAAAATGATATATTGCACACCTTATCCTTCGCGCTCGTGCCCACCCATCTCCTAATAGATTGGTGAATTGATTGATGAATCGATTAGGGCATGCCCACGCATACATGCCCCCAATCGATTGGGAAAGCCCTAATTCGATTGGGAAAGCCCTAATTAAATTCTCCTAATCGATAGGGCAAGCCACCAATCAATTGGTGGCTGAATTTTTTCTAGTACCAATCGATTGATGATTGAATTTTTTTCAACCACCAATTGATGGATTCAATTGGGGCTTCCCAATCGATTGGGGATGTCCTCAATCAATTGGAAAATTCCTCAATCGATGTCACGATGTTTTAAATCGATTCATTGATCTATTCGGGGCGTAGTGCATGTTGGAGCCAGAAGCACCAGATCGAACCTGGCTTTAATAATGACAAAGGGATCAAAGTTAAGTTTGTATGGTGATCTAATGGATTTACTATGTGTGCAAAAAAAGTCCTAGTTAACCTAGGCATTAAATCTTGACCTGCAGGGTTAAGCATGAAGTCCTAGTCGAGGACTGGGCATGAAGTCATAGCCGAGGGCTGGGCATCGAAGACCTGACCGAGGGTTGGGCACAAAGAACTGGTTCAAGGAATTGGACACGAAGTCCTGGTTGGGGACTGGACACCGAAGACCTGATCCGGAAAATCAGGCAGAAGACTTAGCCGAGCGATTACTACAAACTGAAGTAGAGACGGGTCGAGGTACGAACGTCTCGAGATCTGAGACTTTCGGAGGCCGAGCAAAAGTCCAACCGGAGGAGCCGGTTGGCAAAAAGTAACTTCTCTAGAGTGGAGTAGGTGAGGATGCGTTCCTCGAAAGAGGGAACAATAGGCGTCGGTTCGACCTTGGATTTCATTTGAAATCCAAAGTCAGAACCAGACAGCTCTAGCTGTCATTATGCATGCATTCACTATACTATTATTGTTCTTGAACTAACCTTGATTGCAGACTTAAGGGGTAAGCTGGCTGCGAACAGGAGCGCCTGAGAGGACTCAGGCGCCTCAGAGGGGTTTTCTCAACTGTTGGCGAAGTTGAGTTAGCGGCCGCTGGTTGGATGCACCACGTCAGTTCCCAGGCACCCCCAGTGCTCCCAAGCGCCCAAGAAGAGGATAATGTTTAGTCGAGTCTGCGGATAATGATGCGGCTAAAACGGTGACATGGAGGGCGCCCCTATAGTCTCTCGGGCGCCCAAGTTCAAGTATAAAAGGGGTTTCACCCCCTTGCTTCCTGACATCAATTTAAGCTCTCGAAATCTCAATGATAAAGCTTTCGTGCACAAGTTCTCTGTGCCTAAGAAGTTCAAGATCGACGACACACAACTTCTACAATGAAATTCTTCCTTTAAGTGACATTGGTATAATTTCCATTTTATTTCTGTAATCAATCATTATTCTTGTACTCCATTTACGAATTATAGTATTGCCCAACGAAAACGGTCAAGGACCGTGGGCCTTGGAGTAGGAGCCGTCACAGACTCCGAACCATGTACAAATAAAGTGTTATCATTGTTTTGACTTGGTTATTTCCGTTGTATTTAATTTGATTTACGTCCAAAAAATCGTTATTAATATTCACCCCCTCTATCAATCATATCGATCCCACAGTGCGAACGTAGTGTCGCACACCGTAATTCGAATGGAATTAGTCCCATTCTCCCCTAGGGTTCACCTTCCCCCTAGATTATAGTTTGGGTCATACCAGGTGGCTGGAGGCCGCTGGCGCTAGGCATTCGAGTGCACATAGGCAACGACTTGGGCAGCCACCCTTGTCCTCCATCAATCAATTCACAAATCAATTGGTTGGATGTCAAGCACAGTCACGTACAAAAGTTTTGCGCAAAATTATATATATATATATATATATATATATATATATATATATATATATATAGTTCTGGAAGTGAACGACGGGGATGACAAATCACCAAAGCACAACTCACGGTGATGATAATGGGGAGAAGACGTCGACGCCTACGAAATTAACACGAGCGTAAAAAGGATGCACGGAAGAAGTTCCGGTGGAGCCCTCTCCGACCCTCAAGTCAGAACTCCTTCGTTTAGGGAGAAAAATGAGATATCAAAGTACTCTAATTCTGAAAAGCTTATTACCCCCTTTACTTGGGTGCCGAGACATCTTATATACTTGACACCTTCCTCCCACGTATCCCCACCTCCTCCTCCACGTTTCTTAGTCATCGGTTACTTGCCAGATGTCTTCCTCTGATAACGGTCATCGTGACTATTAAAACCCTAATTACCATGCGTTGAAAATAATAATTACTTAATGACTTTCCTATTCTGGAAGGAGAAGAGGGTACTTGAAGCCTGATTCTCTTATCCCTATGCTGATCTTTGGGCTCCACTCTCCCGAGTCAGTCTCGGAGTCTTATCTCCTCGAGAGACTTTTTCCGTTCTCCCGATATAGTCTCAAGAGTCTGATTCCCGGTCTGACCTCGGGACACTAGTTTGGTGGGCCCTGTCACATAGCTTTCCCATGCCACGTGTCTCCCCTAATTGCTTATCCCTTTCATAAGTCTCCCCCTTCAAGTCTAATCGAAGGAAGTGGGGCTGAATGATTAAGCTAGTGGCACAAAGTGGGGAAGCGCAGTATCTGCGGGGCCAATCTTACCATTCCTTCTTTCTTAACAGCTTGTCAGGTCTTAGGAATCTAAACATTCGTTACTTGGCCCATGATGATCCTTTGGGTTAATCCAAGAGTCTTTACGAGTTCCAAGGCCCTGTAATGATAGTTGTCCATCACCTATTAAGGGTGTATGGGGTATCTTAATGGCGAGAGAGTGTTCTAGCGAATAGAATACTGTCATGTGGCAGGATTCTTTCTGTGTGATTTCCCTCTGATACGCTTAGTCAGGTCATACTAACCGATGACTATAATGAACTGTGATACCTCTAGATTTGCAGTTCTCACCATCCACGCATCGTGCATCTATTGCTTCGCATGAGAGTTGCTCCTTCCCTATAAAAAGGGGAGGCGAAAGTGACCTGCCGCCTTCTTGCACCGCCGACTATCAGAACTAGCGCCTCCCGTCCCTGCCTACTAGAGTTTTTTCTTACTAGAGCTTCTTCTTCACATGTAAGTCCCGTCCGCCTCCGTCTTCCTCTCTTCTTCACTATCATGGGCAAGGAAGGAAAGGGAAAGAAAGGTCAGGGTAGGAAGGAGAGACCTGAAGAGGAAGGGACGTATCATCTCGAGTGGTATGAAGCTACTTCGTCGAAGGTCTAGTCGAACACCCTAAGGGATGCTTGTGAAGCCTATGACATTTCGGTGGAGTTAGAAGTCAGGGTTCCTGGGATAGACCAGTCCCCGGTAGAACCCCCCTTAGAGTTTTTCACTTTCTTCTTAGGGCAAGCAGAGTTTGACCTTTGTTTTCCGATTCTTCTCTTTTTCATGGCCATCTTTGAGTCTTTCGATATTCCATTACACCAAATGACTCCAAATGCCTTCGCTCAAATGGGCGGGATGTTCATCCTGTTCAAACTATTCAACATACCCTTAACTTCTCGTTCCTTCCACTACTTCTTCCTCCCCAACCTGGCCTCTAGGGGGCCTTCAGCTTTACTGCTCGCCCCGGCCATAAATTCATTGGAAGCCTCCCTTCCTCCCATAAGGGATAGAAGGTGCACTTCTTTTTCATTCAGCTTTTTGAGCGTCCCTTTTGCCCGACTCGCTGGCGAGAAGACTTACCTTCTCCTCCGAACTTGGGCGACTTCCAGCTGGACCAGGGGTATTCGCGAGCCAGGAGTATTTTGGCCGGAATGGAGTTCCATGGCCCCAACCTAGTTCAATGTGAAGAACTTCTATATCAGGCTGGGATTAGCTCCAAAGTCACTAGTCTTATCCGTAATCTCGATAAGTCCACTATTTCATTAAACGCTTATCTATTCTAATTGATGTTCCATTGTTTTTGTGTTTCAGGGAACATCATGATATCCCAGGCTATGAGCAAGCTCCTTAAATGGGAATTGGCAGATGAGCGGGCCCTTGCACCTCCTCCAGCTCCTACGACACCAGTGGTCGAGCCTTCCGGGGATTCTGAGCAGACGCACGACCAGGGATCGACTACCTCGAAGCTGCCGAATGTTCAAGGAGTTGATCCTTCTCCTGTTCCCATTGGGGCAGGAGGTGATGAGGAGGAACGGCCAGCTCAGGTGTTAGATCGTTGTTGTCATGCTAGAGGGGGGTGAATAGCAATTTCTCGGTTTTCTTCCTACAAGGTTAGCGTGCGCAAGCGGAAACAATAATAATAAAATCAAACAAGGCCAACACAAACCTATTTATGTGGTTCGGAGATGAAGATCCTACTCCACGACAGTCCGTGAGGTGGATGATCCCTCGATCCTTCGGTGGATCACTCCCCGGATGCCCTCCGGCTAGCTCGTGTAGCTCCTTGTGGGCGGAGAAACCTCGCCAAAACCTTGAACACACTATCTGAGCACTAAGACTACTAATGAGCTCTAACCAAGCTCATTTCGTCAAAGGTTCCCAGCCAAAATCGAGCCTCATTAAATAAAGCTCAAGGATGGAAAACACCCTACCAGTCGACTGCCTTGGGGCAGTTGACTCGTCCCACTGAAAATCGACCGTTGCAGCTCAACGTTCGAATTTTCAGCCAACACTACCAGTCGACTGCTCCCAGAGCAGTCGACTGGTGCAGGGTCGACAACCTTCTATGAGTTTCTGTTCTTGTTGGTAGTCGATTGTTATATTCCCAGTCGACTACCCAACCTACAAAGACACTCCTCCTCACTCCGAAGACCCTCCTTCACGTGTGCCTTCAAGCATACTCCCTTGGCTTGCCCCTTGAAGTCATCTTCCATCGGCTATCACCCTCGGATGCGCACGCAAACCCTCGGCTTGCCTCCATGCCACCCTTCACGTGTGCCCTTTGAAGTCCACTTCTCGACTTACCCTTGGAGTCATCTTCCCTCTGTTGGGGCAATCGGCCCTGAGATGATCTGGAGGATCATGATATTTTGATGTATGGGCAATACGGTTAAGTTAGATTTGTGTTGTTCTCATATGTGTACATGAGTGTGCAGGTGTACAGGTACACATGGACTTGGTTGATGTCTTCAGGTGAAGGATGGCATGGAGGTAAGCTGGAGGCTTACGTGCGCATCCTAGGGATGATGAGCCGAGGGGCGCGGACTTCGAGGCGTACGTGAAGGGTGGCATGGAGGCAAGCTGGAGACTTGCGTGCGCATCCGAGGGACGAGGGCCAAAGATGAAGAGGGCGTGAAGGCAACAGTCAAGACTGCTGGTGAAGAGTCAACTGAGTTGTGAGGATCTGAGTATGTGGGTTTGTACTCAGGGGTTTAAGCCGGGAGGGTTTGAGTGCGGAGGGACTTGTACTCGGGAGTGAAACCCTAGGCTTAAGGGTGTCCCAGTCGACTGGCCTATTGGCAGTCGACTGGTATAGGATGGAACAGGCTGGTAGATTCGAACGTTGTGTTGTAACGATCGAATCTGAGTGGGACCAGGTGACTGCCATTTTGGCAGTCGACTGGTAGCGGTTGTTTCAGATTCGAGCCCTATTAAAGGGGGCTCGTTTCCTATTATCTTTTTTGACGAAACTCGCTTGGATAAAGTGGGTTAGTAGTCTACTATGATCAGAGAGCGTCCGAAGTATTGTGGCGAGGTTTCTCCACCCACAAGGAGCGACGGATCTAGCCGGAGGTTATCCGGGGGTTGATCCATCGAAGGATTCTTGGATTAGTCACCCGACCGGGGTGGATACCAAGTAAATCAGTTTGTTAGCATTGTTTATTTCTTATTTACTTTGCATATTATTGTTTCCGCTGCGCTAACAATTCTGTAGAGATCAAACGACGATAAAGTGTTATCCCCCCCTCTAGCATGCCTAGACGATCCTTCGATTGGTATCAGAGTCAGGTTCGCTCTTGATCGGACTAACCGCCGAGGGAGCACTCACTAGAGGAAGAAGAACATGGAAGATAAGTTGGGAGAAGATATCAACACACCACCATCCTATAATAATGAAGAATTCGATCATTGGAAGACAAGGATGGAAAATTGGCAAGGGATGGATTGGGAATGTAGAATGACCATTGAAGACTCATTCGAAATCCCCAAGGATAAGCATGGCAAGAGGCTTCGTCCCAGATATTGGACAAGTGAACAACAAGAACAAGCTAGGGCAAATGAGAAGGTAATAAATATTTTAATTAATATCTTGCCTACTAATGTGATGAGATGTATAGGAGATTACAAAAGCACACATGAGTTATGGAAGAAATTGGAAAAAGTTCACAAGAACTCTACACAAGTTCAATTAGTGGAAGAGCATGATGAAATAGGTTCAATGGTCCAAGAGGACCAAAATGAAGAATTGTCCATGCCATCAAGTAAGGAGTCATCCACCTCATCAAGAGAAGAAGAGGAAGAATCAATATCAAGAATTGAGGGGGAGAAGAGACTCTCAACTATACAAGAGCAAGAGAAGACGATAATCTTCACCAAAGCCAAGTCAAAAGAGCACATTACATGCTTTGGATGCAACAAAAAGAGGCACTACATGGATAAGTGTCCACTAGGTAAAAAGAAGGTAATTCCTAAGCCCAAGTCCATTCAAATTAAATCTAATATGGGTTGTAGGAATGAAGAAGCTCAAAACAAAAGAAAGAGAATTCGATGTTTCACATGCGGGGAGCTCGGACATTATCATACAAAATGTCCAAGAAGTGGAGAGCTCAAGAAGATGGAGCACCGTAGGAAATGGGAGAAAGAGGAAAGGAAGAGGAGAACTCATCAAGGAGGAGCCCCAAGGGTAAGGGAGGTAACCTCTAACTCTACTCATGCTTCAAATTCTTCCATGATTGCTCAAAATGTTTGCATAAATGATAGAATTGATGACAATTGCTTGCTCATGCGTGTTCTTGATTTTAAATATCATGATAGGAATAGAAACAACTTTGTATGTCGAAACACCAAAAATTCTATGATGCATGAAAAATCTAGGAACTCTAGGAATAAGGACCAAGGCATAAAGTCTAAGAAAGGGAGGAATATGCCTAGAAAAATAGGAAGATCTGGAAATGATCAAATTAGGTCTAGTGATCCTAAGGTTAGAGAGTTAGAAAAGGAAAATCAAGTTTTAAAAGCAAAACTTGATCAATTAGAAAGAAACCTAGGTAGAGTCATTCAAGGGTCCAAGGGATTGAACATGATATCAAAGGACCAAAATCATAGGAATGGTAGGTCGGGTTTAGGATACCATTCTAGGAGGGCTAATGTTGATAAAGTATCATATTCAAGGATGTCTTACAACTATGGTAGAGAAAAAGTCAAAAATGGCAAAGAAAAGTCATGTGAAGGAAAAGAAAAGAAATTGATCAAAGAAAAGGTCTATAGGGTTAAGAGAGTAGTAGTGGAAGGTCAAGAAGCACCAGAGGAGCACCGGTGTGGTCTTGCCTTTATAGAAGAGTTACCTAGAGAGGTAACTAGGGCTAGGAGCTCAAGGGAGAGCTCCAGAAGTCAAAATGGGTTCCATGGTCAATGGATCTCAGGTGGTTCCCTTCTAGGAGATTGAAAAGAACTATAAGGTGTGCCAAGAGAGTTAAAATGCTAAGGTTAGTCTTAGTCCTAGAGAATTGGCACACTAAAGGGAGGATTATAGAGAAAAAGGTGAAATTGGGATTTTAACCAAGACAAATAGGTATGAATGCCTAAATACCATATAAGTTGGTGCTATGAATGGATTATGGATGAGTATGGGAAGAAGCATCAAGGTGAGGTCCAAATTAGAACTCTTGGGAAGGGTTTTATGATACCTTTTAGAGAAACTCGAAGTTTGTACCAATCTTGGGATTTGGGATGACTTTGACTGAAATAATATTTTTCTCAAGTAAATATAGGATCCACAAATCTCCACACAAGAATTCATAATTTTTGAGAATTTATGGAATTAGTTATACATTTCTGAAGTTCAAATTGGTAATCTGAAAATCAGATACCAGTCGACTGCCAGGAGGGCAGTCGACTGCGAAAACCCACAGAATGTAATTACACTCTGGCCCAATAAAAAGAAAGGGCGCGCCGGGGAAGCCAAACCTAGGGTTTTGGCTGATCACTCCCGGCGATTTTCTCCTCCTCTCAACTCCCCTTGCGTCCTAAGCTCCTCCTGAGCCCTAAAGTTCTTCTCTAAGGCCTCCTCTACCTCGGATCTACTTCTAGGGTTTGCTAAAACCTCAATCGTTTCAAGCCACACTCTCAAACTCGAGTCAACATGAGAAGAATGAAAAGGTATTGCGTTTTAAGGTTCATTTTTCCCGATTAAGCCATGTTTTGACACTAATGTGACATTTTTGTGTGTATTCCTTGATGTTTTTCCTTGTTGGGGGGGGGGATTGTCTTGGCATGCATGGGTATGTATGAGTTTTAGAATGGCTTCTAAGAGGTCTAGGGGTGAAGGGTCATCCCGACAGAGTCAGGAAGGGTCCAGGTTTAGGTCCCTGGAGTGTAAGAAGCATTTTGAAGAGAATAAATTTGTGGTAATGAATTGCAGATACCTGAACAAAACTTTCTTTCAAGAAAAGTCACCCCAATTGGCTGAAATGATCACTCATTTTCAGCTAGACCAGCTAGTTTACTGCCAGCAGGACATAGACATTGACTTGTGTTCAGAGTTTTATGCAAATTTGACCTGTATTGACTCTGATAACAATTTGTATGAGTCCCGAGTTACTGGTGTTCCTATCCCCTTCTCTGTCATGGGTTTAGCCGGGTTCCTCCAGTGTAGGGCGTCCAACAATGCATCTGTGTATTTTTCTACTGTTGTTGAACCTTTAGAGTTTCCTGGAGTCACTATTGATCAGATTCATATGCATTATTTCCGAAGACATAGGAATGACTCGGAGCGTCTTTTTGATGCTAAACCCATGCGACCATTTAGTCATGTCTTGTATAAGGTCGTTGTCGAGTGCTTCTTGCCTATTGTCACCAAGGGAAGGTCTAAGGTCAGACTCCCACATTTGATGATGATGTATGCCTTAGAGAGGAGGTTGGACATGATGTCTCCCTACAGGTTTTTAGTGTCATTTGTTATTCTTCCCATAGTGTCAATGGGAAGATATATATGCCCTTTTGCCACATCCTTACAGCATTTTTCCACTTACATTTTGGCATTCGGGTGTGTAGTGGTCAGGTGAGGCACCTGTCAAAGGACTATAATCAGATTGGCACGCGCCAATTGTCCTTGGCAGGTATTGAGTGTAAACAGGGGCATTTGTTTGGAGGGAGCGCCCAGAGGCCGTTGATGCAGATGAGGAGCCCACCGAGCTTGTCACACGCGCGGAGTTTACCCAGCTCCAGGCAGATGTTCATGGTCTTCGGGAGGATATTCTCGTCATCCATGAGAATATTCATGGGTGCCGGCAGTCCGAGCAGAGGATCGAGGGGGCAGTTCAGCGGATGACTGGCCGTCAGGATGATATCTACGAGATGATGCAGCAGTGGCATCTTGCTTTTCAGGGTCCTCCTGCTCCTCCTCCTCCTCCTCCAGGCGGTGATGATCACATGTTCTTCTGACCAGTGGGAGCAACTTTTGAGTGATTCTAGTGTTGAGAGTATTCTATTTTGATATTTTATTATATCTCTCACACACTTTCTATTCTGATGGTTGTATTTATATGGATGACTTCCGGGTTTTGGCCCTGGATACTTGCTATGTCTATTGCATGAAACATCTATGTATGACTCTATTCTGTAGTTTTTATGACATGTAAGTTGCTTTACTATGTTTCTATTGAGGTATTGAAGTGTTATCATGACTAGATGCTATTTTGAAATTTTCTTGAAAATCTCTAAGTGCTAATGGATGCTTCTCTTATGCCTTTTATTTATGTGTTCATGATATGATTTGAAAATTTTATATTGTATATTATCTAACATGGTTTGATTGGAAATCAAATAATGGTGTTATGTATAAAAGGGATTATCATCTAGACTTAAAAGAAAAAGAGGGGAAGCTCTTGTCAAAATGGAAATGTCTATATGAAAAAAGGGAGTTTGGGAATCATTTTAAATATAAAGTGGAAGTGATAAAAGGTGGCAAACATTGGATACCATGATTAGGAGTCAAACTTGATACAAATTTGCCACAGATTGAGAAGTTTAGAATTTGTACCACAAGTCAAGCACGGTTGATGTGTTACATGAACCAAATTTTTCTAGGGTAGGGAATACCTTAACAATTGTGCTTGCAACGTTTCACATTTTTCCAGATTTTTTGGAATTTTTTTATTCGTTTCTGAATTTCGGCTGAAATTTTGAAAAACTGCGTATCAGTCGACTGGCTGGGGGCAGTCGACTGATAGTGTGGGCAGGTTGTGAATTTGTGATTTCTGAGGTGGTTTTCAGAAATATGATTAGTTCTATTTGGCACCAAGGGTAGGGTTGCTTGGGGCAATCCTTTTGATGGTGTCAAAGGGGGAGAAATTGAAGTGTTAAGTTAGGGTTGGGGTGAAACTTAACCTTGATACTATGGAGTTCAGGTTTGGGAAAACTTAATTTTGGGATTAGCAATAAGAATTGAAATTTAAAGAAAGCATAGATTAAGGGGGAGGTTGCCTCTTGTGTGATATGCTTAAATTTCAGTTGCTTGTGGTATTGTTATTGCTATATGTTTACCTAACTTAACATATTATTACACATCAAAAAGGGAGAGATTGTTAGGGCAATCGACCCTGAGATGATCTGGAGGATCATGATATTTTGATGTATGGGCAATACGGTTAAGTTAGGATTTGTGTTGTTTTCATATGTGGACATGAGTGTGCAGGTGTACAGGTACACATGGACTTGGTTGATCTCTTCAGGTGAAGGATGGCATGGAGGTAAGCTGGAGGCTTACGTGCGCATCCGAGGGATGATGTGCCGAGGGACGCGGACTTCGAGGCGTATGTGAAGGGTGGCATGGAGGCAAGCTGGAGGCTTGCGTGCGCATCCGAGGGACGAGGGCCAAAGAAGAAGAGGGCGTGAAGGCAACAGTCAAGACTGCTGGTGAAGAGTCAACTGAGTTGTGAGGATCTGAGTACGTGGGTTTGTACTCAGGGGTTTAAGCCAGGAGGGTTTGAGTGCGGAGGGACTTATACTCGAGAGTGAAACCCTAGGCTTAAGGGTGTCCCAGTCGACTGGCCTATTGGCAGTCGACTGGTATAGGCTGGAACAGGCTGGTAGATTCGAACGTTGTGTTGTAACGGTCGAATCTGAGTGGGACCAGGTGACTGCCATTTTGGCAGTCGACTGGTAGCGGCTGTTTCAAATTCGAGCCCTATTAAAGGGGGCTCGTTTCCTACTATCTTTTTTGACGAAACTCGCTTGGATAAAGTGGGTTAGTAGTCTACTGTGATCAGAGAGCGTCCGAAGTATTGTGGCGAGGTTTCTCCACCCACAAGGAGCGACAGATCTAGCCGGAGGTTATCCGAGGGTTAATCCACCGAAGGATTCTTGGATTAGTCACCCGACCGGGGTGGATACCAAGTAAATCAGGTTGTTAGCATTGTTTATTTCTTATTTACTTTGCATATTATTATTTCCGCTGCGCTAACAATTCTGTAGAGATCAAACGACGATAAAGTGCTATTCACCCCCCTCTAGCACGCCTAGACGATCCTTCACCCTCGACTCTCGTCCCTTCAGAACTCAGCTGACTCTTCACCAACAGCCTCGAGGGTTGCCTCTGCGCCTCTTCATCTTTGGCTCCCGTCCCTCGGATGCACACAAGCCTCCAGCTTGCCTCCATGTCATCCTTCACGCATGCCTCGAAGTCCGCGCCCCTCAGCTCATAGTCCCTGTTATCTATAGTCCCTCAAGTGCGCACATAAGCCTACGACTTTTCTCCATGCCACCCTTCACCGTTCCCGAAGCTGTCCAGCTAAGTTAATATGTGTAACCTGCAATCCTGCACACTCACATACACATATCAAATACACAAGGGTAAACCTAACTTAAACCCTTTGCCCAAACATCAAAACACATGATCACTCCGTACCATAGATTGCCCCAACATCAGGTTCATCCGTCGGTGACCGAGACGACCGGGAAAGCAAACTCCCTCCTTTCCGGCCGAAGACGGCTTGTCCTGCCCGATGAGGAGGACGAAGAGAGCGGGCCACCGGTCTCCCTCCCGAAGCACTCGGTTCCCCCTGCCCCTGGAAGAGGAGAACCCGCTCAACCCAGGCGTCTCCCGCAGTCCTGGAGGAAAAGGAGGATACAATTCCCCTTTGCAAGTGTCGCCGAGGGGTGCCATCTCCAGCGGCAGAGCCCCGAGCTAAGGTCGAATCATCTGTCGGCTCCCACGGCAGTCCAAGTTCACGAGCGCCCATCTGCGTCGGAAGGTCCAGGCGGCTAAGAAAGCTGCCTCCTTGGGACCTCAGCCCGTAGAGCTGAAGGAACACTTGCCATAGAGCTATCTGATAATTACCATTTTGTTGATAAATTTAGGCTCTCAAATCCATGTTTTGATCCACTTTTATATGCTTAAGTTTGCATTTACATTAGGTTTCATGAATTACCTCTATTTTAGCTTTTGATTCAAATCTTTGTATATTTGAGATATTTTGGGCATTAAATTTGAATCTAATTTCGTAGGCGTCAAATGATCATGGACCTAGATCAGATTGGATCGAACTTGAGTCAAAATTGGATCTGGATCAAGATGATCAAGCATCGGATTAATATGGGTCGTCCGATCAAGAAACTGCTAGATCTGAGCCATCCGTCAACTTCTAATTAATCCAAGATCAGGATAGAGTTAATCAAGTCCATGGATCAAGATCAGAAAGTTTGGGCTAAATCAGAGTTATTCCAGCCGTTGGATCAAGCTCAAGAGGGTCTAAGCCGTCCATTCAAAGATTATGACAATCTGAGCCATCCGTTGCAAATCTGGAAGATCCAAGCTACTGAGAGGCAGATCCTGACCCTTGATTGAGATCTGGAAGGTTTGGGTTCGATCTGACTTGATCTGACCGTTGGATTACAAGAAGAGGATCTCAGCCGTCCATTTCTAACAAATAAAACAGAACTTCTTCCCCAGATCTGGCATCGTCGCATAGGAGCAGAGTTCGCAGAATAGCTTAGTTTTCTCCGTTCATCATCATTTTCTTCGCAGTTTTCTTCTCAGATCTTGGGCGACCACATCAAATTCGTTTGTCTGCAAGATTTCATATCATTAAGGTATATTTTCCGGTTAAGTTTGCTAATCGATTGCGTTTTAGGAAGTTCCGGAGAGGGTTTCGCCGGAGCTGCTGGTATTGCCGATCGATCCTTGTTGAGGGCTGGTTTCCGTCGTCCGGAGCTGTCAAAGCAACGCTGAGGGGTTCTCGGAAGCATTTGATGGTTTATGAGCATCGATCACCAGCCAGCCAATCGAGGAGGACTTCAGTCATTGATCAACCTATCTCCTGGACAAACTTCAATCATTGATCGGTGTTGGTGATCGGACAGAGTCGCTCCTGATCGGTCCCGTGACCGATAAGAAGAAGACCTGATCGGTCCAGTGACCGATCAGGAAGATCTGAATGCACCAATCCATTGCAACATGATCCAGGAGGTAGATCCTTCATTGGTTTTTGAACTACGGGGTTCATAGCTCATCTTTTGTGTGACGTCAATGGGAAGTCTTGTCGATGAACTGATTTGATGTTTAATTAGGATAATTCTTAGTTCCAAGCACTTGTTTTCTTTACATTGCTCTAGTTTGTTCCAATTACACTTCAAGTCAAGTTCTCAAGTATTGTTTCATTCTCGTTTTTAATTTCTGCAATTAGTTTCCTGCAATTAATTCTTGAATTTCAATTCCATTGTTTGAATTTAATTGCTTCGTTTTCCAAATAGATTAAGTGTAGTTCTTGTAATTTCCTAATTCGTTCCATGCTTTAGTTGAGTTCAGTCTATTTCATTCCGAATTGTTATTTTACTCCTTATCGCAAAAACCCCCATTTTATTAGAAAACTCAAATCATCAAACGACAACAACTTTCAAGCTTAAACTAAACATTCACAACTAGTCCTTGGAAAAATACGACTTGAGGCCCCTATACTACATTTCATTTTGTGAGTTAAGGGTTTTCAACTTATAAATATCTAAATTTGAGACTCATTCGTGACACGTGTTGTGGGTCACATCAAATTTTTGGCGCTGTTGCCGAGGAAACACTAGTTAAGTTAGTTTAATTTGAGCTTGTGTTTATTTTTATATTTTTTGATTCCATTTTTATTTGCTTTATCTTTCTATATACATTTGCTTCCATTTTTGTTTGTTTTATGATCAGGACTGCAGGTGGAGAGTTTCAGAGCTAGAAAGAAGAAAATCAAGGAAGAGTTTAGAAGTTATTGAAAATTTTTCTACTCATTCAAGCAGTCCATGGCAGAATATCAGTATTTTCAGAATTGTCAACAACAGTTTCAGAATTTTCAGCAACCCTATTCTCAATTCCAGAATTTGCAGCAAGATAATCAAAATTTTCAACCTTTCCAGCCTTATCAACAATTTCAGCAAAACCAACCTCTAAATCAGCCACAACAACAGTTGCAGCAGAATTTCCAAGATTTTCAACAACAATTTCATTATGATCAGCAAGGCTTTCAACCTTCACAACAAAAATTCCAATCATACAATCAGAATTTTCATTTTCAACCATTTCAGTAGAATTCTCAGTTCAAAATTTTCAGCCTTTCAACCAACATTTTCAGCAAGCAGATCAGCAATTTCAGAACCATAATTTTCAGCAACATCCACCTTGTTATCAAACCAGTTTTCAGCAATTTCAACAATCCAATTGCTCATTTGATCAGCCCCAACAACTTCATTTTCAGAGTTCACAGCTTACTTATAAGTTTCAGCAATCTTATGCCACATTTCAAGACCAACAAGAGTCCTATACAAATCAAGGAGACTTTGAGGACTCTAGTGAGCTTAATGCACAACAACAAATGCTTGAGGAGATTATGCAACAGAGCATACAACAACAGCAAATTCTTCTACAACAAGGGCAACAAAAGAATGAATCCACTCTTCAAGACATTGAAAGACAAATTGGACAACTAGTTAGTGGAATGAATCAAATGCAAGCCCAAGGATCAAGCCAATTACCTTCTCAAACTACTCCAAATTCTAAGGGGAATGATTATGCAATAACTTTGAGGAGTGAGGAAGTTGTTTTAAGTCTAAACACTCTAATGGCAGATTTTTCTGAAAAAATTTCAGCAAACTATTTTCATCTCAAAACAGCTTCGAAATTGATTCTATATTGGTTCAAAGTGACCCTAGTGCAAGCCTAAGTCCTTCTTCAATTGATCTTGCAATTTTGGTGGAAGAAGAAGAAGAAATCCACAAAATTAGGGCACCTACAGCAGCTATACTTACCGAAATCCCTGCTCAAAACTCATTTCCAAAATTTTTAGCTCAAGTGGAGGAACCAAAAGTCTCTTTACCCTTCTCACAGCACGCCAGAGAGGATCCTCCTAGCATTAGCATGGGTATTGCAGATGAGGTTGTTGAGACAGAGTTATTTACTAATAAAGTTTCAATTGATATTCAGAGAGGATGTTTTAGCTCAGATGAGGCTGAAGATGCATTAGTTATAGAGGCATTGGAGGAGATTGATAGTAAAGCTTGTGACAGTCTTGAATTAGATTCTGAAGCTCTACAGGACCCTTCTAGACTTTTATTTTGTGATGATATAGTTGTTGTTGGTCCTAACTTTTCTAATATGATTGTTGCAGATATTGTTGATGAAGTATGGGTTGCAGATGATTCTTTAGGTGTAGGGGGTTGCACTGAGCCCCAAGAATCACCAATTTTGATTGATATGTCAGAAGATTCAGAGAATAAGTATGAAAGTGTAGGGACTTGCATGGTGGAAGCAAGAATCCAAGAATCACCTATCTTAGCAGAATGCCCACCAGAATCTGAGATTGAGGTGGTGCCTTTACCTGACCAGAAGGAGGCCATAGTTACATATACTCTTGTAGAACCTTCAGGTATTCTTCAGCATGACAAGGTAAGTATTTCTCCTAATTTTTCAGTAAAAATCATAGAGGTGCCTAAGATTGATTTAATTGGTTGTGATGCAATTATTGATACGCCCTATGTAGAAACTGAGACTGATTGTGAGAAATTCATAAAGGTACCTGAGATTGATTTTCTTGAAAGTGATGTAATTATTGATACACCCTGTGTGCAGACTGATTGTGAAAAACTCATGGAGGAACCTAAGATTGATTTTATTGGCTGTGATGCATTTCTTGATACAACTTATGTAGAAACTGATTGTGAAAAATTCATAGAGGTACCGAAACTGGGTTTTGTTGAAAGTGATGCATTTATTGATACACACTGTGTATAGACTGGTTGTGAAAAACTCATGGAGGAACCTAAGATTGATTTTATTGGTTGTGATGCATTTCTTGATACATCGTATGTAGAGACTGAAACTGATTGTGAAAAATTCATGGAGGTACCTGAGATTAATTTTATTGAATGTGATGAATTTCTTGACACATCTTATGTAGATACTAATTGTGAAAAACTCATAGAGGTACCTCAGATTGATTTTATTAGATGTGATGCATTTCTGGATACATTTTATATAGAGACTGATTGTATTTCATTTCTTTCTTATCCTGTACGCATGAGGAAGGTATTTCATGATTTTGCAGGGCGCCATAGACTTCTGGAGTGGGTGCTCCAACTAAATCGACTCCAACCTCCTGGAAGGACTTCCAAAAAGCATCAAGAGGGAGGAGTTGATCTTACTATGACTCGTAGCACTTCACCTCTTAAGTGGATTTTGTACCTTAATCGTCTCCGTCCATCGGAACATATTTCTGTGAAGTTAAAGTGTGGGGGAGCAGTGTACTATGACATTGATCACATGAGGAATGCTCTCTCGACCACTCAGACTACCCCACTACCGGGATGGAGGCTACTCCTTAATCGACTCCAACCGCCAGGAATAAAGGGGAGTTTGTTCCTTCTTGCATTTTATTTCATTGCATGTATCATTTTTATGTTTTCTAGAAGTAAAATTTTCTTTTAAAATGAGTTCTTGTTAATAAATGCTTGAGTAGTGTAGAATGAATAAAGAGTCATTGTAGAAACCATTTTATCCCTTTTGGAATTTTGTTTCTTGCATGGTTAGGAATAAATGTATCTTTCTAGATTTTCTCTATATCATTTTAGAGTCCTTTGAAAGCAAATTAAATTTGATTGTTAAAACTTAGGATTTGAGCCAATGGATGAAAATTCTTGGATGCTTGAGTACTACTTAGTTATGGACTATGGATTGATGACTTGAGATGAATTCTTTTTACTTAGTGAGGACTGGCCTAATTTTTGTGATACACACATGTGATTGTACTCTAGAACTTGCTTAAGTTCTTTCAAAACTATATTTCTATGATTGGACCACATTTATAGAGGTGAATCATTTTGTTTCCTTTCTCATATCATTTTTGTAATTTTGTTTGTTGATCTACTCTATATTCCATTTTCCTTCCCTAATCTTCATGTTCATCATAATATTTTCGTTGGACTTGGGTGTCTTGATATTTCTTGATGTTACTTTGCCCGAGACGGACAAAAGTTTAAGTGTGGGGGAGTATGCAAGCATTTTATCAAATTTTGAAGAAATATGAAGTATTTGGCAATCCACAAGCAAAATGTGTCAAGGCTAAATCTCAAATGAAGTTTTTAGTTCTTTACTGCTATGTGAAGAGAAACCGGAACAAATGCTATGTGTGTCAACTTGAAGGAGTTTTGTATCAAGAATGAGTAGAAAGAAGTGGCTAGGAAAGGTAACAATTGAAGCATTTACATTCCTAAGTATTATTTGTTATTTCAAGTTTTATGAGGCAAATTCCGAAGGGAAGTGAAGGCTTACTCTAACTGCAAAGTCTGCTGAAATTAGTGATGAATTGCAAGTAGTTGTGAAGCTCTAGAATCTAAATTGCAGAGAGAAATCAGAAGAAAAAAATAAAAAATTACAGATGGAAACTCTGTTATTGAAGTTAAAATTGTAGACGGTATGAAAGAATCAGGAATGGAGGGTTGGAACTGAAGAATCAACTAGTTGCAGTTGCTAAAAACAGAAGAGAAAAAGACTCAGCTGCAAGCAAAAACAGAAGAGAAAGAGCAGTTGAAAAACAAAAGAAAAGAAAAGAAAAAGAAAAGAGAAATATGAAGTGAGAATCAAGTGATGGGTTAGAATTTTGAATTTGAAGCAGTGAACAAGGAGCTAGTTGAATGCAAGAGTGAGTTATTGATTAGAAGATTGAAATCTCGGCAAAACAAATCAGAAGTATGCTAAATTCAGCTACTGATCAGACCCTGATCGGTCACCAATCCGATCAGGGAGGGGTCTGATCGGTCTCCAGACCGATCAGTAGAGTTGGCACAAAAACAGAACCTTGGAACTCTGAATTCAGTGAACTTCCTCAAGCCTTGCTCCACCACTACTCTGATACATGCAGGATAATTCAAAATAAGTGGGCAAAGAGTATTAGGTTATATTTTTGAGTATCCAAGTCTTCCACTTTCTTTACTTTTCCATATTTCCTTATCATGTCATATTTCTTTTCCATATTTTCTCATCATGTTATATTTCTTTACTTTCTTTATCATGATTCTTTAGTATCAAAGTTCATTAAACTTTTATTACATTCTTATCATTACATATCTCTTAACTTGTTTGAATAAACTTTTGTAGATGTGGATCCAAATCAAGAATGATGGTGGAGAGTAGATAATAAGCAAGCTTATGGTAGTACAAGAACCATGATAGTGTGTGAGTGAGCTCCACTTTTATTGAAAATATAGAATTTAGGAAGAGAGCCACTAAAATTTCCCTAGAGAGGCTTTGTGTGTTTAGTTCATCTCAATGAGTCATGAAGGATGAAGTATTCTAAGTTGTTGATTTAAGGACAAGATACTAGTCCATTAAGTTTAGATTTTTGAGAATTGACAACCCTAGGTAATTTCCTTTCAATTGCTTCTAACTATGATTGGGACTAATCTAGGGGATACATCATTAGTTTACTAGATATCTTGTGCGAGACACCCAAGAGTAAGTGTGGGGGAGTTGATAATTACCATTTTGTTGATAAATTTAGGCCCTCAAATCCATGTTTTGATCCACTTTTATATGCTTAAGTTTGCATTTACATTAGGTTTCATGAATTACCTCTATTTTAGCTTTTGATTCAAATCTTTGTATATTAAAGATATTTTGGGCATTAAATTTGAATCTAATTTTGTAGGCTTCAAATGATCATGGACCTAGATCAGATTTGATCGAACTTGAGTCAGAATTGGATCCAGATCAAGATGATCAAGCATCGGATTAATATGGGTCGTCCGATCAAGAAACGGCTAGATCTAAGCCATCCGTCAACTTCTGATCAATCCAAGCTCAGGATAGAGTTAATCAAGTCCATGGATCAAGATCTGCAAGTTTGGGCCAAATCAGAGTTAATCCAGCTGTAGGATCAAATTCGAGAGGGTCTAAGCCGTCCATTTAAAGATTAGGGCAATCTGAGTCATCCGTTACAAATCTGGAAGATCGAAGCTACTGAGAGGCAGATCCTAACCCTTGATTAAGATCTGGAAGGTTTGGGTTCGATCTGACTTGATCTGACCGTTGGATTACAAGAAGAGGATCTCAGCCGTCCATTTCTAACAAATAAAACAGAACTTCTTCCCCAGATCTGGCATCATCGCATAGGAGCAGAGTAGCATAGTTTTCTCCGTTCATCATCGTTTTCTTTGCAGTTTTCTTCTCAGATCTTGGGCGACCACATCAGATTCGTTTGTCTGCAAGATTTCAGATCATCAAGGTATATTTTCCGGTTAAGTTTGCTAATTGATTGTGTTTTAGGAAGTTCCGGAGAGGGTTTCACCGGAGCTGTTGTTCTTGCCGATCGATCCTTGTTGAGGGTTGGTTTCCGTCTCCGGAGCTGTCGAAGCAACGCTGAGGGGTTCTCAGAAGCATTTGATGGTTTCTGAGCATCAATCGCCAACCACCAATCGAGGAGAAAGAGATCGGGGACAGACTTCAGTCACTGATCGGTGTTGGTGATCGGACAGAGTCGCTCCTGATCGGTCCTGTGACCGATCAGAAGAAGACCTAATTGGTCTAGTGACCGATCAGGAAGATCCAAATACACCAATCCATTGCATCTTGATCCAGGAGGTAGATCCTTCATTGGTTTTTGAGCTAGGGGGTTCATAGCTCATTTTTTGTGTGACGACAAAGGGATGTCTTTGTTGGTGCAAGTTGCATCAATAATGTTCCTCTTTAAGTGTTTTAATGTTTAACAATTCACTTAAGTCAGTGATATATTGAACAGACAAAGGGGAGCAAAAGAGAAGTAACCTTAGTTGAAGAAAAGTCCTAGTTAATCTAGGCATCGAAACCCTAAAGACCTAGTGAAGGGCTGCTAGGCACCTAGCGAGGGACTGCTAGGTATTGAAACTCTAAGACCTAACGAAGGGTTGTTAGGCACCTAGCAAAGGGCTGCTAGGCATCGTAACCCTAAGACCTAGCGAAGGGATGCTAGGCACCTAGTGAAGGACTACTAGGCATAAAAGACCTAGCGAAGGGCTGCTAGGCATAGAAGACCTTGCGAACGATTGCTAGGCACCAGGCGAAGGACCGCTTGGTAACAAAGACCTAGCGAAGGGCTGTTAGGCACCTGGTGAAGGACTGCTAGGAAATGAAGACTTGGTCCGAGGGACTAAGCAACTTAGCTGAGCGATGACTAAGGACAGGAGTAGAGACGGGTCAGGGTTTGGGCGTCTCGAGATCCGGAGTAATCAGAGGCTAAGCAAAAGTCCATCCGAAGGACTGGGTGGCAACCGTCTCCTGAAAGGAGTAGGTGAAGGGCGAGTTCTCGGGGATAGGAACTCGTGTCGGTTCGACCTAGGGTTTCGTGCAAATCCGAAGTCAGAACCAAGTCCTTAAGACCACTATTATATGTATCTATGCTTTGTGGTTGTATATCTTGCAGGCATCAAGATTGGAAGATGTAGCAGCCTGCTGGAGGCCCTAACCAGGGCGCCCCCAGTGTTGGGGGCGCCCCCATGCAACCAGGGCGCCCCCAGCAGTGGGGGCGCCCCCAGACAGTACTAACAAGGCAGAAAAGGTAAAGCAGGCAGAACAGGTGTCAACCGGGGCGCCCGGAGCGTCCGGGGCGCCCGGAGCGTCCGGGGCGCCCGGAGCGTCCGGGGCGCCCGGAGCGTCCGGGGCGCCCGGAGCGTCCGGGGCGCCTGGATTCGTAGCTGTTTTGCTGTTTCGAAGCCAGAAGCATAGGATAAGCGCTCAAGAGGGCGCCCGGGATGTTCGGGGCGCCCTGGTCAAAGAACTTATCACCTACGGCGAAGTAGGCGCAAAGATAAGAGTTGACCGAGTCTTCCGGGGCGCCCCCAGGAGGCCTATATAAGGGGCTTCGACCCCTCAGCTTCAGACACAACATTCCAGAGCGATTCTGATCATTCCGACCAACGACAACGCGCTAGAAACAAGGCTCTACGACCGGGAGGCTCCAGGAGGAAGTGCGCGACACTTCGGAGGTCCAGATCGGCCAAGTTTCAGATTTTTGTTCGGTTCGCTTTTACTTATTCCGTACTTCATTTTTGATATTATTGCATGTAAATCTTGCACTGTAAGTCGGGTTTCTCCGCCTCCGGAAAGTCCGGGAAGGAGACCAATAGTGGATGGGCGTTTCCGTGCATAGGCCTTGGATGTACTGACCCTGGGGGGTCGGGAACCAAGTAAAAATCCGTCGTGTCACTGTCTTGCTTTATTTCTTTTATTTACTTTTTCCGCTGCGCTACTAATATCCTAAGTCAAGAACGAAAGCTTTACGAAGATTTTCGAAAGACTTCCACGATCGATATTCACCCCCCTCTATCGACGGCACTGGTCCTACAGTCTTGTCGATGAACTGATTTGATGTTTAATTAGGATAATTCTTAGTTCTAAGCACTTGTTTTCTTTACATTGCTCTAGTTTGTTCCAATTACACTTCAAGTCAAGTTCTCAAGTATTGTTTCATTCTAGTTTTTAATTTCTGCAATTAGTTTCTTGCAATTAGTTTCCTGTAATTAATTCTTGAATTTCAATTCCATTGTTTGAATTTAATTGCTTCGTTTTCCAAATAGATTAAGTGTAGTTCTTGTAATTTCCTAATTCGTTCCATGCTTTAGTTGAGTTCAGTCTATTTCATTCCGAATTGTTATTTCATTCCTTATCGCAAAACCCCCCATTTTATTAGAAAACCCAAATCATCAAACGACAACAACTTTCAAACTTGAACTAAACATTCACAACTAGTCATTGGAAAAATACGGCTTGAGGCCCCTATACTATATTCCATTTTGTGAGCTAAGGGTTTTCAACTTATAAATATCTAAATTTGAGACTTATTCATGACACGTGTTGTGGGTCACATCACTATCCTTTCGGGGAAGCCTCCTCCAGCACCGACGACGGCATTCCGGGCTCCTCTGTCATGCCGTTCAAAGCGCCAAGTCTCCAGCCCCTCATTCTCCGCTGCTCTGAAGATACTTCTGGCATGCCTTCTCCGAGGAGCCGGAAGGCCATAAGAGGGAGGACTAGAGAACACCTCAATTCCCTCCGAGGGTGAATCACCAACTTATATGAGTTGCTCCTCAAGGTAAAATTCCTGCCCGTTCTTGTTATTGTTACTTTCTTTTCTGACCCTTACTATTTGTTGTGTCAAGGCACTTCCGACTGTCTCCTCCCGGGTCGTCGCATGTCCCCCGAGCAGGAAACCAAAGACTTGCGCTAGCAAGTGACAGAACTAGAGGCTGAGGTTTACCGAGCTCGTGAGGAAGGCCGAATGCAGGCTGAGGTTAGCAGGGGTCTTCGGGTTAAGGCAGAACACTACCTGGACAACCCGAGATTACTCCCATATGGCCTGATGGAGGTCCACGAACCGGAGCCTTGCCTTTCTTAGGATCTCTTTCCGGGGAAATAGACTGCTGAGGCACTATCTCCCGACTTCTTCCTCTCGAGGGCAACCGGAACCGACGCTTGGATCTGTCTTCCCCCGGCTGTCGTCGATGGGGGGAAGGGCTTCGGCGAGGAGATCTTCACCGATACTCTGCCTTGCTCCACTTTTTGCGTGGTTTAGCGTCTGTATCCTTGGCTCTCCTCTTCTTCAAGGTATAACACTCATCCGTAGAGTGAGTGGTCCTGCCATGGAAGTCACAGTATTTCTTCGGTGGTTCAGGTCCTTCTATGTCTACCGTCTCCACCAATTTCTTCTTGTTGATCCAGTAAGCTTTCCTGGAGCGAGGATCTTTTGCTCGAGTAGGCGCGGGTGGTTCTCTCCTCTCGAATTGTACGGAGATTTGGATAGGGACTCCCGTCGAATCTTTGTGACGGACGTACTGCACCTCCTCCATATTGGCATGCTTGACCGACCACTGATAACCGCTTTTGTCGTGCCACGGTTTCAAATACAATTTAAGTACCGAATTCCTCTAAACTAATGTAGCATAGAGTAACTCGAGTCATCTCCCAACGAATGTAGTTAATGCATGATAATTCTCATGGTTGAATCTTATTGCTTTTGGGTTTTGGATATGAAATTAGGTTTTGAATTTGAGAGCTATGACTACGAAATGAATAACAGAGCAAATATGAAATCTAATTCTAATTAAGAAAAGACAAGACAGGTAATGGAACCTAAATTAACTAGACTACGATTGCAATAAAGAAAGCACAACTTGAAATAAGCATTAAGAAACTAAACACAAAGCAAACTACAACATTGAAGAAATCTAATCTAATCCTAACTTAATTGCATTCAAATAAAATCATGTAACCTAAAGCAATAGGAAAAACAACACAAAACAAAAGTGAAGCAATTAAGAGACATCGCAATTGAAAGTAAATGTCTAAGAGGCAATTGACCAAACACATGATGAGCATGTTCTAAATGGCTTCAAATGTGTGCAATCTAAATTGGAAAAGATCCATCAATTACAAATATTAAACATCCGACACCTAACATTCATCAAATATGATCAATCTTCAATTAACAACGCAATTAAACCACCAAATCCGATAATTGAGCTACTGCCTGATGAAGGATCAAACACGGCTGCAAAGCAATGGCTGCCGGCTGTGACACAAGCTGTGGAAATGCTGTGAAGTAGAAGTATTGCTGGAATTGAATAAGCTGCCGGATCTAATCTGATGAAACTTGAATTGCAATTGTGAAGAAGAACTGTGAAGAAAACTGCTGTAAACTAAAATGTTGTAAAGGAACGGATCGGCGGTGGAGGAAGATGGATGTAGATGGCCGACTACGTTCGGCTAGAGCTCGGAACCCCCAAAGCCCTAGCTTGAGGTCGTCGGCTGTGGTGATGGAGAGGAAGTCGTCTAAAGCTCGGAACCCCCAAAGCCCTAGCTTGAGGTCGTCGGCTGTGGTGATGGAGAGGAAGTCGTCTAAAGCTCAGAACCCCCAAAGCCCTAGCTTAGTCCGGTGGCGTGCGGTGAAGGAAGATGGATGGCGTCTCTCCGAACCCCGAAAGAGAACCTTTTCTCTCTTCTCTCCGAACCCCGAAAGAGAAGAGGTGGACGTGGATCGTTGAGACGAGAACCCCTCGTCTCGGTTGATCGGAGCTCCGGCCGGCTAGGGTTGGAACCCCTAACCCTAGCTTGCGGCGGCGATGAAGCGGTGGAGATGAAGAATCGCCGCGAGCCTTGCGTGTGGAGTCGATGCCCTAGCCTTCGCGCGATCTCCCCTTTTTGTTCGTCTCTGCTTCAGCGTTTTGATTCGGCTCAGCCAACTTCAGCTCTCGTTTGATTCAGCCAAGTCACAGCTCGAGTTCAGTCCAGTAGCCAAGCCACTTGAGTTCAGCCAGATAATGATTCAGTCCAACAGTTAGTTTGGTCCAACAGCTTGAGTTGAATCAGCTTCAATAAATGGGTTCAGCCAATTCGGTCCAGCTTGGTCAAGCCCAGCGGTTCGATTCAATCAACTCGAGTTCAGCCAGCTTTGGGGGAAGAAGAACTTATACTTAGCAACGGACGGCTGAGATCAATCTGACTTCATCCAACGGTCGGATCTCTTCATATCTGAACCAAACTTCACAGATCCCAATCAATGGTCCTGATCTACCTGTCCCCAGCTCGGATTAACCAGATCAGTGGTGGATGGTCCAGATCTTCCTTTTTCTTTAATGGATGGTCTAGAACATCTTGAGCTCGATCCAACGGTCAGATCACTTCTGATTTGGCTGAAATTTTCAGATCTTGATCTCTGGTCATGATTGATTCTATCTGGAACTCGGATCGACCAAAAATTGACCGATGGCTCAGATCTAGCCATTCTCTGGAATGGACGGCTCCTATTAATCCGATGCTTGATCCCTTTAATCTGGATCCAATCCTGATTCAAGTCTGACCCAATTTGATCTAGGTCCATGATCAATTGAAGCCTACAAAATGATATTCAAATTTTGTGTCAAAAATATCCCAAATATACAAAGATTAGAATTAAAAGCCAAAATGAAGGGAATACATGAAACCTAATACAATTGCAAACTTAAGCATATAAAATGTAGATCAAACATGGATTTTAGAGCAAAAAATAATCAACAAAATGATGGTTATCAACTCCCCCACACTTATTCTTGGGCGTCTCGCACAAGTAAATAAAACTAAAAGAAAACAACATATCTTCCAAACATTACATCCCCTATCAATACTTGAGAGATAATAAAAGAAAATTACTTAAGATCATCAAGTCTCAAGAATCCATGTATTTATGGTTCCAAATCTTACATAAGTCAAAAGCATGGTAATTTTATCAACTTGAATAAACTAAGCATGACAAAAACCTCACAAGATGGATATATGCACTGATGCTCACAAAAATAACAGATATGGAAGTGGAGTTCTCTCAAAACATTCATGACATTGCACTACCATATGCTTGCTTATCTTCTACTTCTCCACTACTATAACATAAGTACACAAATCAAGAGGGCTTTTCAATGAATAATAATGAAACCAAGTGCTACAAGAAAACAAGAATGGTAGATAAAAAAAGAAGATCATAGAGAGCATGAAGGAAGATCAAAGAGAAGATGAGAGCATTGGGGTAATTAACATGATGTATACAATCAAACAATAGTCCAAAGTAAATAACTCAATCAAACCTCCAACACTCAAAATTCTCCTTTCACATTCTCAATGCACTACACATCAACAATTTATAACATCTCTCAAAGTGCATGTAGGGATTACAAGATAACTCTTGAATTTCTCTAAACAATAATATCAAAAAAGTACACATCAAGAAAATATTCCTTTTTATTCATCACTAATACAACTCGAATGCTTGAGCAATTTTTTTTTTCACATAAAGAGATTTTTTTCCTTTTTTTTCTCTCTTTTTTTTCACTTTTTTCATCTTTATTATTATTTTTTTCTATCTCTCTTTCTTTTTTTTTCACATAGAGAGATTTTCTTTTTCTTTTTCTAAAAGAGATTTTTTTTTCACAAGCATTCGTCCATATACACTTGTCTCCCCCCCACACTTAAAATTTGACCGTCTCGGGCAAGATAGTAAAGCATGATAACATCTAAAACTCACAATAATAGAGGCTGATAATAGAGAAATAAAAATGTAACTCATCATGCAATCACCTTATGCTCTCATCGCATGCTCCAAGGAAGAATAAAATAATAAAGATATGGCAGTGAAAATGTAATGACAATGAAAAGATCTGATAAAGTAGAGACAATGAAATATGAAAGCAATAGGTGAAATGCCCAGTAGTGACAATAACAAAGGAGAGGAAAACTAAAAGTTCAACAAGAAAGATTGCCTCCATCATATTCATGTAAGCTTATGCTATTGTAATTTCAAAAAGAATCAAAGCAAGTTCTAGAGTGTCAAGTATCACAAATGCTAAAACACATAAGAGGATTAAGGATAGGCATGGCAATATCCTCACTAGGTGAACAATAAAACTGTCATGCTTAATCTAACAAGATAGAGTCTATCACCATAACAAATGACTAAATGCAATTAATATCCCCAAGCATACCAAGGAAACCAAAACTCAATAATCAGACTTAACATTCTTTTATGATTCTCAAAGCATAATAAAGGAACATATAAGAAGATACAACTAGAAGTCAAACAAGGTTTATTCAAGACCAAACAAAATGCAGAAGGAGAAAGCAAAACATGAATGCAAAGTATAAAAGCAAACAAACACGCGAGTATAAACATAAAGAAAAACAAGAAAAGGAAAGTAAAGGAACAAACTCCCCTTCAAGTAGGGTAGAGAGCACGTAGCATCCATTTTGGGAGAACTATCCTCAAGTAGTCAATCTCGTAGTGCACGGGTTTCTCCCTTATTAATTTTGCACAAGCATCTTCCGGTGGTCGGAGACGATTAAGGTTCAGGACCCACTTAAGAGGTGAGGTGCTACTAGTCGAAATAAGAACATCTCCTCCCTCTTGATGCTTTTTAGAAGTCCTTCCAGGAGGTTGGAGTCTGTTCAGATGAAGCACCCACTCCAGAAGTCTTCTAGACCCTGCAAAACAATGTAATACCCCTCTCAAGCGTGCAAGGCAAGACAGAAATGAAATAATATCAGTCTCTGCATGAAATGTATCCAAAAATGCATCAGATTCAATAAAATCAAATTCTGGTATCTCAATGAAATTTTCAAAATCATTTCCTACAAAATTTGCATCCAGAGACTCATCAAAAATAAAGAAGTCAATTTCTGGCACATCAATTGAAATTTCACAATTATTTTCCATCAAGGGTGTATCAAGTAATGTGTCACAGCCACTCAAATCAATCTCAGATATTTCCATAAGTTTCTCACATTCAACCTCAGCATAAGACATAGCAAGAGATTCATCAAAATAAATAACATCCATTTCAGGCACTTCTAAAAAATTTTCACTATCCATATCTACAAAAGATGTATTAAGTGATTCATCATAAAAAACAACATCAATTATAGGTGCCTCTAAAATTATTTCATAACCCATATCAACAAGAGATGTATCAAGTAATGCATGAAGGCTGAGGAAATCAATATTTGGTACCTCTATTGGATTTTCACAAACAATCTCTACACAAGGTATATCAATAAATTCATCAGAATCAATAAAGTCAAAACTAGGTACCTCGCTGAATTTTTCTGAAGAAAGGGGAGAAATACTTACCTGAGCGTGCTGGAGAATACCTGGAGGTTCTATAATAGTAGATGTATCTGTGGCCTCCTCCTGGTCAAGTACATGCTCCTCTTCAGCCTCAGGCTCTGGTGGACAATCAACTGGTGATCCTTGGGTGCTTGCTTCCACCATGCAAGTCCCTACACTTTCTGGTTTATCATTTGAATCTTGTGGTGGTCCCTGGGGCTTAGTGCAATCCCCTACACCTATGGAATCATCTCCTATGCATTCTTCTTCTGCAATATCTGCAACAACAGTATCAGAAAAATTAGGACCATCAATAATGCTATCATCAGAAAATAAAAGTCTAGAATGGTCCTGTGGAGCTTCAGTTTCTTCTTCTGGAGCTGAAAAATTTGAAAATGAATTTTGAGTAGAAATCTCCGGAGGGATGCATGCTGTAGGTGCCCAATATTTGATGAGTACGTCATCTTCTTCTTCTATCAAATTTGCAAGATTACTTGAAGAAGGACTTGGCCATGCGTTAGGGTCACCTTGAACTGATATAAAACCAACTCTGGGGGATTGTTTTGATTTTTGAGTTTGCCTTTGTTTCTCTTGTTGTTGATATAGTAAAACTTGTTGAACTATCTCCTCCAACATTTGTTGTTGCACCTCATTCTCATTAAGATTCTCAAAGCCTCCTTGATTGATGTGAAAATCCTGTTGGCCTTGAAATGTAGCATAAGGCTGCTGAAGTCCAGGAGGAGGCTGTGCATACTGAAATGGGAACTGTTGGGGCTGCTCAAATGGTTGAATGGGCTGATTTGACTACTGAAAATTTGGCTGGAATGATGGTTGAAATTGCTGAAAAGTGTAGCCCTGGAAATCTTGGATCTGAGGTTGAAATTGTGATGGTGAACACTAAAATTGAGTGGGCTAGAAATTCTGGTTTTGAAACTGAAAATTTGGATCGTATGGCTGTGAATATTGCAGAGGTTGTTGAAAATTCTGGAATTGTGGCTGCCCAATCTGAGTTTGCTGGAAATTCGAATAGGGCTGCTGAAAATTTGAATTGAACCCTTGCTGAAAATTCTGAAATTGTGGTTGAAACTGCTGTGGTGGCTGCTGGAATTGTTGTGGTTGCTGGAATTGTTGTAATGGTGGCTGGTAAGTAGATGAAGGCCTGTTGGTTATTTGTTGATTCAAATGATTCAACCAAAATTTTAACTCTGACAGTGCACTTGTGATCTCTTTACAGTCCTCTGGTGAAAACATTTTGATCTTGCAGCCCTGTCACAAATCAAACAAGAAAAATAGCAGCAACCGTTTACAAAAGATAAAGCAATCAAAAATAGAATCAAAAGATATAATTATCAAGCACCACTACATTCCCCGGCAACGGCGCCAAATTTGATAACGGCTTTTGTCGTGTCACGGTTTCAAATACAATTTAAGTACCGAATTCCTCTAAACTAATGTAGCATAGAGTAACTCGAGTCATCTCCCAACGAATGTAGTTAATGCATGATAATTCTCATGGTTGAATCTTATTGCTTTTGGGTTTTGGATATGAAATTGGGTTTTGAATTTGAGAGCTATGACTACGAAATGAATAACAGAGCAAATATGAAATCTAATTCTAATTAAGAAAAGACAAGACAGGTAATGGAACCTAAATTAACTAGACTACGATTGCAATAAAGAAAGCACAACTTGAAATAAGCATTAAGAAACTAAACACAAAGCAAACTACAACATTGAAGAAATCTAATCTAATCCTAACTTAATTGCATTCAAATAAAATCATGTAACCTAAAGCAATAGGAAAAACAACACAAAACAAGAGTGAAGCAATTAAGAGACATCGCAATTGAAAGTAAATGTCTAAGAGGCAATTGACCAAACACATGATGAGCATGTTCTAAATGGCTTCAAATGTGTGCAATCTAAATTGGAAAAGATCCATCAATTACAAATATTAAACATCCGACACCTAACATTCATCAAATATGATCAATCTTCAATTAACAACGCAATTAAACCACCAAATCCGATAATTGAGCTACTGCCTGATGAAGGATCAAACACGGCTGCAAAGCAATGGCTGCCGGCTGTGACACAAGCTGTGGAAATGCTGTGAAGTAGAAGTATTGCTGGAATTGAATAAGCTGCCGGATCTCATCTGATGAAACTTGAATTGCAATTGTGAAGAAGAACTGTGAAGAAAACTGCTGTAAACAAAAATGCTGTAAAGGAACGGATCGGCGGTGGAGGAAGATGGATGTAGATGGCCGACTACGTTCGGCTAGAGCTCGGAACCCCCAAAGCCCTAGCTTGAGGTCGTCGGCTGTGGTGATGGAGAGGAAGTCGTCTAGAGCTCGGAACCCCCAAAGCCCTAGCTTAGTCCGGTGGCGTGCGGTGAAGGAAGATGGATGGCGTCTCTCCGAACCCCGAAAGAGAACCTTTTCTCTCTTCTCTCCGAACCCCGAAAGAGAAGAGGTGGACGTGGATCGTTGAGACGAGAACCCCTCGTCTCGGTTGATCGGAGCTCCGGCCGGCTAGGGTTGGAACCCCTAACCCTAGCTTACGGCGGCGATGAAGCGGTGGAGATGAAGAATCGCCGCGAGCCTTGCGTGTGGAGTCGATGCCCTAGCCTTCGCGCGATCTCCCCTTTTTGTTCGTCTCTGCTTCAGCGTTTTGATTCGGCTCAGCCAACTTCAGCTCTCGTTTGATTCAGCCAAGTCACAGCTCGAGTTCAGTCCAGTAGCCAAGCCACTTGAGTTCAGCCAGATAATGATTCAGTCCAACAGTTAGTTTGGTCCAACAGCTTGAGTTGAATCAGCTTCAATAAATGGGTTCAGCCAATTCGGTCCAGCTTGGTCAAGCCCAGCGGTTCGATTCAATCAACTCGAGTTCAGCCAGCTTTGGGGGAAGAAGAACTTATACTTAGCAACGGACGGCTGAGATCAATCTGACTTCATCCAACGGTCGGATCTCTTCAGATCTGAACCAAACTTCACAGATCCCAATCAATGGTTCTGATCTACCTGTCCCCAGCTCAGATTAACCAGATCAGTGGTGGATGGTCCAGATCTTCCCTTTTCTTGAATGGATGGTCTAGAACATCTTGAGCTCGATCCAACGGTCAGATCACTTCTGATTTGGCTGAAATTTTCAGATCTTGATCTCTGGTCATGATTGATTCTATCTGGAACTCGAATCGACCAAAAATTGACCGATGGCTCAGATCTAGCCGTTCTCTGGAATGGACGACTCCTATTAATCCGATGCTTGATCCCTTTAATCTGGATCCAATCCTGACTCAAGTCTGACCCAATTTGATCTAGGTCCATGATCAATTGAAGCCTACAAAATGATATTCAAATTTAGTGTCAAAAATATCCCAAATATACAAAGATTAGAATTAAAAGCCAAAATGAAGGGAATACATGAAACCTAATACAATTGCAAACTTAAGCATATAAAATGTAGATCAAACATGGATTTTTGAGCCAAAATTAATCAACAAAATGATGGTTATCAACCACCCCAATAAATCATCGAAGTTGGCCAGTGGTTTCTTCACCAATGACTGGAAGAAATCTCCTTCAGAGAGTCCTTGCGTGAAAGCGCTAATGAGGATCTCTGAAGTGGCCGTCAGCATATCCTACGTCACTTGATTAAACCGTTGGATATAGTCCTTCAGCGGCTCTTTGCTCTTCCGCTTCAAAGCGAATAGGTTTAGAGTCGTTTTCTGATATCGCCGGCTATTAGCGAAGTGATGTAGAAAGACGGTTTTAAACTCAAGAAAGGAGTCTTTCGAATTTTGAGGCAGCCTCAGAAACCATCTCTGGGTGACCCCTGATAATGTGTTCAGGATCACTCGGCACTTCACACCATTCATGTATTGGTGTAACAGGGTCGCATTCTCGAACTTATAGATATGGTCCTCCGGATCCATTTTCCTATAATAATCAGCAATTCCTGGACCACGAGACTGCTTGAGCATGAGATCCGTTATGATGTCTGGAGCAAAAGGCGGAGATGGAAATTTTAGGAGAACTTTGGCGGCGTCGATTTGTCCCTATCCATCCTCCTGCTGTAGAACGATGGAGGCGACTGAATGTGTCCTCTCCATTTCTCTTATGTAATCTCGCTTGTGCCCCGGGGCTATCATTGCCGGCCACCCCGGCGGCGAGGCGGATCGTCGATTCTGATTGTGGGAGGCCGACACCCTTGGGATCTCGGCCTGCATAGAAGCTGCTCGTTGAGAGGGAGCATGTTCAATCTGATGCTGCTCCAATGCTCCTCTGATGGTGTTGCAACTAAACGATCCAACTCCTTCCGCGTCAAAATTATGTGTTGTCCCTCTGGATCTGCCATCGCAGTGTTCCTTCTGGTGCTTAGATGTTTCTCACAAACTGCGTCAAACTTGTTCCGGAAGTGAATGATGGGGATGACGAATCATCAAAGCGCAGCCCAAGATGACGATGATGGGGAGAAGACGTCGACGCCTGCGAAATTAACACGAGCGTAAAGAGGATGCACCGGAAGAATTCTGGTGGAGCCCTCTCGGACGCTCAAGTCAGAACTCCTTCGTTTAGGGAGAAAAACGAGGAATCAAAGTACTCTAATTCTGAAAAACTTACCCCTTTACCTGGGTGCCGAGACATCTTATATACCTGACGCCTTCCTCCCACGTATCCCCACATTCTCCTCTACGTTTCTTAGTCATCGGTTACTTGCCAGCTGTCTTCCTCTGGTAATGGCCATCATGATTATTAATGCTCTAATTACCATGCGTTGTAAATAATAATTACCTAATGACTTTTCTATTCTCGAAGGAGGAGAGGGTATTTGAAGCTTGGTTCTTTTATCCCTACGCTGATCTTTGGGCTTCACTCTCCCGAGTCAGTCCCAGAGTCTTATCCCTCGAGCTGACTTCGAGGACATTCTTCCGTTCTCTCGAGATAGTTTCGGAAGTCCGATTCCCGGTCTAACCTCGAGGCACTTGTTTGGTGGGCCCTACCACGTAACATTCCTTGCCACATGTCTCCCCTGATTGCTCATCCCTATATATATATATATATATATAGAGAGAGAGAGAGAGAGAGAGAGTTTTGCTATGCTGAGGACCTTACCGCGCAAACTCCGCGCAAACCTTAACATTAGGTTTGTACGAGTTTGCACGGTAAGGTTCTTAGCATAAAATTTCTGTGTATGTGTGTATACACACACACACACACACACACACACACACATATATATATATATAAGTTTGTTATGCTAAGGATCTTACCGTGTAAATTCTGTGCAAACCTTAACTATTTTTTTATTTGATTTTTTTTAATAGTTAACACTATAACTGAATCACTAAATTCTAACGATAAAATATCTCCTAGAATTCAAACAAATAAAAATTTTCAGTCATACGGCGATGAGGAAGATTATTTTTTTGTACGGATTGAAACATGTACATATGTGACCATGAATATAATTCACTTTAAAATATCCTGTTTAAGGGCATCCGCAATCATTAACACCTTTAATGTTATAACACCTACCACCTCATCAAAAGACATGAGTGGGGCGTGAACCCTGAGACGCTGGGCTTCTAGACCGCCCACTGCGAGCGCTTCCCGATTTATCCTGGCGACCGGTGGGAAACTTCCGTGTGACCGGGCCGGTCGCCCGAGGTTGGTTGGAAAAACCTCATTAATTATTTTTTTCATCAAAAGACATGAGACTCACATACCACATACACATTAACATTAAATCTTTATTTTCTCACATTCATTTAACATTCAACCCCCATTATTTGTGAGATCCACATGCCACATACACATTATCTCACATATACCTTCTCTCACATACACATTTTTTATTTTCATTTTCCAATTTAAATGATTATTATTTAAAATAAATAATAATACTATTTTTAAATATATTTATCATTATTTAAAATTAAAATATTATTATAAATTTGAAATGAAAAAGTACAACATAAATAAAATACACTTGCATATAATTAAAAAATAACATATAAATTATACATAAAGCGAAACAATAAAATACTAATTCAGATGTTGTTGTTGTATTGTGACTAAATATATTCAACTAAGTCAGCACGAAGTTGATGATGCACATTATTGTCGCATAGTTGGGAATTTTTCCAGAAATAATCATGAAATCCTCAGTTTGAGCCTTGGATGGGTTGTGCAGGTTCGTCGCCTTCATCGTTGTACCAATTTGTCACATGATCCCCCTCATCTTCCACAATCATGTGTAAAATAATACATGCTAGCATAATATGTTTTAACATTTTTTTATACCAATAACGAGCTGGACCTCTGACAATTGTCCATCGAGCTTGAAGCACCCCAAATGCTTGTTTAACATCTTTCCTTGCAGCCACTTGTCTTTCTTTAAACAATCTCCTCTTGGGATCTTTCGAGCAAGGAAAAACCTTCACGAAAGTAGCGCATTCCGGATATATTCGATCTGTTAGATAATACTCCTTCTTATATTGAGTGTCGTTGACCGTGAAATTAATCTCCGAGGCATTTCCTTGCAAGGCATTATTGAATATGGGAGATTCTTACAACACATTAAGATCATTACGTGAACCTGCGATACCAAAGAATGCATGTCATATCCACAAATCTTGAGACACGACTGCTTCAAGTATGTTGTTGGTGATCCATGTCCTCTTGTAAATTGATCTTTCCAAGCAACTGGACAATTTTTTCATTCCCAATGCAGGCAATCAAGGCAACCTAACATTCTGGGGAAGTCGTGCCTCTCATCATACAATTGAAGAAGACGTTGAACATTATCAGCATTTAACCTTCTCAAGTATTGATCACCAAAGAGTTCAACCACATAAACACAGAACTTGAAAAAGCATTGGATGGCGGTTGATTCACCCATGCATAGGTACTTGTCAAGATGATCGATAGGGACTCCATAAGCTAATTTGCGAATCGCAGTTGTGCATTTTTGTAGCGGTGTCAAGTCTTGTCTACTGGCAGCATCATCCTTCTTCTAAAAAAAGATAAACGACTCTTAAGTGCATTCACTATGCGACAAAATAAATCTTTTCGCATGCGAAATTGTCTTTGAAATATTTGATCTGGATACACTGGATTTGTGGAGAAATAATCATTGAAGAGTCTCACATGACCAACTTCACGATTTCTTTAGATGAACCTTTTTCTTCGTCGCATCTCGTTATTACATTGATATGCTTCAACTATTTGTCAAGTTTGTTGAAGTATCAATGACATTAGCTCATTCCCTAGATCATAACCTTCGTCAACATCTTCAACATGAACTTTATCTTCACTTGTCGAGTCAGATGTGGTGCTACTTGAAGATTGAGACATATTTGGAGGAAATGAATTCAAAGCTAATGAAGAATGACGAATTATAGAGTTGACCTAGGAGAAGCTAATTATGATGTCAAAACTTAGTCCTAACCACTAAAATTGATCTTCTCGAGTCGTGTCACTTGGCACGGAATAATACATCATGTAGAGGAGTGAAAATATAAAATGAGGTTCATCATTGGCCAACAAATACATGGTATTATTTTCCTTCATTACAATAGATTTCAAAGCTTTTGATTCATCATAGAAATGAGGTATTTGGTTAACAGTTTACTAATCTGTATATGCAACACTTCTAACAAAAAATGATTGCTTTGCTTTCTTTTATATTTTATATTTTCAGAAAAACAATGATTTCAGAAAATAATACCCTCTATTCTTTGGCCAATGACGAACCACACTTTATATTTTCACTCCTAAAGAGGACCCTTAAAATAAAAATATTTCAGTCCCAAAGAGGGGCTGAAATGAAAATTTTCAGGTCCTCTTTCGGCCTAAAATGAAATGTTTTGTTTGCCTAAATGAACATATGCATAAAACTTTTGTCAAATTATGTCAACAAATAAGATCCCTAGTTTTTATACAAGAACATACAGGATAAATTTTTGATTCCTCAGATAAGAAGCTATCAAGAAAAAAGTATAATTATCAAAATTGACAGTTACGCTGAAGTACTTGGTACTTTGCACAAAACTCAGCACTGAGCCAACACCTTTTTCCTACAAAGGATATGCAATACCAATCTTTATTGATCTTATTACTTTTGATCAAACAAGAAAAATTTGGTAAACTTACTTGAGAATAATATAGAGAGGGCCCAGGATGTCCAGCATAATTCACTGTGTCACCCATGGATGAGATGATAGGAAATCAACAAGCTTTTGTGCATTAGCCTATTGGAAGAATTATCGATTATGATGGATAATACAACAGTATGATGAAACATTTCATTTTAAGTCCAAAGAATGCTTGAAATAAATTATCGATTATGATGAATAATACAACAGCATGATGAAACATTTCATTTTAAGTCCAAAGAGGACCTGAAATAAATTTATTTCATACCTTCTTTGGGCCTAATATATTTCATTTTAGGCCATCTTTAAGCCTGAAATATTTTTATTTCAGGTCCAATGAGGGTCTGAAATTTTTTACTTTAGGCGCAAAGAGGGCCTTAAATTTTTCATTTCAGACCCTCTTTGGGACTGAAATATTTTTATTTTAGGGGTCCTCTTTAAGAGTTAAATATAAAATAATATAAATAAAATAAAGTACTTGAAATAAATTCATTTTTATTTTAGGCTCTCCTTATTTTATTTTGTTGATATTTTTTGAATATTTTATATTTCTATTTATATCTTATTTTAGGAAAAAAATATTTGAAATAAATTCATTTCGAGCAAAAAGGACCTTAATGATTATTTATAAGATAATCTTTTAATTATTTATTAATCTTTCACAATCACAGTAAATATAGTAAAAGCTTCGGAGCTTGGTCGATTTACAAGGCAGGAGAGATATATAGGGTAAGAGAAGATGTGAATATATGCATCTGTACCATAGTTTATTATTTTAAAATCAAATTATGAAAAGGTGGTTCGGATATCTCAAAAAATGAACTATGAAAAAATTATTGGCGGGAGGGGTATAAGAGGAATGAACTAATTTTACATGCGTCCTTTGGTAAAGAATAAACCATAAGATGCTTTTTGGTAAATATAGATTCTCACGTACGCCTTTTGGTAAAATGCCGAAGAAAGAAAGCATGTTTTCGATCAGTCATGTGTTGATAGGCAGGCCAGTTTACTGGTGATAGTTAAGGAAGGAAAGTGTGTTTGCCAATCGATCACGCGCTCAGGCTTATTGGGTTGATTGATGATGCTGTCGAGTTATACTGCTTGGATAAGACCGCTGATCGGCCGTTTGAAGTGGCATGCCGATCGACATTCAGATAGTTTGCCGATTGGTAAGAATCTAACAATTTTACTTAACTAGTCACTCACGTTAGGTGAGTCTTTCTGGACACAGGTTAAATTATTGTTTGGCTGCTCGGCCAATTAATGAAGGTTGTGTCAGCTGTCCGACTGGTCCATCCCCCGATCGGCCGAACTAACCTGTCTTATTAATATTTTTATGTTCCTTTGATCTCTATTGCCACGTGTCCTCGAGTTGGCCAACGTCATTCGTTTGACTAGGACTTATCTTACGTGATTGAGGGATCCAAAACTCACTGGTATTATAAGTCTCTCCGTCAAGTCTAGTCGAAGAAAATATTGACCTAACTCACTAGACCCATTGGGCTCGAAACGCTATACTGATCAAATGCGACGTGTCAAACTTCGTACGCTCTGATCAGCGCATTCCATGATGTTATAATGCGTGAAAAACTCATGAATTTGTCTTCCTAAGCTGAGACATGTTATAATATTTCCATGATTTATTCTAGGGATAAATGAAAATTTTATGTAGAATCGAATTAATCATCTTTAAAATTAATTAGATCATAAGAATTGAGCACCTGAGTTATTAAAAAAAAAATTAAAATCAACATTACATCCTTACCATTTTACACCAAGGAAAAAAATCAAGCCTTCACAGTTTGACGTAGACAGTTAGTTAATGTAAGTATGTTGTTGTAAATATGTTTAGAATCGATTTTTAATGGATGTGAAATATTTGATTGATTGTTTTAGTCTTTCTTTATTGTTGTTGAGTGAATTCTTCGTGATTTATCTTCCATTCAATTGACGATTTGACCTTATTTACTGTCGATGAGGGAAAATATCAAATTTGCATCTCCTGGTTTAGGAATAGACTGATGATTAATAATCGGTTTTCAATAGACCTGAGGTAAAATTTGCAAAGCTAATATGTCGTCCTCCCAGCATAGTCATATCCGAGCTAGTAGCCCCGTGATTTATCTTCGTGTTAAACCTGGGACGATTGACGGGACGCTGGGGGCGAACGAATGCTTTTTTACCAGCAAGATGAGGGAAAATATCAAATCCAAAAAAATACCTTTTGACCTGACTAAAACAACCAATCCGTCTTCCAAATCCAATATATTTTCTAAATTTACATTAACTCCTTTAAATTTAAATCGATCGATCACTTGAATCTATAGAACGAACTCAGAGTCCTATTTAAAGGACACGAAACAAATCAAAAGTTCTTACCTGAACCGTCGTGCTTTAAATTACCTTTCAAGCATGCCAATAAACATTTATTTATCAGTAATTATTCATAACGCACATCTCTACAATTCCCCTTTTATTCTTTAGTTCAATTCCAAATATATTTACGACACGCCCTAAATCGCAGAATTATGAAAAGTCAAAGTCAACGTAAATATGCGGGCATATTAACGAAAACCCACCCGATCACATCGCAGGAGCCCGGTCGAATCCGTCAACCAACCCTTGGATGTCAATGCGTGGCCGCCATGTCCTCCACCACGCCTCCATTAAATTGTCAACCAAACCATGGAAGTTAACCACCAAGCTTCCTGGTCGTCGCCGCCGTCAGATCTTCTTCCCGATCAAGCCGGCCGCAGCATGAACGGGAAGCACGGCAAGACGGAGTCGGACGCGACGGCGACCATCTCGCTCTCCTCCCCGCGGAGGTCGCCGCCCCGGCGAGCTTACTTCGTCCAGAGCCCTACGGAAGCGGGGGAGAGCAGGACGATCCCGTCGTACCATTCTTCGCCGGCGCGATCCCCGCCGTTCTACCACGGGGGCGGTTCTTGGGGATCCTCGACCGCCGATCGGTTCGCTCGGCCTGCCGCCGGCGGCCGGCGGCGGGTCGAGGTCAAGGTACCCCGGCTACGACACGACGTGGCAAGACCCCTCGGAGATCGAGGAGGAGAGGCTGATCCGCGACGAGAGAGAGGAAGGCGATGGGATTCCGGCGAGGGTTTACGTCCTCGGGTTCGTCGGAGTCTTCCTCCTCCTCTTCTTCCTCTTCGCCCTCATCCTCTGGGGCGCCAGCCATGATAAACAGCCCCTGGTTACGATGAACGTGAGCTAAACTTGTCGATTTTAGCGAAAGCATAAACGTTGTTAAAGATTTTTCTTTAATTTAATTTGTTTTCACGATCGTGGGCATGGCAGAGCATCACGATCGGAGAATTCAACGTCCAGGCCGGCACGGACTCCAACCTAGTGCCGACTAATCTGGTGACTCTGAACTCGACGGTGAAGCTAAGCTACCGCAACACCGGCGGCTTCTTCGGCGTCCATGTCACATCGACTCCGGTGCTCCTCAATTACTACCAACAAACCATCGCCAGCGGAAACGTAAGCGAATTTTAAAAAAAGAAAACAGAGAAAGGATATGATTTTGACATTTTTAATTTTGGGGTTGATTGTAGATGGAGTACTTTTACCAGTCTCGGAAGAGCCAGAGGGAGCTGGAGGTGGCGGTGGCGAGCGCCGAGCTGCCGGTCTACGGCGGCGGTGCGGCGCTCAGCAGTCGGCCCGGTAGCCCGCCGGTGAACTTGACGATCAACTTCACGGTGAGGTCGAGGGCCTTCGTGTTGGGCCGGCTCGTGCAGCCCAAGTTCTACAACCGCGTGGAGTGTGCTTTGGTTCTGGACCAGACCAGGCTGGGGGCCCCAGTTTCCCTCAAAAACTCTTGCCAGCATACCGCCTGAGAGAGCCCTTGAAAGTCATACAAAAAAAACGGCTTGAAATATTTTTATTATACATTTTGATTTTAATTTATGTAATTTATTTCGTCTGAATATATACACACGAAGATGTTAACCGGCCGATTTCGTACGTGATAATATTATATTTTTATAATTTTTAATTATGTCACTAAAATTTTATCAGATTTAGTATAAAAAATTTTAAATTGAAATTTTTTTTAGAGATACATGAATGTGCACGATAAAATTCTCAGGATAATATATATATATATATATAATCCAAATAAATTTTGTTTTGTTTTTTTTATAATTAGCCCAAAACGATTTTAATTATAGGAAAACAATAAATACTCGAATGTTAAATAGCTGGCGATATAATACAATGTAACGTCGCAGCGGTTCTTTTAGACGGATTTGACAGCGCTTATCGTAACGGCTTGGATAAATTACGTTACCACGAAGCATCCGATTCCTAAGTCGCGAATTGCAATCCCTGCTGTTCCGCTCTGAATCGGAATCTTTCTCCTCGCCTGAGATTTTCTCCGTCCAGTCGCGACTGATGGCGGCAGGAAGCGGTGGCGGCGGAAAGGTCTCGTTTAAGGTGATCCTGACCTCCGATCCGAAGCTTCCGTTCAAAGTGTAAGACGTCGTTTCTTTCTATTCGGATTGCTAGGTTTTGCTCAATCTTATTTGATTTTTTTGGTTGATCTGTCGGTCCCGTCTCAGTTTCAGCGTCCCGGAGGCGGCCCCTTTTACTGCGGTGCTAAAGTTCGCGGCGGAGGAATTCAAGGTCCCTCCTCAGACCAGCGCCATCATCACCAACGGTATGTCTTAGCGTAGCAATTTCTGATTCTAATCTTCAGCGGAAAAGAAGGATTTTTATGATTTCTTACGTTGAGTTTGAAACTTTTATTTAGGAATTTCTCCATTGAACGTCTCTAATTCATTGTCTAGTTTGTCTTGGTTGTGATCTCTGTTTCTTATACATTTAAGTGTTATGTAGATCGGAAGGAAAAAATGAAAGGTGTTCATGGAGAAATGCTCTATTGATTTTTCTTTCAGTTGGACAATATCGATTGTTAATTTTCTGTTATATGAAATCTGATTTATGTGTTTTTGAAATCTTATTTTAGTATTTTATGAAACTTCTGATTTCTTTCCTCCTTGCAGATGGCGTGGGTATCAACCCACAACAAAGTGCTGGTAAGTCATCATTCTTCCTTTATTTGTCAATTGCTAAAGTTTCAGTCAGTGTTATTATCTCATGACATCTTGAATTTTTATAAATTGAAAATGAATAGACAGGTGTTTAGTAATTTTATTGCCAGCAAACCTAGATCTTTGACATATGCTAGTATCTTTGCTTGGAGATCCCACCTGTGATTTTGTTTGTAGTTTGAATTTCTTATAGGTTTTCTGGTAGTTAAGATGATGTCACCATTTGAAGGAAGCTGCAGAATCCTATTATGGTTTAATGTCCTATTCTTTTACTTTAAAGAAATAAGTTGATTATGTAGACTGATTTCTGATTGTAACAGGAGTTTCAATAGACAATTGGAAGAACATGGATTCAATATAACCTGGAAAGTTTACTCTGCGACAACAATCTTTGAGATTTGGAATTGTATTCGTACAAAGTTGTGTGACAGTATGAAGGACCCTAGCTTTTGATACAACCAATTGATTATGTTAAATGGATAACATGAATCAACTAAGATTAAATGCATTGACATAGAGGGAGATAAAAAAATATTTAAAATATCTAAATGGCCTTAGTAGTACTAATGATTCTCCCAAGTGGTTAGGTTCAACTGAGTTGGTTTGATAATCTTGGCAAAAGTTCTAAGTTAAAGTTTATTTTGTAACAAGTGTGTAGTGTGCTGGGACTTGGCAAAGTGCACATAGAGTTTAAGGAGTTTTATGTCGAGGTTGAGTTGTTGTGATGGGTAACTTGACGCAATCTAGTTGGATTAGGTGTGTCCAATGGCTTAGAGGTCCATAACCAAGTGGACTCACAGGTGATTAGTAGAGGATAATTTGGAGCATTCGAGGGACCAAAAACTTCTAACAAGGTGGACTCTAGGATGAGAAGTGGTTGTTGGTTTAATAGTTTGACAACCTTAACAATGTGGATTCAGAGGTGATTGGTGAAGGATAGCTTAGAGCATTTGAGGGACTGAAAATTTCCTAACGAGGTGAACTCTAGGACAGCTTTTGTATGTGGACAATGAATGATGACACGTGGAGCAAGCTTCGAAGACTTGGTACATCTGAGGAACTAAAGGCCCGATGCAAGGTGAAGTTAAGGGCAATGTAAAACATCATAATGTTGAAGATCCAGAAGCTATGTGAGTTGTTAAAGATTATGAGTGATTGTAATCTTAGGGTTCACACTTTCGGGCAACATCATCAGAATGATGTGTATAACTAGGGAGGGTTTTGTCTGTCTAATGGTTTGTAGGAAACCTTTGACCAAGGGAGAACTAGCTCCGGTTTTAGTCAATGTGTCAACTTGATCCCGAGCTTTACCTAAGATTATAAAGGTATAAGTCAAGTGAATCGAACAAATTCAGTCAATTGAAGGTTTAGAGAACAAAAATTTCTGTTCGGGCTCCAATTAATTGGACTCATTACTAGATGACTTGAAGGAATTTCTATTCGAGTATTCAACTACCTAAAGTGCCATTAGTTGCTTAACAGCTAGAATTACCCAAGCAGTTGAATGGAGCTTTATCCAATCGACTAGTGGTTGGTAAAATAGAGTTGTTGGAGCCTCTTCTATATATGAACTAGAGGTTGTTTGCCTTGGTAAGGTGCACAAAATTGTTATGAAATTTTATTGTGATAAGTGCTCAAGTTGAACCACATCCAAGGGCTTGTGATTACGAAGTGAATACTTTTCTCCAAAGTTCTTGGTAATTTTTCTTTTCAAGGCTTATTTGATTCTTTCATTTCAAAAGAAAAAATACTTGTACGAGCTTCCTCTGGTAGGGGAACATTCAAGTGGATTTACAGTACTAATTCACTTTGCAAATTGATAGGTTGTGGAGTAAGAGTGGGGCTTTGAACCACATAAAACCACCTCTTATCATTCTCTTTATTCTTTTTGATATATATTACATTACCGATGTGTAAATATTTGACACGAACAACCAAATCCATATATGAGCACCTTATGCAGCTAATGATTGACTTGTTTCTATTGCTGCAAGAAACATTTTTACTTTTAAGTCACCATCTATTCAGCCCTTCACGCTAGCCAGTCTAAGACAAACCACAAAGAGCCAACAACACTACAGGACTGACATAGTTTTGGGTCATTGTGTGTTTTTGCCACAACCAATTGATTATATTAAATAGATAAGATAAATCAACTAAACTTAATTACATAGATGTAGAAGGAGATTAAAAAATTATCTAAAGATATCTAAATGGCCTTAGTGATATTAACTAGTGGGCCTAGTGTAGAATTTAAGGGAACAAAAAGATCCTTGCAGTTAGCACTAAATAATTGGCATTCGTATGACTTGTATTCTCTGGAATTTTGGAAAGAAGACAAACATTCATGACCTGTATCTTTATTCTCTTGCTAGAATCTGGTTTTCGATATTAACTCGCTTCACCTTCAAGCCATTTTAGATCTCGTTTGCAACAGTTAGCTGTCTGATTAAATGTTTAATTTATCATGCTTTTCTAGTGCTCTCTCAGTTCCACTATATGACACTGATTTTTATGTCATTTTTTTACATTGTTTTTCTGGTTTAAGACAAGATGAAATTATCAGTTTGTGGTAGATATTTCAACTGGTGTCCTTTTGAGATAGTTGATTTACAGTGTCATCACAGTTGATTTTCTTATTTGTTGTGATTTTTCTAGGTTGTCAATTGTTTGATTGGAGTGACAAAATAGAGAAGTCAGTACAGTTATATTTGATAATTTAGACTAATTTGGAGTGACAATAGATGGAGGTGGCAAAACTCGCACACGAAAAGCTTTAATATTTGACTGCCTTTTTACTTGAATAGTTAGTATGTGTAATATTTTAGTTCGTTTGAGAAATTAAAAGGTAATGCAGCTTTGCTTATAGAAACATGCCCTGTGTTGGTTGCAGTAATAATTATTATAGTATCAGGGAGGGTCTAACTGATATTTGCAGTTCCTCCAATGTTGATTAATTTGTTTCCAGACTCATCGAAAATGCTAAAATTTGCGGTAGGTTAAAGAGATGCTATAGATGTTATCTTGGTTGTTCAACAAAGCTACCACTTAAAGTTGCCATTGGATTTTATTAGAAATCTGAACTGAGAAAACACAAATGTGATGCATCAAGGAATTTTATAGGACATCGAGAAACTACTGAAACGATATATTTGTCTTGGACATCATTTTCGTGTATGCACATTCAGGAACTATTGCCATTAGATTTCCATAAATGTGTTACTACTAACCCTCAAAAAAGTGAATTCATCGTAGTTTGTGGGCATGTGACAATTTTGAGGCATCAGCTCATCCTACATTGCTGCTATGTTACTTTTGCAGGTAATGTATTTCTCAAACATGGCTCGGAGTTGCGTCTCATCCCCCGTGACCGAGTTGGAGGGAGATTATAAGTCGTCTAGTGCTCCATTTCAAACAGGTTTGTGTTTGCACTCATGTCTAGTGGCATAACCTCATAAGCGGCTAGAAAACGTTGTGCAGCAACATTTTGTAGTGTGTTGTATCTGGTGCAAACTTAACATGCACAACTATTGACCTATTTGTTCAACTCTTTTAAGTTTGGAATGGTTGCATCGACGGTTTATCTTGGTTATCAGCAACCATTTGGACCACCGGATAGTGCTGGTTGATCGAACCTGCTGTGCCATGGTCGACTATAAGTAGCACGAGTGGCAGTGGATGTTGGTGATCGACACAATCTCCAAAGTTTAGATCATGGTAGGCTAACTTAGGTGCCATGTACTCAACTTGTGGGTCGTGCTCGGCACACTCAAGTCGCGCTGAGCATGACACGGACTTTACTTTATTGGCTCTAACTAGTCCCATGTGTTTCTATAGTCAGATTTTCATAGCAATAGAGACACGCCTGTTGTTCCCTCCTCAAGTTTCAGCAGGAGATAGGAATTCATGAAAACTCTTTTTGACAACGTAACCTTTTTTTTTCTTTTTCTTTTCAAATTTGAGCTGGATGTTTATTTAATAAAAGAAATTAAACAAATACTAATGATTTCCTAAAACTAGAAAAAAAATACTACGACGATTTTATCAAAGAACACATGGATTACTAAATTAATGAAAAGTATATAGTATTTTCATATTTATTAAAAATCATATTCAATTATATGTTTTTTTAATTTCTCTTGATAAAATTATTTTTTTTTCTTTTATTTTTCTCTCTCCTCTTTTCTTTCTCTTTAGCTGCTTGTATGCATGTATAACATGAGTCCCATAATATTTAAGATTTAGTTAAGCCTTGAGTTTGATATAATCATGGATCATATCAGATCAGATAATATTGGATTTGATATGCACTCATATGTACTCATATCAAAGGTTTATGTTGGGTTGATTCTTTTGATATTATTTTACTACTACTAAAAAAGTCAAAATAAACAATGAATAGTATTTTAGACTTCTTAAATTTTATAAATCTACATGATCTAAAATAGTTGTAATTTGAGATATATAGATGGATCAGTTGATTTTGATCGAAATTTTTTGATAGATTTATATAGGTTTGATTGGACCCACGGTTTATATTAAGATTTAGCTAAATCATAAACGTTATAGAGTATATTGTGTATGTATGCAAAAGAGAAGAGAGGAGAGTAAACAGGAAGAAAAAAAAATAAAAAAGTACTTTTATTAGGACTAGAATGACAAATATATAATTGAGTGTTTTTTTATAAATACGTAAATAATATGATTTTTTATTAATTTGGAAATATACGTGTGCCCTATGCTAAAAAATCCGAAAACACTAAAAGCCAAAAACATACTTTGAGAGATGTGCCATATCATTACTCTCCTTTGGTGGAGGATTGTTATAAAATCCACGCATGTCAGTGGACATATGAGTGCCATCATTTTTAAAAATAAAAATAAAAAGAAATTTTTGTTAATGATATATATATATATATATGGTAATTTATTAAATCATGTATTTAATTTTTCAAAATACTCAAATTAAATAAATAATTTTAAAATTATAAAATCACGTATCTACCATTAATTTTATCATCATAAAAATCATCCATTGGCTAATTTCACTGGTCGAATTTATTTCTCACGCTGCGACAACAAAAACAGTGAAACAAAATTAGTCAACTGTTATTTTTTAATTAAAATTAATTTTACATAAAATTGATTAATAAATCTAATAATTTTAGAATGATAGAAAATTAATTTCTATATCTAAAATTTTGATTATATCTATGCTCTCAAATATCAATTTAACTCAATATATTAAGAGCATTGATTTTTTAAATACGAATTTAATTGTTTAAAATTTTAATTTATGTTAAAAAATCATCACTCTCAATATATTGGGTCAAATTGATGTTTGAGGGCATGATATAATCAAGAGAATTAACTATACACATAGGAATTAATTTCATATCAATCCAAGGTCATTTGGTTCATCAACCGAGTTTGCCAATCCGAGGTCGTTTGGTTCATCAGTCGATTTTGCTTGGGCAAAATTTGCTGATGGACCAAACGATCTAGAATTGATATGAAATTAATTCCTATGTGTATGATTAGTTCTCCTAATTATATCCATGCTATCAAATATCAATTTGACTTAATATATTGCGAGTAGTGATTTCTTAAACATGAATTAAAATTTTCGAATAATTAAATTCATGTTTAAAAAATCACTACTCTCAATATAGTGAGTCAAATTGAAGTTTGAGGGCATGGATATAATTAGGAGAATTAGACGAATACATAGGAGCTAGTTTCATGTCAATCCGAGGTCATTTGGTCTGAATCTAACGAATCGATTAGTGATTAAAAAATCACTGTTCCAATATATTGAGTTAAATTTAATTTTTTGAGCATGGATATAATCAGGAGAACTAACCATGCACATCAAACTAATTTTATATCATTCCGAAACCATTTAATATATTAAGTGTTTTTATGTAAAATTAATTAGGAAAAAAATGATTCGATTGGGGAAAAATCATGAGTGGACTGATTTAATCAGTTGACTGATGATTTTCACAAGTCGATTGATAGGGGTAAAATTAGAAATAGATACATGATTTGATAATTTTAAAATTACTCTATATGATTTGGGTATTTTGTAAAGTTAGATATGCGATTTAGTAAATTGCTCTAGATAAAAAATGATTAACGAGGTTTGATAACATCGAACCTCGGACGACCAGCCCGACCTCACAGAAGATTCCCACCGACCGCCAAGATAAATCGAGAAGTGCTCCGGCGAGCGGTCCAGAAGCCCAGCATCCCAGAGTTTGCGTCCTATTTGGAAGAAAATTCTACAAAATATGTCGTAGCTGAGGATCAAACCATGAAGATCTGGGATCACAACTAGTCGCCCTTCCACTGTATCATAGCCTCGGGTAGTAAATTGCACTAGATAAATGATTAAGGAGGTTGGGTAATTAAATGTTGGGGATTGTGCGGTCGGCAAGAGGGGGGGTAAATTGCCCCTACAAAATGAACTTAATCTTTTGTTATTTCTTAACAAAGAGATACATTAGTTAACGAACAAAACAATAACATAAGTGTTAACTAAACAAAAGCAAAGAGAGACACAAACAGTTTACTTGGTTTACAACCAAGAAGATTGTTAATCCAAGGCAAATGAAAGCTCATTCTCCAAATATACTTCTTGGGGCGGAGAAGCCTCTTACATAATGAAAACTCACAGAGACAATGAAAACTAAGCAAGAAAATTCGTGTACAGTGGATTGATTGAATGTAACTGAGCTCTGGGAGTCTATTTATGACCCCAATGAAATTTATCCGATGGTTGACGTGGTCCTATACGGGCGCCCGAGTGCTTAGAGGCACCTGATACGTGGGTTAAGGGTTATCCACTTCACAACGTTCGTAAACAACTACTTCTGGATAAACCTTAGCTTTTCGGGCGCCTGTATCGACTGGGGCACTCGGGAACACGGGTGCCAAAGTCAATACGGGTGCCCCCATCACTGGCGCCCGAGTTGAGTCGGCGCACAATTGACTTTTGGTCGGCACTGTACTGACCAGTCTCCAGCGGGTCTTCTTGGGTGATCTCAGGCCATTCAGAGTTCGGCTCACCCAAACCCTCCTTCGACCTTCTTCTCGAGCATACTTCCCCCCAGCTTCTTGTCCCTCGAACATCACACGCATCCTTCTCGCTCCACCAGCGTACATTTACGTAGACCTCCGCGTCCCTCAGATGCACCGAGCCCGTCAGCTCCTTCCCGTGTCATCCTTCTCGACCGTTGTGTCTTCCACTCGACTTCCTGCGCTCCTAAGCTCTTGCACACTTAGACACAGGTATCAAACACAACAAGACCTAACTTGACTCGGTTGACCACATCAAAACTCATCTAAGATACTTACAACCTTCCCCTTTTTGATGTGGATCAACTTAAGTTATGTTAGGGTTAAACACCATATAAAATTACAAAAATAAATATTCGATAATCTAATTCAAGATAAAAATTTGAAAGTTAAGTCTTCCCCTTAACTTAACTTATTTTCTGCCCCTTTGATCACATCAAAATTTAAACAAGTTAAGGGTAAAATTAACTCTACGAAGAAAAAACTTACAAAAATTTATAGAAAATTATTTAAATATTCAAAATTTTTTGAGAACATGTCAAAGATAATAATTAGTTTTCAAAAAATTCAAATTTTCAAAACTCAATCAAAAATTATTTTTAAAAATTAAAGGTCCAATTATCGATAAAAATTTTCAAAAAATAATTTTTATTCGAAATTGATCAATTTTTTTTCTAAATTAGAAATATAGCAGACTTAAAAATTGGCAAAGTAAAATAAATTTTCTAACTATAAGAAAATAATTTTGAATTCAGAGTTCATAAGTTTGAAAGAAATAATTTTTAAAATTAGATTTTGACTTCAATAAGTTTGAAAAAAAATTCAATATCCAAAAGATAATACATAGATCCTAAAAAATCAGTTTTAATGAAATTAATTTTTAAAATTTTTTTTATTAAATTAAAACATACATTTTCGAATGAAAAATCATAACAAATCTGTTTAAGTGTTACAAATTTCAGAAAAAAATTTGTGATATCTCACAACAAACTCTATTATTAAAAAAAGATTAAACTAATTTTTCTGTAACAGTTACATATTTAAAAAATTTCACAAGTTTGGCAAATAAGCATTAATTAATTAGAAATTGATAAACAGGTATTAACAATTTAGTACAGATTTTGGGATTCAATACAAGTTCCTACCAACAAGGTTAACTAAATATTTTGTAAGAATATAATTTATGGATACTTTTACAATTTAACCCTTGTGATATCTAAAATACTTATTGAGTCCTGCAATATATCTAATTTTAGAACTAGGAACTCTTGAGCATGTATAAATTTTTAATACTTCAATTTCTTCTTTTAGCTTTTCATTTTCACGTTTCAAATTGTCAATCATTACAAGCGGGCATGTGGAAGCTAATTATTTTTTCAATTCTAAATTTTTATTTTTTTAATTTGTATATTGATTTCATTATTGCCTTAATACCTGAATAAAGTTGATCAAAAGGTAGAAAACATACCTCACTTACTATATCTTATTCGAAGTCTGAAGCTCCCTCTTCATTAATGCTTTCTTCTTTGTGGGTAGCCATTAGCGCAAGTCCGGCATGTTCTATGAGATCGGACTCATCTGATGATGATTCGTCCTATGTGGCTTTCAGGTTCTTATGTTTGGCCTTGCTGGATTTGTTCATCTTTAGGCTTGAGCAGTTCTCCTTGATGTGTCCTTCCTCGCAATTGTAGCAACGGATCTTCCTTTGCTTTGGGGAACGTTTCTTACCTTGCATTTTATTAAGCCTTTTAGATTTCAAATACTTAGATAATTTTCTTACCATATATACTGTATCTTCTTCATCTTTTGAAGATTTCGCCTCGTGCTAGATCTTCTTTGTGGTTAGGGCTATGCTGTCAATCTTACTCTTTTCTGCACATCGAGATTCATAAAGTTTTAATTTTGAAAATAATTGTTCTAAGGTACTTACCTCAAGATCTTTAAAGACATAGTATGTGTCTATTACGTAAGTGCAGTTTGGGGTCCTTGGTAAAGCATTTAAGGTAAACCTCGGTGTAACGCCCGCCCCTTTACCGTTAAGGCGGCACGTTAACTTTTTCCTTCTTAACTTATATTATTGCATATGATTCACAACATTGCAGCGGAAATAAAACATAAACATAATCATATGCAAAGGAAGAAGGAGTGTAAATATAAATCATGTAACATCTAATAGCATTCATACTTAAATAGACTCCAAAAGAACTAGCAAGTATCATGCATAAAATAGCAACATATGTCTTATTAGAAATAAGAACTAAGTCTATAGATAGCACTAAAGTGGATCGATCAGTCAAGTCACCACCACACACATTAGCCCTTCCTGTAGCTTCCCTTTCTTTAGAAATTTCTATGTTGATCTGCAACATAAGCAACCAAACTATAAGTATAAAACTTAGTAAGCTCTTTCCTACTCACTAAATCCGTACATCACATGCATTTTAAAACATATAACATTTCATGGATAGCATAAAATTCATAAGGCACATAAGATACATGAAGACATATAAACATAGAACATGTGCATTTCAAAACATTAGGATGCTCTTTGGAAAACATACTAATAATACTTTAAAATCATATACATCATCTTCTTTGGGGTCCCCGGCTTTGTACCCATTCTTTCTTTTGCGCGCATACCCCTATTTAGGATGCGAGGTAGCTAATCCCGACCTACAGGGGTCTACATTCTAGGCTTACTATCTTTCAGCCTAGGGACAACTTCGGTAGTCCAGAATCGTGAATCTTTTTCAAGACCCGGTACAAGCCATTCTTTAAAATAAAATACATATATGCATTCTTTTCTTTTCTTTCTTTCTTTCATATCAAACATGCATTCCTTTCTTTCTTTCTTTCTTTCGTATTGCATGTACTATAGACATTCAATCATTCATAATCATAAGCATACTTTCATATATAGAACATGCATTCTTTCTTTCTTTCATATTGCATGTACTATAGGCATTCAATCATTCATAAACATAGGCATACTTTCATGGCATAATCATTAGCATAAATAGCAAGACATGGAAGGACCTTTCTTTTAACATATGTGAGTGAAGCAACCATCATGCTAGTTTCATCAATATATCATACTTATAACATGCTTGTCTTAATTAATGCAATATATTAGTTTAATCTTTCTTTTCTCATCTTAATACATGCTGGCCGAAACTTCATAGCAAGGATATCATAGCATAAGAGTCATATAATCATGGAAATAAAAATATACATTACATAAGAGGTCATTTACAAGTACACTGGTAGTCTAGACTTCACTAAACACTAGTTTAGGTGCATGAATTGTACTTGAACTTATTCTTAGCCTTTATTCTAGTAATTGGCCAAAATTCATAGTATGTATAACATGGTATAAAAGTTCATATAACATGTAAACAAAAACATATTTTACCATTAAGGTCATATACAAGCATAAAGGTAGTCTAGGCTTCATTAAACACTAGTTTAGGGGCATGCTTTGTACTCGAACTTATTCTTAACCCCTATTCTTGTAATTTGTTGAAACTCACAGTAGGGATTTCATAGCATAATCATTCACCTAACATGGGAATTAAAGCATATTTTTCATAAGAATTCATTCACAAGTGCAAAAGTAGCTTGTACTTCACTAAACACTAGTCTAGGTGTATGATCTAGAGTTCTACTTGGATTATCATGCATATGGGTACATGTAATATTTTTCTAAACATCAATACATAGAATGAAGCATGAGTTTAGGCTCAAACAACTTAGATAAGGTACTGACCCTAAGGTATAAATTATTTCCATCATGAAATAAAACACCCAATCATATGCATATCACTTGATTTAACCATAACTTCATGAAGGTCTATAAAAATCTGTTTTAAGGCATAATTTAAGGTCCCTTGGCCGAATGTTACAGCGGTCCCTTAGCATAGATTCCACAAAATTTCGTGGCCTAAAACATTTATATAGCAAGGAATCAATCATTAGGACAATAGCCTACTTCATGCATCAACATTTATCCATTTCATGACTTGGCCGAATTCTCCCAAGTCCTTTACATCATGGAGGGCATTCAAACACCATGTATCCATCATATATTCATTACAAAAAGGTAGTAACAATTTCATGAACTCTTCCTTTAAGTTTTTGGACATAGAAAAGGGGGTACGCCTTTATGGCCAAAACTTCCCTCAAGGATTTCTTCCATTTTCTTTCACCCAACATCACAAGCAACATAAAAATCATAAAAAACACATAAAAAGCCATTATGTTGCAGGTAAGGGAGTCTTACCACCACTAGTACAAAAAAGACCTTTAACAACGGCTTTTAACACCGGTTGTATTAAAACCGGTGTTAAAAAAAAAGGCGGTGGCATTTTTGTAATTATTTGAACTTTAAAATACTTTTAACACCGGTTCTTTTAACAACCGGTGTTAAAAATATATTTAACTACGGTTTTATAAATAACCGGGGTCATATGTTATAATTATTTGAACTTTAAAATACTTTTAACACCGGTTCTTTTAACAACCGGTGTTAAAAAGTTAGGCGGTGGCAGTATAAAGGACCTGGTGGTAAATAATGGAAGCTTTAGGGCTTATTTGAAAAAAAAAACAACAAAATAAATATAAAGCCCTAAGTTCTTTTGTCGCTTGAAACCCAAACTGCTCCCTTCAGTTTTGCCGACGCCGCAGCCGCAGCCGCAGCGGTTCCCAGCGCCGACGCTGCAGCGGTTCCCAGCGCCGACGCCGCAATCGCAGTGGTTCCCAGCGAGCGTCGCCCCTTCGCCGTCTCTCCGTCGTGTTTCCTCTTCATCTTCTCCACGGGTTGCGCAGGTGCTGTGCCCTAGCCTCTCCTTCTCCATCTTCTTCTCCGGTGCGCGCGAGCAGAGCGCAGCCGCCCTCGCGCGAAGCCCTAGCCGACGCCGCTGTCGTGAGTCGAGGAAGCGTCAGCCTTGGTTTGTTTTCGTTCTGGGTTTTCTCCGCTCGAAACCGCACTGTGCCCTAGCAGATCACGTATCTTCTTGTGGCCATCTTTTGGCTATCTGACTATTCTTTTCTTCTTATAAGAACAAAGCAGGAGGGATGATTTGGAATCTCTGGGATATGTTCTAATGTACTTCTTGAGAGGAAGGTTGGTCTATTTGTTAGAAACCTTTTACCCCTTATCCATCACTCAAACTGAAATCGGTTGGCTGTAAATGTTTTCTTCAGTCTTCCCTGGCAAGGTCTAAAAGCAGGAACAAAGAAGCAGAAATATGAAAGAATTAGTGAAAAAAAAGTGGCCACATCAACTGAGGTAAATTATAATCTCCGATTACTTTGAAATCTCATGCTCTATTACCTTATTCATAATTATGATATAGTGGTTTACACTTGTAGGCTTTATGTAGGGGATATCCTACAGAGTTTGCATCTTACTTCCATTATTGCCGTTCATTGAGATTTGAAGACAAACCTGATTATGCATATCTTAAGAGATTGTACCGGGAACTATTCATTCGGGAAGGTTGATTTCACTTCTCATTGATGTTCAAATTCAAGATTGGGTTTCTGTTGGTTGGCTACCGACCCTTCCCGTCATGGACGAGCATCTCCAGCTGTAAATATTGGCCGCCTATCCAAGCAGAAGGCCCTTATGGCAAATGATCCACCTGCCGGTAAAGATGCTATGGTAAGTTACAGAGGTATCAGGTTTGTTCCTTTTCTCCTTTGCTCATACACCTATGTGCCCCTTATTTGAAACCATGGTTCTACCTACACAACCATGTCAGGTGTTATGACACTCGAAATTTTTAGATAAAACACATTCTTGCTGAGCTTTTAACATATAAAATTGTATACTTTGATTTTAATTAGTGCATGCATGAACTTTGTGCTGATCACACACATAATTGATGCCTGCAAACTATAATTGACTAGAATTGTAAAATTTAGGTTGGATTTCAGTTGCAAAAGCATTAAAACACAGATTGTTCCTGATGCTCCCCAGTTCAAAAGTTTTCAGGAGTTAGGATTGTATGATGGGCTTGCAAAATTAGTTTTGGTTCACTAGTTAATTTTACGTTTGCATCTATCCACCAGATACAGTACTAGTACATTATTTACCACTATCCAATCGCCTATTCTATTTTATCATTATTCTTCCATTGATCATTACTTGTTGCATGTTTTAAGCTTTCCTATAACTTCATGGTTGATTGGGAGGGTTGCTATGTTGTTTTTAGAGAATATACATTTGCACCATTTTATTGCTTCTTAAGATGACAATTCAGTTTTGTGTACTTCCTAAGGTCCCAATGCGTGAAAAAGTTTCCAGTTCTACTTTTGTGGGATGCTCAAGTGGATCCTCAAGGCGACCTGCTGTTTCTGGTGGTCAAGACATGGTGGGGACTGATGCAGATCAATCTCGAACTCGCACTGCAGAGGCGAGTCCAGTAACTTACCACAGGGTTTCAAGTGGCCAGAGAAGTTCTCCAATTGTTTCATCTACATCTGGAAGGAAACGCACAATTGTTTCATTGGAATTTTCTCACAGTTGCTTCGCAATCGACTGGTAGCCACTGCACGCCAAAGCATGAAAAGAAATTCAAGCTTGACTCAAGTACTGTATGGAAATATGCAAGACGCTTATAAGAGATGGAATGCTAAGCTGGTCGAAGTTCTGCAACGTACTCCTCACTATTTGATCTTGGACTATACCGTTTACTTGCAAACTCGTGTGGCAAGCTTCTACATTGTCTTTGCTTGGAAAATCACATAGCGAGTAGGAGTACAATATGTTATTTGATTTACATTTTGCTTTTGTTGAAAGAAAAATGGATAGTTGTAAAATACATGGATTGTTTTGTTTTTGAAACTAATTGGATGTTGCATTTACTTAATTCATGGTGTGTTATTGATTATGGATAAACTATTATATTATTGTGTTCTTTTATATGTCTAGAAAAATTATAAATAAAAATAAATATGAAATTTATATAAAAAATTAATACTTTTGACACCGGTTGTTTCTAGAACCGGTGTTAAAACATCATTTTTAACACCGGTTGTTTCCACAACCGGTGTTAAAAATGATGTTTTAACACCGGTTATTTAAAATAATCGGTGTCTAAAATGGCTTTCCCGCCTCATAATTGAACTTTTAACAACGGTTATTAACCGGTGTTAAATCTATATATTACACCGGTTTGTTAACCGGTGTTAAAAGTCTATACTTACAATGCCGGCTGGATCAACACCGGTTCCGGAACCGGTGTTAAAAGTCGAAAATAACCGGTGTTAAAAGCCTTTTTTCCACTAGTGCACTTGTTCTTATGTTCCCAAAAGATCTCCAAATTTTGGAGAAGAAAAGACCTCTTAAACTCTAGCACTCCTCTTGTTCTTCTCTTCTTTTGGTCCGGTTTTCTCTAGGAGGTGAAGGACTTGAAAATGGTAGCAAGGAGACCAAGGATTTCGGTGAGGAAGAGGAGGAAGGAGAAGAGTTTGGTGGAGAGAAAAGGGGAAGGTTTCTTGGTCGAAATGCATTAGGCATTTCCTCCTCTTCATGGCCTTTTATGATGAGTAAAGAGGCAAGCACCTCTTTAATGGTGTCTCTTCATCTTCTTTGTGTCTCTTCATCTTCTTTCCCGCTTATCTACAATTCCCCATCCTCTTCTAATAGCACTCCCTTGCTAGGTGAATTGGTTAGTACATGCATGGTGGTACCATAGGTCCAAGGTTCAATCCTTGGTGCATGCACTTTATTTTTACTTCATTTTATTTATTTATTTTTATTTTTCTTTTAATTTCGAAAATTCCCCTAAGACTCACCCATAATTATGCTAATATTCCTAATTAAAACCCATTTATATTTATATTAAATTCTACCTAAAATTCATTAATAATTATGGTACCGGAAAAGCCCATGTAAGGCCCATTAGCAATTATCTTCTTATTCTATATCGAAAATCATGGATCATCATGCTAAGGTTTATACTAGTGTCCCTATGTTCCTCGAGAATCCATCTAGGCATGGTCAATATTTTTAAAGAAAATATTGAGACAATTTTCTGGGTCGTTACACTCGGTGCGTCGCAACTCATTACTATTTCTCCGAATTTTTTAAGTCCTGTGATCAGTTCTTTGATTTTGGCGTGCAGCTGGGCAATTGATTCTCCTTCTTCCATTTGGAGGTTGCTGAGTTGGTTACGGAGCAGATCTTGTTTTGCTAGCTTTGTTTCAGAAGTACCTTCATGGAGTTCCAAGAACTTTTCCCCAAGTTCCTTCGCTGATTGATAAGTCCTGATTCGGATGACTTCTTGCGCAGGTAGTACGGTGAGCAGATAGAATTCTGCTTTCCCATTTGCTACAAAATTTGCTTGTTTCTTTTTCGTCCACATACCTTCATCTTTATCTTTATTGTCAGTGACTTTGGGAACTTCAAAATCATTTTTCATGATTAGTAATAAATCAAAGTCAGTTTTAAAAAAATACTTGTATTTTTTGCTTCCAATTAACAGACTCTCCCTCGAACTTTGACGAGTAGATAATTGATTCGATAATTTGTATGTTGCTTCAGATATCGTTTAGTCCTTCTAGAGCGTCCTGGCTCTGATACCACTTGTTGGGGATCATGCGGTCGGCAAGAGAGGGGTGAATTGCCCCTGCAAAATGAACTTAATCTTTTATTCTTTCTTAACAAAGATATACGTTAGTTAACGAACAAAACAATAACATAAGTATTAACCAAACAAAAGTAAAGAGAGGCACAAATAGTTTACTTGGTTTGCAACTAGGAAAGTTACTAATCTAAGGCAAATGAAAGCTCGTTCTCCAAATATACTCCTTGGGATGGAGAAACCTCTTACATAATGAAAAACTCAAAAAGACAATGAAAACTAAGCAAGAAAATTCGTGTATAGTGGATTGATTGAATTTAACTGAACTCTGAGGGTCTATTTATAGCCCCAGTGAAGTTTATCCGATTGCTGATATGGCCCTATACAGGCACTCGAGTGCTTAGGGGCGCCTGACATATGACTCAGAAATTATCCATTTCGCAATGTTCGCAAATGACTATTTTTGGATGAATTTTAGCTTCTCGGAAGCCTGTATTGACTGGGATGCCCGGGAACACGGGTGCCTGAGTCAATACGGGCACCCCCATTCATGGGCGCCCGAGTTGACTCGGGCTTCGGATTGACTTTTGGTCAACACTGTGCTGACCAATCTCCAGCGAGTCTTCTTGGGTGATCTCAGGCTTTCCAGAGTTTGGCTCATCCGAATCCTCCTCCGGCCTTATTTCGAGTGTGCTTCCCCCCAGTTTCTCCTCCCTCAGACCTCGCGTAAATCTTTTTCGCTCCACCGGCTACTCTTCCGCAGATCTCCACGTCTCTCGGATGTACCGAGCTCGTCAGCTTTCTTCCCGTGCTATCCTTCTCGATCGCTGCGTCTTCCGCTCGATTTCCTACACTCCTAAGCTCCTGCACACTCAGACACAAAAATTAAACACAACAAAATCTAACTTGACTCGATTAATCATATCAAAATTCATCTGGGATATTTATATTAAATTGCTCTACATAGATAGATAAGGAGATTGATTTTTTTGGGATAAAAAATGAGAAATTTTTATGTTTTTATGTATTATTAAAGTGTCATATTAGAAATTAAAAAAATATATACTTATATAAAATTTTAATTATGGAAGATATCCTTAAATTTTTCTCGGTTCCCTGAAATATTCAGTATGTTGCTCGAGATGAAAACTCCACATAATTAGTGTCCCCATGTTGATAAAATTAATTTAATTGATGTGAGATAACCCGCCTAAGTGGTAATCTGACTGGCATCTCACATAATCCTACAATAAAAGAGTAATTATGGGGACGTCAGGTCACACTTAAAATATGCTGGAGACGCCTAAGGGAATGGTTAAAATATATAGAACAAAAAGTCTTTTCAACATATATAAATACTTTCTTTCTTTCTTTTCCTGAAAATCAAATGTTTCGGAATATTCATTTGTACCATTGTCTTTTAAAAGAAAGAAAGCGACGCAGTGCCGGCCTCCACTCGTACTTAATCCGGCAATGCCTGCACCTCCAGAACGTGATCCACGTGTCCAAATCTCCTCTCCGTCGAATTATGCAGCTGTGACAGTGCGACTCGATCAACGTAATTAATTTGATCAATTTGACGGATTATGATAAGTTAAGTGAAAAATAATAATAAAAAGTTTAGTAAATAATATGGCATTTATATGCACATATTTGATTGTCTATCACCAAGGAGGAATCGAATCCGTAAAATAACGTATCACCCGAATGAGCCAATCCCAAACCGGCCGGTTCTAGTTCATATTGGTCAGTGCCAGTTCATGGTTCCGTTGTATGGCAGCGTACCCAGCGACGTTGACGAACTCCAGCTCCAGTTTTGCATGCAGCGCCGTGTCGAGTATAAACGCATGAAGGCTGGATTTTCGCCGTTCGATGTAGGAGAGTTAATCTTAGACGTGAAGTATTGTGCGGCTGGGATTACTGATAGGAGAATCAAATGGCGAGAACGCCCTCCTTCACGTGATTTCGATGTGGACGGCCTGCGTTCTAGTTTGCAACACCAGTTGTTTGTGCGATCGCCTGATAAAGCACGATAACAGACCGTTCTGCTCTCGCTCTCGTAGTCTGGTGCTCTCTCGGTTCCTTGTGCATTCCAATGGAGGACGCGCCGCCGCCGTCTCCGACGACCCCTGCTGAGTCTGCCGCCGGGTCCCCGGTGGATCGCCAGTCCTGCAACCGTCGACCCGGCCTGACACGCTCCCGGTCCCGATCCCGCTCCTTCTCCAGCTCCGGCTCCCCCTCGCCCCGATCCTCCGCCGTGCCATTCTCCTGGGAGCAGCGCCCTGGAATCCCGAAGCCTCTCTCCGCTGTTCTCCCCGCAACCGCCGACGCCGCCGTTGCTCATCCACTCCTCCCCCTCCCGCCCCCGGTCCGCTCCCACTCCGATCTGATCCCCACTCCGCGCAAGAAGCGCTCCGCCGGCTCCGGCCGGGGTGCGGCTGCCTCTGCCGACCCCTTCGCCGCCGCGCTCGCCCTCTGCGCCAAGGGCGCCGCCCTTCCCGCCAACGACGACAACGTGGACGACGAGCCCTGTGACGTGGCCGACGCCGACGCCGCCGCCGCCTCGCGGCGATCGGCGGCAACCGTTACCCATCGCTTCCGGATCTTGGACTTCTACGGCTCCTGCAAAGCGACGTGCGCGGTGGTGGATGCGACGGTCCGCCTCCCTCGGTCTGGTTCGTTGGGTTTGCTCACCCGCCGGTCCTGATCAGCCGGTCAATGTCACTCGTCCCCAGATAAGTAAATAAACAATTCCTCGATTGGGTGTTAAACAATCTTGTCAATTAACTACTTGCTTGAAATCAGTTCATCTCACCTAATCCAAATCCAAACCATTAATTTTAGCGTAATTTAGACCATGAATCATGTGGTACCATGCTTGAACAATAAACACCTGGGAATTGTCAATGCTGAATATTAATTACAAGAAGTTCAATTATATTTCCAGAGAAATAAAAAAAATCGAAAACTAAAATTTTTTTATGATCCAAGAATTCTATAGCTCTGTGCTTGTGTTTGGTGGGACAAACTATATATTTTCTTTGTATTTCGAAGGAAAACCCCGAAAAGAAAAAAGGTCCCTTTAGCTGTTCTATTGCAGCAGAAAGTGGTAGGCCACATCTATATCTTTAGTGGAGTGAAGATAGAGCCATGCTTGGAAAGTGGTGCAAGCTGTGTTGAGTTGGGGTCAAACTGAGGCATCATCTCCTGATCACTTTTGCTACCAAAAGGACTTGACCAGTGATTACTTTAACTTTGTGAGAATTTAATATTCCGAATTTTGATGGGGGAAAAAAAATTACTTGTCAGTATCTAGTTCTCAGTCGAACCAACTTATCTCAGAATTATGCATCAGTTCAGCCTCAATCAGTTAGCTCTATGATAACTAGATGCTCATTTTCCTCTTCCTTTCCCTTAATCTCTCAAATCTCTCCCTGAAACACTGAGACCTTGACTTGTTCACCAAAACATTGTTTCCCATAACTGTTTGGTTGAAATTGCTCCCGCTCCCAAAACACTGTGCATTTATTCTGTTAAATATATTCTTAAATGGACTCACTCGACTAGTTTAGTTAAAATGGAAATAATATTTTGATACATGTTACTTTATTGATGCATAAGCAATAATATGAGGCACAAACAAATGATAGTGATGCTGATTTTTCTGTGTGTGCCCCAAACTGGAATGATATTTAGATTGCTTGGATGATAGGGAATCAAAGGAAGGGAGGTGGAGGATGGAGCGGAAGGCAAAGGCAGGCAGGCATATCGGGGGTAGTGAGAGGATAAGAAGGATAGTTTATTCTCAATCCCTTCTGCTAATTACTTGGACAGAATGAAGGGTAGAAAGATGTGTTAATGTCTACACGACCATTCCATTGCTCCTCCCTTGTTCTAGTTTTCTCCCCATATACTTATTTGGTTCTTGAAAACAATAAAAAAAAAAAACTTTCTATTGCTCCCTTGTTCTTTCCTGATGGGTTCTTGTCCACATTTCTTGATAATGAGACGGCAGTTCTTTCTTTTTCCCATTCTCCCCTTGTGCATGGGCAAGTATCCTTGTCAGTTCATTGCAGGACTTGAATGGTTCTAACTCCCCAGGCTGTCTGTTCCTTCTTAGAAATTCAAAGTATTTGTGTTTTTGTTGAGGTTAGGCATGCCTTTTGCCTGATCACAGCTTGCAGAGTCTGCATGGAATCTCTATTACCTTCTATGCTCGAATTGTCGTATCGAAAGAAATCAAAAGAGTTTTCATTGTACTCAACGGCATCGCGCCGCACCATCTGTCAACGAACTGTACTGTGAAGGACACTTAACATGAGCCTAATAACTTTGCTACAATTGCTTCATTCCCAACAACGGACAGGTAGGTAGCTCTTGCTCCTCCTCATCGACCATTTTAAAATTGGTTTTGATAACTAATTGATCGAATAAATCCTATCAATCTAGTTCTCAGATAAATAAAAAGAATTAATGTCTAATATTACTTGAGTGATAAAAAGCATCAATGCTTCCACGAGTGTGATCCTATGCGCAGAGACTCACTCGAGCATGCGCAAAATAATAATTTTTATTTAGAAAATTAGGTTACAATGAAGATGAATAAAGACAGCCTTCTGATCAAAAACTGCCATCAGACAACCAAACAATGCCACTGATGACTTTATTATTCGTTTCATCTGCGTGATGCAATCCTCCTCTCGTCCTTCGGCTAAACCGACGCCAGAAGAAGAAAACAGAGCAGCTTCTCAATTCCTACTAGTTCCGTAGGATGCGACCCTCGCTTCTGGCCAACTCCTCTCCTAGTCCTTGCCACGGAATCGCCACTTCCTCTTCCTCCGCCGCCGCATCTCTTTCCCCGCTCCGTCTTCCCTCCTTCAAGGTCTTTGTTTTGTATAGGGTTTCGTGTTTTGGGGGTTCTAATTGGGGCTTCCGTGGTTTCGGATTCACTTGGTTTTGATGGCAGGAATCTGGCGTCAGAGGAACTGGGATTCAGATCACCGCTTTTCAGCGAAGGAAGAGTTCCTCCTGTCGCTCGATTTGCGGACCTAATAGGCACATCGGTGAGCTTCTTGATGCCTTTATTTTTCTACTCTCTGACGACTAATTTGTTTCTAGTCTTCTTAAAATCAAGTAAGCAGCTTGAAACTATCGAAATATAGAGAAAGCTTGACCTTTATCCACGCCTTTAATTTCAATTCCTCTTCATCACATTTTAGTTACATCCCTAGCAACTTGAAATAACTCTAGCAATTTTGAGATTAGCTGCAAATTGAGATCAGCCTTTTACTGTGTGTCCATATTGGCAACTCAATGGTGTATGAGATCAGTGAGAAATTCTACCCACATCAATATAAGTGTTAAGCTCCTGAATGTCAACAAAACACTCTTTGTCTAGTTTCCTTCTGCTGCAGATTGCTACAAAACTACTAATGATGTAGCAAATTAGTACAAGTTAAAAAAAAGAGACTATTTTTATGTGATTAATGATGCAAGATCCGCGACTATAATGTCATATGGTTTCTTTTTTGGAGCCTTTGGTGTAAAGCAAGTAGCTTTATCCTATACAAGTAGCATTTATCCATGTTAAGGTGTTTTAAACTCGAGCAATATTTCATCTTTTTTAAAATTTCCAAGGGGGGCCCTCCCCCGCCCCAATTTTAGTTAATTCATGGCTTGGTGATGTTGTGATGATTGTTCTGGCATCCTTTGTTACAGTGGTTAAATCAGTTGCTACTCCAAATTCATTAGTAGAGTTGCCTCTGACTGCTGAAAATGTGGAGTTAGTATTGGATGAAGTGCGACCATATCTTATGGCTGATGGAGGAAATGTGGTACTTCATGAGATAGATGGGAATGTCGTAAGGCTAAAACTACAAGGTGCATGTGGTTCTTGTCCAAGTTCAGTGATGACTATGAAGATGGGAATTGAACGCCGCTTAATGGAAATGATTCCAGAAATTGTTGCTGTTGAACCGATAACTGATCAGGAGTCAGGGCTCCAGCTAAATGAAGAAAACATTGAGAAGGTAATAGCATACTAGCATCATGGCATCACCTCCTTTTTTTAAATTTGAGAGGAATCCTCCGTCTTTTGTTAGCATGATGCTTTTGTTTTTTCTGTGGATTGCTAATTTTCCTGTTTAGCTTTGTTCTTTGAGGTAATTTCTGCTGCCGATAAGCTAGCTAATAGAGAGAAGTGAACTGTTTTGAACTATTTGCAGTGGCCTGTTTCGTATGTGTTGGTATCATCTATTAGATGTCAGAACGGACACCTTAGTTACATTTTTGGTGTTTCTTCTTAGGTACTTGATGAGATAAGGCCATACCTTGCTGGAACTGGTGGCGGTGAGCTTGAGTTTGTCGAAATTGAGGAGCCCATCGTTAAGGTTCGACTAACTGGCCAAGCTGCCGGCGTCATGACTGTTCGTGTGGCAGTAACTCAGAAGCTACGCGAAAAGATACCTGCCATTGCTGCTGTTCAGCTTCTATCATAGGTAAACAGGAAGGAGATTCTAATCTGTATAAATAGTTAGATGTAATAAAATTTTTGTTTTGCAAATTAATAATTCTGTTGCTGAAGAAAATCAAGTGTAATCATTTCTGAACTAAGTGCAACTGCAGTTAGTTCGTTTGAGCCGAAAATGTTGCTGTTATGCCCAAGCACGGCGCTTGAATGCTTCCTACTGTCATTAAATTTATCTAAAATCATTTTATTTAGAGCACAATTAGCATCACTCGATTTAACTTGTTGATGCGAGAAGCGTTCAGCAGGAATAGAAGTTTAGCAATATCTGCCTTTAGGGCACTGTTGTCCCCCGAAAGATCTTGGAGCTGATTGAGCTTGGCTGCGAGTATAAGGGAAACCTTGGTGTCGCCCGCTGCGACTGGGCGGAGGCCTGTTTGGGGTCAAGGGCAACAGGTACTTTATTGTATATCTCATGCTTCTGTAATCTATCTGCTCATGTGATTCGTCCTGCTTTCATATGCCAACATACTTGGGAGGTAGTGATGATAGGTCAGGCAGGCAAGAGCATTCTTTTTCTGTACCATGTGTTTGTTTTCATGCTTTGCAAACTTTTTGACTTGCCCCTGTAAATCCTTTTTCTGCTCACTCTCACTCTTTGCTGGGACTTTAAGCCTTGAACCTTCTCATAAAATTCCCTTTTTTGTTTGTTACTATTGACCATATTAGGGTTGAAAATGAGAACTCGAACAACATAGCTTTTGGTTGAAGAAGAAAATTCTTCTGTCGATTAATCTAAACTATAATTTGATTATTGACTAGTTGATATTGGAATGATCTAGGATTTGGATAACTAGGCAACATTATTTAGTGGGCAGGCCAACTTCTTTGATTTATTGGACACTGAGTTATTGTGTTGACATTATACACTGCACCTCATCATGGAATGGACAGCAAGGGATAATTGGATGTAATCTCTCATCCATTTGTCAGAACATATATTAATATTCCCCTGATCTTAATATATTTCCACTTAATTTCGAACTAACAGATATTATCTCGATTATATCTCCACTTAATTTGAACTTAAAGAGGTATCAAGTATTAAATTTCACTGCCACTAAGCTGCATATGCGGAATTGTAGAAGAGCTCTGATACGCCAGTGAAAAAATTTAATGAAAATCTCAGTGAATGACATGGAATTTTATATGCACATGTCCGATTGTCACCCGAACACCATCGGCGGTCTCCGGCCGCCACTCCGAATCAAATTATACCTTGGGAGACACGGTGAATCCGTCGAGGATCGTTACATGTAAAATGTCACGTCATTCACTGAAATTTTCTTTGAAATTTTTCATTAAGCATATCATTTTCATTGTGGAAATGTAATTGATGATTGATTACCTCATAACTTGTTCTATTTGTTTGGAAGGAAGATTTGAACATATAATATCACACCAACTGCAGTTCTAAACAATGGCTGGCTTGTCCTTGTTAGATGGATGTGTGAAATTGGAAATCTGGAAGACTGCTTTACACAGTTAAATTATTGAATACCTGGTGTTCTCTTCTTGAGATACAACACGAAGATAATCTGTTGCTTGTCTAAACAAAATTTACTTGGTGGATGGTAATGTTTGTTTATGCCTTTTTTTTGGCTTCTCAAATAAAGATAATTTGTTGCTCGTCTTAACGTAATTGTATTACTTTGTAATTTTCAGTTTTCCCTTCATGCCTATCATACCTCGTGCTTGGATGCCGACCTGAAAGTTGCGGTGAAAATTCTAAAAAAACATCCAACGATGGAAACAAAAATTATGAAAAGATTTTCATCATGAATTCTTTTTCCTATTTACTTCGGAAAAAAAAGCTGAAGTATATTCTTTTCTCCTATTTATTTAATAGAAGTATTCTAAAAGGCAACATCTAGGCACCGCCTAGGTTGTGAGCGACTACCACCGTCCCTGCCTTTTGCAAAGGTGATATTGGTGGACGTCATCGAATTAATCGGCTGCCCAGACGGCTAAGCGCCACTTAGGCGTGGGGCGAACGTTTTTTTTTAAAGTAAAAACCTCCCGGCATACTTTTTGCGAAAAGCAGAAGTTTGTCGAATCAATTGGCTGATCGATTGAATAGTTCAATCGATTGACTAATCATTGGGCAGACATTTCACGACAAACAAAAATTTTCTTAATTGATTAGCCAATCGATTCAACACTATCAATCAACTAGCCAATTGATTGACATACTTTTCACGAGAAACAGAGTGCCGAATCATTGGGCAGACATTTCGCGACAAATAGAAACTTTCCGAATCAATTAGCTAATCGATTGAACATTATCAATCGATTAGTTGAGTTTCACCTAGGTAGCGCCTAAGCGCCAAGGAGCTAGGCGGCGGATGACCGCTCGCTTACCACCTAGCACTTTTTAGAACACTATTTAATAGGCAGATGGTTTAATAATCAGACTGAAAGTAACTTTCTTTCCTCCTCGCAAGAGTGGTAGTCAAATTAGGATAGAAGGGGTATATATGGTTATCAATCCAAGCCATACATCACCTTGGTCAATACACGATGGTTAATCATAGGGCTAAGTCTTAATGACATGATTAAACGAGACAAAGTCAAAATATCAAATGAAGTTTATGTAACACTAATAATGTGAGAGAATGCCATAGTTAAAGATAGGGGAAAACAATCATACATAATAGACGTCCTTTTTATTCTCCAAGTTGACAGAATCTACTTTGGTGATCTCCTATGTAGACATCTTCCACATGCTACGAGCTTCGACAAGGTACTTGATTTCCTTCTCCTAATTCGTAGTCTCAAGGGCTGTAAAAAAGGCAACAAAATTAGTACTTCCCTTGCTAACGACTCTTTCATGCAAATCAAAGATAAAGATTAGTCATACGAGTATACACAAGAATAAGAGTCAAATATCGGGATGTAAATGCATTGAACACCTATATGAAAAATACACAAGAATAAGCGGTATGAATGAAGGATTCATATTTGCATGTACTGTTATTGTTGGGCAAAGCCCTATAATTTATCTCCTTTTCAGCCAGTGGAGGGTCATCTTGGAAGAGCCGCCGAGGTGACAGTTTCGTTTTTTTGCTGCCAATCAATGAAGGATTCATATAGGCAGACATGAAATACCATTAGAGATACAACTAAATTATCACATAACTTAATTGCATAACAACAATGTTCCTATTATGGGAAACAGTGAGCAAAGGCTTCCTAATCGACAAGCCCAGTACAATTAGTTTTTTTTTAAAGCTTTCACTTATGCATAAGCAGCACTCTGCATTTACAAACTACACAGATTTGGCTGCTTGTATTCCCCATGTACAATGCATATATTTATTGCCATCAAGGATATAAGAATGCTGGTATTTGTACACAAAATTAATGTCAATTACCTTTCCTTGAGTTGCTCTAGCAGCTCTCCAGCAAAACAAGTTTCTTGATCTAGGCTCTAATCTCCTGCGAAATTCAGTAAATTTGAAGAAGCTAGTACTGAGAAGATAAATTCAGAGCAGGGTTGTACACAATCTAAAACAAAAAAAAAAATGTTTTACAAGGAACTTTAGTCATGCATACTAATCTACATTCTCACTGATTGCTTTTATACCAGGGTAACTACACAAAATTGTAGAAATTTGTTGTGAAACTAAAATCAGAGATGAGACTGTTCAAATAAACACTATTCATGTCTGATGAAAATCTGCAAAACATAAATCAAAATTGTACTTTGCAACCATGCAATTCTTGTCACTGTCATCTACATATTACACACGGTGAATACAAATGCATAAACTAGGTATATAGCTATTACTATGATTCATCTCAAATTGTCTAGCCGATTTTAGATCAAGGATTCGTGTTAAATCAAACTAGAACCAAAATCTAGGACACTGCTTGTCAGGTTCCTTGTTGTCAGGTCACATCAAAATACACAATCATTGCCTCATTTATGGTCCCATTACAAATCATGCTTTACCTTCCACAGAAATCGACCCAGCCTCCTTGTTCACTTCTAACAAACATGCATCCTTTGTTGTACGTAATATTAATAACCAGACCTACTTCACCATAACTACTGTTTATCAAAACCAAGGTCCAAATGAAATGATTTGACTGCAATCCTAAAGCACAAATTCATCTTTCATACTGCCTCATGCGTTATTTGCTAAATAATTTTAACAAAAAACTACAACTTCCCTTTGGAAAAGTACACATTTATGAATTTACAAAGGCCTTACAGAATAGTCAAAGGTTGTTGTTTGCATACGACTGTCATTCTTCTTGGTAATCTTCTTCATTAGATAGATACTCAACAGGCACGTATTAATAAAAGGTTAGCAAAAGTACTATAAAATACTCACAGGTTTTCATGTTCAAGCTTTTTTGCTATTGACATGGCTTTGCATCTTGACCATCCACCTTGGTGGGAACAATCTTCCGCTTGCTGAAGAACATGTGCCAGGGAGACCTTGCCTCTGACTAAGCTTTTTATTTGTTTCTGTTCAATCTCCTTCCACTCTGAGGAAGAACCCAAATTAGCATGATGTTGCGAAGTTGATGCTTCTTCCCGTGCGCACACAATTTTTTGCATTCCCAGAGATTTATTTCTTTGTTCAGGAGGTCCTGCTTCAATGATTTCATCTTCTTTCATGATGTGGGGACCAGCACCCAGCCATCTAGGTCGATTGGAGCCAATTTTTCTAAGAACATTTGCTTCTGTAAATTTTCCTTTAAGATCATCAGAGACAGAGTAAAGTGAATTTTGCTTCTTCATCGAATGTGACTTTTTTATTGCCTTAGAAGAAGCACTATCAAAGCTACACAAACAAGCAGCCTGATTTGAGGTAGCATTGAAGCTAGATTTGCTACTCATTTCGAGTGTTACGGGAGATCCAAGAACAGATTCAAATGCTTGTAAAATATACCCTTCAAACTTTTCAGCTCTGGATTTGTTTGTTCTTGAGCTGAATATCAACTGCACAGTGGGAGCTGTCACAAGGAAGCAGCGACATGGCACATTTAATTTACTTAATTTAGCATGGAGCACTTCAAATTAACTCAAGCATCTATCTTCTACCTAGGCCATATAATGCTTTAAGAATCACCCACCTAAACTACTGAATTTTTTTGAGACAATTAACAACTACCACACCTTTTATAATATGGTCACTAATACTTTCTGAGACATCAAAATTTACAACTACTACACCTGTTATATGCTACTAAAGTCTTTCAGTAGGCTAAGCAGTGGTAAAAAGCTCAAATGTTTGACATAGAGGCATAATTCCATAAATCACAGTCACAGACAAGGAGAACTGAGAAAAGTAAATTCTAACACTGTTTCCTACTATAGGATGAGAGAAACGACTGGTGGAACCCACTTTCCCTCCATTTGAGGGAAATGGAAAACAGGAACAAAATCCAGGGAAGAAGAATTCTCTCTGGTTCTCTCACTTCGTTTTTGTCAGATCACAGTTCTTTTAAATCATTTCCACCCATATCAGTTGGAATCCAACTACAGCCAGAAAATGCTGATTGTGTTAAAAATAATAAAAACAGGAATTAATATTTATATAAGTATTTTAAATAAAATTAAGTGTTTCACAAATTAATTTGACAAAATAAAGAAACTTACCTTCTTTCTTTCCTTCCAAGGAAACATGGGAAAGAGAGAAATAAGACAAGGGAATCACTCTATGTTTTTCCTCACCTTTGGCATTTCTTTCTTTCTTTCCCACTATCTATCCCTTGCAGCAAACCAGCCTAAATGTTGAAACAAGCACAACTAACATCAAAATCAGGATCATTATATGGCAGTTCTTGATTATGTTTTTGAATGATTAGCTCCTTGTATTTTAAGCACTGTTGCAAAAGTTGGCCTAGGCGGCACCCCACCTTGGCGCCACCTAACGCCACCTAACGCCGCCTAGGCGCTAGGCGGTAGTCCTCCGCCCGACTGCCGCCTAGCGATTTTTACAACCTTGATTTTAAGACACACTTTAAGAACAATGAATTTTACATGAACAACAAAATATTTCTTTTTTTCTTTACTGGCCTGGGGGAGTGTTGCCAACATAACTAAGACGTCAAGAACAACTAATATATTAATCTATTATCAGAAACATACAACTTAGTATGCAAATAGCAGAAGGGGTTGCACTCTAAATGTTGCATCATCAGACTTAGGTAGACATGGCCAGTTTAACCAGGGTCATTCATCCTACAAGTATTTTCTAATTTGCTCAGGTTCCAATCACACACTTCAGATAAAGCAAGAATCAAATGAATAAAAACTTTCAGGATTTGGGTGATTTGCAAAAGTATTTAAACAAACCCTTCATTTATATATTCTGAAGCCAGTGTTTAAGAACTTACCAGTACCTAGGCTAACTGAGTTTAGATTCCCTTCATCGTATAAAAATTGTCTCAATGCATCTGATGATATATGTTCTAGTACTTCCTGCCATATATTTTCAGTATCATAGGGTTTCTTGCCAGAGTGCATGATACCTTTTCCAGTGGCTTCATCTGAGCATATAAAATCACTTTCAGTCTGTTGGCCATGAAGTGTCCCATTAGCCACTGTAACACTGCAACTTCTATCACCAACACCTTTACTGTTATAATGCTCCCGAACAGCCCCTTCTGCAAAACTCCTATGCACAGATTGCATCTCATCCTGCTTGTAGGTGGAACACCTAGGTTTGTCTCTCATAATCACTTGATCACTGCCAGGACTCCTACCTGATGAACTAGGTAGAAGATATTGCTGCTCTGGTGCAATTTGAAGAAGAGCAGCTGTCAACCAAGTAAGTTTGTCATTGGAAACTCTCAATTGTTTTTCAGCTTCAGAGAGCTTCCTTAGAGCCTGGCGCAATCTCTCTATGTCTTCTTTGGACACTAAAAATCAAGAAATTAAACACACTATAGCATGGTTGGCATATTCTCGGACAAAAGATGAACACTAGCAAGAAATGCAAAATTGAGTGTGAATACACCAGAAAGGTGTTCCATCCAAACAGCACACATATGAACATCCATATGGTTGAATGCCTAACTATGAATTGAATTGAGGTTGCCCATTGTCTGTACTAGGTCACATAATTATTCAAGAAGCAAAGAATTCTTCTACTCACAAGTTAGCCGGCAAAAAAAATTCCCCCGTAGTTTTTCTTGTGTAAAGACATAACTACCAGCCAAAATATCAGTAATTATAGTTGCAAGCTGTGACATTAGCATGATAGGATCCACCCCACTTTCCGAAAGCTCTCTTAAGCACTTCACAGTGTTGACAGTGTCTGCAGATAATGCCATATCAAGCAAATCCAGCAGTTTATCATCAGGCACTAAACCAACCTGCACAGAATATAAACGCCAATGATAACTAAGGACAATATTTAAGGATTATTTAGTACAATCAAAGACCTAAACATTGCTTAGCTCTCCAAATTTTAGTTCTCCAATACCTACATTATGAATGATAAAAATTTAAGCAAGAATACAGATTCAATAAAATAATTGCATGATTTTTGTCAACATATGTTCAAAGTACACGGTCATTAAAATGTAGGAAATACTAAGATTAAGTCAAAGACATAGTAACTAGCAAAAATGGACAAGAAAAACATCTCCATGAAAAAAGCAACTACTAAGTTAGCATTGTTGTTTATCGTAGTAACAAAAGAATTAAAATCTAAAAATTAACTATTGAGTTACCAGTATTCTTTACATTAATTACAAGTTTTAAAATCTTAAAATTTGGAAGTCGAGAGTTCTTTGAGTGATTATGCTGACAAAAAGGATGACTATTAACTTGCTATTGTACATTTTCCTCTCACAAAATTTTCCGATTTTATAAAAAAAATCATATATTGACATTTGTTCTTGTCCAAGAGAATCATATAGGTCCACATGAAATTCTATTCTCTATTGTAAATATCACAAAATGTGATGCTCTAAACCAGTCAAGATGCACATGCAAACCATTACCCATATGATGTTCTGAATATCTCATATGGTCTGTATGTGCATTTTCAATGCAAATTTCTCAAGTCTGAATTGGAATTCCAAGATAAGGTAAGAGGTAAGAATGATGGAATACTTACTAACTCCTGGACAAGTGGAAGAGAAATTTTCTTCCCTAGCAAGCTTAGTTGATCAATTGTCATCTCGGCATCTCTCAATGAACCATTCGATTGTGATGCTATAAGTTTCAGAGCATCCTTGTCAATTTCTAATCCTTCACTGGTTGCAATCCATTCCAGAGTAGAAATGATATCAGAGTCTTTCAATTTTGGAAAGAAGAACTTCTGACACCTGGATAGGATAATATGAGGTATGCAATGAAGATTGGAACAGATAAGGACAAAAACCACATGTCGTGGTGCTCGATCAATGACCTTTGATAAGACACTCCATAACTTAGACAGCGATCTATAGCAATCATCAATAATAAAAACTTTGTGTGAGCATAAGTTTGGTGAGAACATCAGGTTGTTGAAGATCTCATTTATGCTTTTGAAATTGAAATTACTGATGGGTCCAAGTTCCACCACATCTCTGCTTTTACCTAGGTTATATGACATACAAGAGCTACAGGCATCACAAGGCTTGGGGTGCTCCAGAGAGCGGCAGTTCAAAGCTTTAGCAAATACTCGTGCACAAGATGTTTTCCCTGATCCACGAGGACCATAAAAGACATAAACCGGCCCAATTTTCCCTCTCAAAATAGAACTAGAAAGAGCTTGGACAACCAAATTCTGTCCAACAAGATCTCTGAAGGTTTTTGGCATGTATTTCTGCAACAGACTTCTGTGTCTTCCATGCCCACAGCGTCGAGATCTCTGCTGACAGGATCTTACCGTAGATGCAAGGTTACATTCCACATCATCTCTAGAACAATGATTAGAAAAAATTTCTAGCTCTCCTGAATAATCATTAGGCACAAAATGATTAGAACCACTACCTTGTGATTCCTGTGCACCATAAAGTAATGGTATTTCTGGACTTGATGATGCAGAGAAATGATCAGATGCTGTGGCCAGGTTTGAAGCATTTCCTTCTATTTGTGAAACAGATCCACTATGTCTCTTCATTCTAGAATCAGACATCCCACAAGATAAACTTTTCCCAGCTCTATCAAGAAATGTTTTGCCTTGATGAATCCTAGACCAACTCCAAGGAATCCGACAGACAGTTCTCGGATCTTTTGCAACCTCCATTACATTATCCTCTTCTAAGTCAACCAGATAACCTTTATGATTCATAGACCCTTTGGCTACTGGATCTGATAAATCTATTGGCTTATGGTAAGCACCAATCCCTCTTGAATTGGCAGATACTCGTGTTTGCCTTGTACCTTTCAACCTAAACTTCCTTTGTCTTTCCAAATGGTGATGGCTGTCACAAATGCTTCCTTCTTGTTCGTCGTTGGTTCTCACAACACTCTCATGTTTACCATTCAGAAACAAATCAGAAGGCTCCTGGCAAAAGTTTCCTGCCGGATAGGAAACTTCTTCCAAATTCTCTAGGAGTACCTTTGGGTGAAGAATCTGATCTTTTGTTTGCTTATTGAGTTCCCTATTCACTAACTCTACATCTTTCTGTGGCACGTCCCACAGAGAAAATTGATTTCCAGAGGAAATATCACTCTCCCAACTTCTTCTAGTCATATCTTCTTCTTTACTTGTCTTAGTGATCGTATCTCTTAGCTCAAAATCATATTCGTTGGGTGCTTCATCAGCAGCAACCTTTGCTGTTGCAATGCATCCAAAAAGTGGTGACATTTTGAATGATTGGCCAACCTCTCTTACACGGTTGGCTCCTATAGAGTTCCTCCTACCATTCTTTGAGCCACCTTTTGCAGCTTCCCTAGCAAAACTGGCCACAAAATAAGGAGAGCGTGGCGCAGGCCTGGTGGAGGGATCTCTCAGTAACTTAGATTTCTGGAGGATAAGGAGATCCCTCTTGAGGGATCTCTCTGCAAAGTAGGGAATGCCGTGGTGCATGTGGTTCTGCAAATGTATGCAGTTGGTCAAATGCATATGATTCTGAAGGTGATCAATGCTGGGACCGTAGCCATCCTTCAGATGACTGCTAATATCACTAAAGCTTTCACCTTTAAATGAATTCCTGTCAATGGCTTTGGTCGTCGTAGAAGTAGATAAACCTTGAATGCTAACTATGACTTAAGACCAAAGTTTCATCAACCGCCATGCAAAGGGAAAGTGTGCATCCAACACCAATCATCCAGAGATCGCCAGGAAAGAACTCCATCTCACATTTCCTATTTAATCACAAATGCCACAAAAATCTAGTAAATTTAACACTATATAGAAAAACAAAAATTGAAGTTTTTCTTAATAAAGGAATCTTTGCATATGTTCGACCATAGAGCCATTCACAACAGTACAAGCACACCATAAGAACAAACATCGAGTCCGAGCACATACCAGAAGCAACCGAAAATATCAGCCCCCGCTCTTCCTTGACCGCCACCGCTGGTTCGCGGGAAGAAATAAACACCTGAAGCACCCAAACTGGAGCTAGCAAAGATCGCGATAGAAAAGGGCGAGGAAAATAGGCGACCGTAGCTGGAGCACATGAAGGAATTGAATGCCTCAACTAAAAAGCGGAACGGATCTCAACCGGTTGGCTTCCGCCCGGCCGAAACATCACATGAAGCCCGCGCCAACGGATTCGGACATGCGAGACCAGGGAAAGAGAGAGATGGCAAAGGCGGTGGCCTTCGCCCGTGCCCGGCACTGCTTTGTCGTGCTGGGCGGTGGCGCTTTCGCATTCCAAAGCATGTCATCGAGGCGCTCTACCATTTTCGTGGTAGGGTTCCCAACTGCCCGCGTTGGTGATCTTAACATCTTTTTGCTAAGAGCAATGATAGTGACATATTTTATAATATAAAATTTAACAACAATAATTGATATTTTTTACCTACACATTATCGTTTGAATATTGACAGTTGCTAGAGTTCATCATTGAACCAAATTATATCCTAGGACATATAATGAATCTGTCCAAAATCGTTACAATTAAAATGTCACGTCATTCCCATTAGATTCAATACTATAAATTCTCACTGTGTATTATTTTTCTTTTTCAAAATAGTACCCATTATATTTTTCATCGAGAAAAAGTTCTTGGATACCAAATTTAATATTAAATTAGCAATTTTGATATTAATTTTTAAAAAAAATTAGTAAATTCACCTTCCCAATTGGATTATAATTTTCAAGTTAAACAAATTAAAAATTAAAACTTTTAGGGTATGTTTGGTTCAAATTATCATATATAATCTTTGTTATGTGATTACCTTGAGTTATAATATTCATGTTTAAAAAAATTAAAAATAAAAAAACTCTAGTGCGTGTTTGGTTCAAATTATCATATATAATCTTGTTATGTAATTACCAAGTAATCACGTAACCAAGTTTACAGGAAATAAAACATAATCTTATATTGTTTAGTTCAATTTAGAAAATCAAATAAAATCTTATTTGTTTAGAGATAATAGTATATAACATAGTATAATATTTTATCATATTACCCTTTAATTCAATCTTAAATACAATGATACGGTATGTTTGTCTAAATTAAAAATACAAAATAAAAAAAAGTAAGATGATATTGTATACTTATCCACAATCTTGATTTAAGTATAAAAAATTATTATATCAGTGGTCGGATAGTGATCGGATAGACGATTATATTTATTTTAATTTTTAAAAATTAAAATAATAAAAAAATATATAATATTAATATATATCAATAAATGAAATTGGATTGTTTTTTATTTTTTAGATAATTTTAAATTAATTTTATTTAATTTCCCTCTAATTAATTTATTAAAAATTTAATTAAAATATTAAATTAAAAAAACATTCGCCCGCCCGCCGGTGACATTGGTGTCGCTCGTCGACCACCGGAAGTCGGTGATGCCTCCGGAATTTAATAAATTGTGAGGGTTCTTTTTATCTTAAAGGTAAATATTGAAGGATAATTTTGGGAAAAAAAATTTATAACTCCGGAATTAAGAAAAATCTCACTTTTCCAAGGTTTTTTTTATTCCGGATTACATTTTCCTTTTTTTGACGTGTCAGGCATGATCATTACTTGGAAATCATTGATTATTTAAACTAAACAAAATTTTTGTTAATAACCTTGAATGAATAACCAAGATAATCAAGGATAACCCCCAACCAAATGCACCCTTAGGGTTCACCTTCCTAATTAAGTTATAGTATTAAGCTAAAAAAATTAAAAATTGAAAACCCCTAGAATAGGCCGGCTCAAGGCATAGGCAATTAAGGCCTATGCCTAGGGCCTCAATAAAATTAGGGCCTATTATTAATATTAATTAATGAATCCTAGGGATGACAACTCATATTAATAAATGACATGTGATTTTCGATTCTACTTCCCATTTAAACATTTATCCTTATTTTCTCATTTATTTCCTTGTTAATTATATTCTTTAATTTTATATTAAATTTCCACTTATCATTTAAGTCTCACACTTATCTTTATTTCCTGATAAATACAATCCTAATTTTATATATGTACTATTCATTTTACTATTTATTATTATTATTATTTTATTGTTCTTATGTCATTTTGTAATTAGGTAACCCATTTAATCATATATCTTATAAAATTCGATCAATTTTTCTTTTTAATATCTCTCAAAATTCTTTACTAGTTATATCATAACTTCTCTCTCTCGTTAGTGCTTCACATAGCTTTTTTTTCTCACCAATAATTTTATATGTTTGTACTCTCTCGCGGAAGAGATATCCTTCTCTTTTCTCATCGATAATATTTTTTTCGCTCTTACTTTTTCTCTTCGATAATAACTTGAATTAGAGATTTTTTATTCATACAATGCAAAATAAAATACTAATCTTTTTAAATAACAATTTTTTTCATTTTTCGTATGATGAAAAATATTTGCTTGTCAAAATTCTAAATAAAAATATTGCCTTAGGATAAAGGAAAATTATAAACACCAAATATTCTACGTAAATAATAAATCATGAATGGATTCAAATATAATTAAAAAAACATAAGTGATTTCCTACTTAATATTTGGGCAAAATGACAATTTCATCTTGAAAAAATAGTGCGGACGGTGGACAAAATTATTATTAAAATTTGAATATAAAAATTTAATTATTAATTTTATATCTCATAATGTTATAAAATTAAATTTTATTTAAAATTCTATTTTTAAAATTAACATTTTATTTTTTTCAAAAAAATTAAATATCAATCTCAAGTCCTACGATAAAAGGACGAGAGAAATGTTTTTAAAAAAACTTTGAAGGATTAAAAAAAAAATTTTGCCTAGGGCCTTAAGTATTCTCGAGACGGCCCTGCGGCCCTAGAATTCATCTTCCCGTATTTGATTATAGTGTTTAAGCTAAAATAAAAATAAAAATTGAAAACCGTTTAGGGTTCATCTTCTCAATTTGATTATAATGTTCAATCATATTTTAAAAAAAACTTGAGACGCTTTCTATTGTATGGTATTAAAATTTTTTACTTTTAAAATTTAAGACTAAAAAAAATAAACACGTTTAACTTTGAAATTATAAAAATCTTTTAAAAATTTAACATCTGGATCGTTAATTTAATATTAAATTTAAGACCTAAAATATCTTATTTTTCATCTAAAAAATAACCTTATTACTCAATAATAACTATAATATATAAAAATAAATCAATTAAAAATCTATATAAAAAATAATTTTATATTAATAAATTCATTAATAACTTAGTCGATAAACTATTATAGTAACCAGTTACTAACTATTATATCTGTTTTTTACTAAATCACCTAAAAAATTTATGAAAATAATAAATCATGTATCGTAATTTTAAAATTATCAAATCATGTACTGCTACGGAGTACGGACTGCTATTGTACCAATCCATTCGCTACGGTAATAATTAACAGATCATTAATTTATAAAAAAATCATTATTTTTAATATATTTTATCAAATTAATATTTATAAAATCAACTAGATAAATACATACAAATTAATTATGTATAATTTCGAAATATTTAGATTTATCAATCAATTTTGATCCAAACTAAAATTAATTTTGATAAAACTAACTAACAAACCTAGAGATTTCTGAATCATACGAAATCAATTCTTATATATTTCTTTAGTTTTTTGATTACATAAATACTCTTAAACATCACCCAATATATTTGATAAAATTAATATTTAAAAATTATTATTATTGATATATGAGATTAAATTAATTTTAAAAATTATTATTATCAATATATTATATTAAATTAATATTGGAGGGCACCATCAAACTATCATAATGCAGTTGTGACTTGGAATACTAACAACGAAAACATCAAATTGAATAATGATTTAATAATTTTAAAATTAAAATACGTGATTTATTAATTTCAAATTTTTATCTACGTTACGTGGCTTTTTTTTATGACTACTTAAAAAAACTAATAATAAATTTGTTAAACCAGGGCAACTAAGAGTATTCATTCCTCTTCGATCCTCCAATCAGAGCATGCCACGGCGCCTCATAGTCTCCGGAGCCCTCCCGGGCTATCGGATCAGTGGCCTCTCGATCCAATCAGCCCACTTCTTTTCTCCAGTTTCCCCCGATTTGGTTCGGTTCGAGGTCAATCCCCCGATTAGGGATTTCATTGACGCCGGGGCGATGTCGGCGATCCTTCCGAAGAACGAGACTGTCCAGATCCGCGAGGTGTGGGCCGATAATCTCGAGGCAGAGTTCGCCCTGATCCGCGAGGTGGTGGATGACTTTCCCTACGTCGCCATGGACACCGAGTTCCCCGGCATCGTCTGCCGCCCCCTCGGCACCTTCCGCAGCAGCGCCGACTTCAACTACGCCACTCTCAAGGCCAACGTCGACGTGCTCAAGCTCATCCAGCTCGGCCTCACCTTCTCCGACGAGCGCGGCAACCTCCCAACCTGCGACAGCAGCCGCGGCTGCGTCTGGCAGTTCAATTTCCGCGAGTTCGACTTGCAGTGCGACGTCTTCGCTACCGACTCCATCGAGCTCCTCCGGCAGAGCGGCATCGACTTCGAGAGGAACAGCGAGGAAGGGATCGACGCCCAGCGGTTTGGTGAGCTCCTCATGTCGTCCGGGATCGTGCTTAATGACTCCGTTCATTGGGTCACATTCCACAGCGGCTATGATTTCGGTTACCTTCTCAAGGTGCTCACTTGCCAACACCTCCCCGACACCCAAGTCGGCTTCTTCAATTTGATCAGGATCTACTTCCCAACCGTGTACGATGTCAAACACCTCATGAAGTTCTGCAACAGCCTCCATGGGGGCCTAAATAAGCTCGCCGAATTGCTTGAATTAGAAAGAGTCGGGATATGCCACCAGGCCGGTTCTGACAGCCTGCTAACTTCTTGCGCTTTCAGGAAATTGAAGGAGTCATTTTTTAGTGGCTCTACTGAGAGGTATGCAGGTGTGTTGTATGGGTTGGGTGCTGAGAATGGACAAACTGCTCATTGAGCAAAAAAATGAAAAATAAAAATAAAAAATTTAATAGTAAAACAACTATTTGTTTTTCTTTAGGCGGTGTGATGCCTAGATCTTCTTCCTGTACTATCCAAGCTTGATTTTGGTAAGCAATTTTCATAGTTCCTTGGTACATAGCATTGGGTATTGTGATTTAGGTCCTTGGTTTTTAATATCAACGCAATGAGCTTTAATGCCATGTGCTATGTTTGCTTCACTACAAATTTGAATTGCCTAAATTGTTTCAATTGATTCGCCAAAAGGATATTCATGAATGACTGTTTGATTCTGGAGGACCGGCAACAGGATCATACTTCTAATTCTTTGTATTTCTCTTCCACTGCAGCAGGACCTCCTCTGAAATTAGAACTGTTGCTTGGTGGTAGGTATGCATTTTTGTCTTGTTCAACTTGCACTTTGACAAATTTGGCATCTCTAACATTCTTTATTTCCCCTATTTCCTAGTGCAATCACCTTCTATATCTTGGTCTTTAAACCCTTGTTATGTCTAAATCCATTACACCATCCTGTGCCTATTTGTATCTAAATTTCAATTCAACTCTCCTTGATATCGAACCATTTTACAGAATGAAAAGTTAGTTGGACACCAGGCGGCCATTCTGGTGATTGAATGTTGGATGTGATTGAAAACAATTGAGGCCTACTTGACCACTTAGCATTTAGGTGTAGGAAGTGGCAAGGAGGAGGAAACTACATTGCCAAGTAGCTTGTTCAATTCAATTCTTTAGATTAGTTTCAATAGGCTTTTACTCAGAAACCTATGGCAATTTGAATTACTAGGGTGCCCTTTGCATTGAACTAAGTTATTACTAGATGATGTGATTCATATTATTGTGGGTGAGATTGTGGATAAAGGATGATCTTAGATCTCATATCTGCGTTGGTTCTCTAAATTCTAGGGCACCTGATTCAGCTTCTTTGTTGGGGTTTCTCTTTATCTATCAGAGGTAAGAAGATGCAGAACCACAGAGGCTTTGCAACAACTTGTGGAGAAGAGAAGGCACCAAGGAACACAGATTATCAAGGCAGGCCAGACAGATGCCACTGGAGCAGTATGTAAGAAAGAGGAAGAAGGGAATGACAGATCAAACAGCTGGAAATAATAGAAAAGTGGAGAAGGTGAAGAACAAAGAGGCATTTGGAGACTAAAGAGGAAAGATGAGAACAGATGGGGGAAAAGATGTTGAAGGAGAAGTGAGGAGATAGACCGCCGGTAGTTGAATTAAAGAAAAAGAAGATTACACCAATTAATTCTTTGTCAAGAATCATGTGATTCCTATCGGACAAGGTCAGAATTGGTGTCAGGTTGAGAATCCTTTACACTATGGCTATTGCTATTTTGATGGAAGTTGGATTTAAAGTTACATTTATTGTTAGAGAGGGTATTAATGCACTAGGAAAACAGGTCAAATTTTACACAAAGAAAATGGTACCACTTATTGCAACTTGAGGGATAAACAATCTCACGTAGAGAAATGAACAACCTCACACAAACAATGAATAATTTTGTTATGCAAAGATGATTAAAAAGAGGGGATTGGGGTGTCTTTGAAAACTCCAAATCAGGAAAAATTGAAGGAAAAAAAACTAAAAATATTCAAGTAAAGAAAGAATTCAATACTTAAAAAGGACTGACTAAGAAATGTACAAAATTATAGATTAAAAAATGAATCAAATTAAATTATATTTCTACCAGAGCTTCTCTACAATCCTAAATAAGATACTAATTTGGAGACTTCCTTTAAAGTCTTAATCTCCCAAAAAAAGACAATCTAAAACTTTTAATGATGAAACTCTTAGTTTTCATTAGGTATCTCCCTTTCATCTCTGGCCACCTGGTTTCTTCTGTTCGTGGTATTTGGTACTTTTATTGTATCCTATCGACTGAAGTTCTAGTTTTATCAAACTTTACGTCAAGGCAACATAATTTTAGCTATTGAAAATTTGGTGGTGTGCCAAGAGTAGCAGGTAAGTGCGATGAGCTTGAATGCCTTTCCTTCTGGATTATTTATATGTTTTAAGGAGTTGAGCCTCTATTTTGACTTAAGATCAAAGTTTCAATATTACCGGCACTGACATTTTTGGAACACTGCCATTTTCAGTCAAGCTGCTCTTCAAAAGGTAAGCCACATGAATTTAATGAACTCTTTTATGTTACTGTAAGAACTGCAGGAGTTCGATGTTGAAGATATGCTTAAATGTTTTTGTTTATTCTTCTCACATGCATGCTATGGACTTGTTTGCTTTCTTCCACAGGCCAAACCTGAAGCAATGGTTTGATCTTTTAACGAGTTGACGCAAATTGGTAGATATCTACTTGATTTGCTTTGCACATTTACTGACATCTGACTTTGTATTGTAGAGGTGCTCATTGTTTACTACAATCCAAACATTTTGTCTGTGTTTTCTTTATTTAAAAAATGCTTATCAATCCATGATTTCCACTGTGAAAGACTGGTCATACTTTATCTGTAAGAATCTGTTTTTCTGTGGCAAGGAATATCATTGGGCCTGGCTTTGTTTTTCAGAGTGATTGATGATGTCTATTTTTATTCGCTAAACCATAGAATGCTGCTTACTATAATGTCATGATCCAACTTGGAACCATGTTTATAGAGCATCCAAGCTGTGCAGCAAAAGAAGAGAAGATGCTTATTCAGTAGGGCATTTGGTAGGAGAGTTCATTCAGAAAGGGAAAAAAAAAGGCTGAAGAAGATGTTCTACAAGCAAAAAGGGCACAAGAAGGTAATCCACCCTGCCCACACTTATTTACATAGTTGATTTGTTTTCCCTTTCACAGTATTTAAAGAAACTATATCATAAAAGGTGTGTGCAACAAACATATTATTTAAAAGGTTTAGGTGCTTTTTTATGTTTGTTTGGATTGGATTTTTTTGCAAGTTTGATCTTTGAATGATACTAAATCGACAAGGAACTTGGTTCTAGTTTTTCTCGTTCAACGGCAATCCATTGTAGCTTTTATTAAAATTTGATTTAGGTCTCTCTTTATTACGTGTGGAGCACTTGAGATGAGTGGAATAATATTTTTACTCCATTCTAATAACCATTAAAATGAGCTAGAACTATTAATTCTCATAAAATTGTGATGCTTAATCAATAGAAATTAATTATTTTTTTCCTTTTTTGGGAGGAGGAATAATAATTATTTCTTAATCCATGTTTAAACAGTCATTCCTTATTTGCTATATTTTAAAAGTGATATATATTCGTACTGTATTCCATCTACAATTGAGAATACTAAACACGATTCGATAACATCACTTTACTCGATATACCAGAAGCATGATTCACGAAAACAGAAACTCTGATTGCTTCTTAGTTTCTCTATTTAAAAATTAAATTTCAATTTCAACGTTAATGTATATTTTTTAATAAACAATTGACTTAGAAATCTCAAACTGGTGGACTGTCCATTACGATTTTTTTTCGATTTATTTTAATAGTCGATAAAAATTTTCATGAGACAAATCATTTATTTCAAAATTAATAAACATAAGTTACATATCTATTATCAATTAAAAAAATCTCAAATTTGATGCAATACAATTTAAATATATAAATTATCCATATAAATAAATTGAGGCTTTCTAAAATCCTTTTCAATTTGTCATTTTTCTGTGTAATCTCTAATAAGGTTTGTCACTTTTCTATTTTTTAATTATATTTTATTTAAATAATATAAATCTTATTTAATTTAAATAATCTAAATAATATTTTTATAGATATTGAAAATATCAATTTTTATATAAGTTTATCTATGTAATATGTTATTTTAGTTCATATACTAACTTGTTATAATCATATATTATACACCTCAAGTTTAACGTTATGAAGTATGAGCCAAAAACTATATTACAAATATAAAAAATAATAATAGCTATATCTATTCCAATATTTATTAATTCTAACTCTATTTTAATAAATTTAATTCCTTAACAATTCTCCTGCTGTGAATTTATCATGTCCTCACTATTGTTATTGACATATCATAAAGCATGAAAATTTTGATCAAATCTAATATCTTAGAATTGCCTGAAGTAGCAGATCTTTTTTTTTAATTACGTTTGAGATTAAAATTATTTCTAATTTTGAATTAAACAACATACCATTTATCTTTAATTAAGTATGTTTAACTCACCTTATATTGATGAAAGTTTGGAGCAGTACACCAAAAAGTTCAATGAATACTGCTACAGGTGTAGTTGGAAAGAGATTAACCAATGAAAAAAATAGATTACTAGTCATGTGGCATCTCATTCGCGAGTATGATTAGCTATCAATTTATATAATCTAGTTAAGGTTCATCTGCCTTCCTAAAAAATAATAAGGAAGAAAGTGGAAAACCTTGCAATTTTTTTTCTCTAAATAATCATCCCTATGTACAAATTGAATTTCCAAATATTATTGAAGACAAAAATATGTACAATGTGGCCTTCACAAAGACGTGGTTCTTTTCCTTTTTCCTATTTCCATACCTTGATCGTGCCATCTCTGCTACTTGAGATCAAAACCCTTTGGCTCAACTTGACTGAGGCTAACGAAAGCACCGAGTCGCGGTGACACCCGGCGGAATCGGTTGCTGCCGTCGAAAGGAGCATCTTCTGAGTCAACTTGGACGTAGCAGGCCGCTTGTTCATCTCCTGTTTGACATTTTCAGTAGCATGATGAGAAAAAATTTAGCAAATAAGTAGTTTCATTTACTTGAGCAGTCAGGCAAAGCATGCATCAGCACCAGCAGTTGCTTTGCATCAAAGAAAAAAAGAAAAACACTTATTAAAGATTTAAGTTTTCAGATCTAAGAAACTTCATAATCACATTAGACATTCTTCTGGCATGGCAATGCATAAGACAAATTTAATAACCGAGCATAGTCTATTAATGTCTTTATCCCCTTGCACAATGTTCGACAAATCTTAATAATTCACCATATCAGCACATGTACCAACCAAGTTTTTCTCCCTTGATATGGTTATTCTTCTCCTATTAGATTGCAAGGAAGCAGTTTTGCAATCATGGCCTTGCTTGGTCAGATGGAGCTCGAACTCTTAAGAAAATCCTAGTTTTGAGGATTGAAAGCAACTTTTATTGACAAAATGCATACAAATGGTCTTTCCAAACAAACAAATTGGGAAGCAAAAGTATATCTTAAAAAATAATAAAGATTTAGGTACAATCAAATTTCATCACTATAAGCATTTCAAACTTTTACTTAATAAACTTAAATGAACCATTCGCGAGAATTGACTATTCATCTAAATACAACAGAGAGCATAATATAGAAGTAACGTTGATGTACAAATAATGCTAATGAAATTTCCAGGAAAGAAGCAAAAAGAAATAACATAAACTTGAGAATTACCTGAACAATTTGCACACCAAAGCTAGACCTAATATCATAGTATCCATCATTTCCTACACCTTTTGTTGATGGACCGCATACACAATAACTACGCTGAGGACTGTAAATCATGAAAAAATAATAATAATCACTTTTTTTGTTTAAAAAAAATCTATTTCACATAAGAACAAGAAAAAAAAAAAGATTGGATTTGAATGAGAACCTTGTATGATCCCAGTAACGTATTTTCAAATCCGTTCCTCCAGTCAACAGGTCTCCCCCAGGCAATGGAAGCAATGACCGAATGCCCTGAAGACGAGGGGCAGGTTCATTCAACTCATCAATCCTGTATTTGCTATTGATATTTCTTGTCCCATCTAATTTTGGACTTTGCTTGTTAGAAGGCCTTCCTGATACTCGTGAAAAATGGGATGTTTCACCTTCATGCTCACCACTTGCTACTCTCAACACCTGCAGTTTGTTTGAAATATATTAATCATGAATGCAACAATTTTCTTCAGGTAAACGACAGGAAAATCACCATACTGCAACTTGACAACAAACAAGGACAAGCAATTCTACACAAGGAATATGAACGAGATCTGGAAAAATATCTTGTATTTCCAAATGTAAACCACATCCAAAATTCATATGAAGAGCCCTTCCTCTTGCCAGATTCTCATAAATATACAGTTATTTCATTTTATCAAGATGGATCAGATTCAACTTTAGTCTGAAGCCCTCTAATTTGTTTGACCTGAGTGGCATATTTTGTGCAGGCAATAGGCTGGTTTAGGCGTCTAGTAAAAGGTAGGATCGTGACTTGCATACACTAATCATATCTCACTATCATATTCAAAGAAGAGGTGTGTGGATGTCTGAGGTTAGGCTACACAGAAGGTGCACAAACTAATTTTATTATGTTTAGGGTGAGAGAAAATCATTGTGCAACTCAAGTAAACTCAGCCTAAAAAAAATACTCTAATAATTTATTATGAATTAGCAAAAATAAATGATAAGCTTTATCCTAAAAACCCTAGCGGTTAAACTAAATCTGATTTGTATACCAAATGAAGGTTCTAAAGTAATTCATTTGGCAATTAGTACATTTCAGCTTTTCCCCCCCATAAACAAGAACTTATCAACAAAGTAGAAACTGCTGAAAATACATATACAATGTAGTAATGCTTATAAATATAGTTGCACGCCTAGAGAAACGATAATTAAAAAAAAATCAAAAGTTATAAATCTGCACTTCAGATGGAAAAAGCCAACATGTAGCTTGTGAACAAAACATGATGCTTAAATGACCTGACCATTTTGTAAACCATGTAAATTACACAAACTTTTATGAAACATAAACTTTATGGTCTATCTCAATGAATCCATTATGGTCAAGAGCCTAACATAAAATTCCATAACTTATTTACTTTAATACACCGTAGAGGAAAAGTGAGTGGTCTTAAGTACCTGATGACAGCTTCCATTCTCAGCGTCCCAGAGGGAGACTTCATTACTTCCAGAAGCAACATAAACTAATGGCCTTGACACAGCACCTGCTGAGTTCAATGGTGGAATTAGTAAGCATAGCTTCTCAACAGCGCAAACCATTGGATATTGCCATGAATTCACAGGCAGAAGGAACCTAAGATCCCAGAGTGTCAGAACACCTCTAGAAGAACCAGATACAAACCAGTTTCCACATTGACCCATCACAAGAGATGAGACATATCCCTCATCTGGAAGAGCTTTGAATGTCCAGGCATCAGAATTTGCCCTTGTATCCCAGAGATGAACTCCACAATGCTGGGTGGAGAATAAAACAGTCTGACTAATGCAACTATCTGCACTAGAGCAGTTCAACACACTAAGAATTGCGCCTTCACCAATTTTTCTGTTCTGGATATCAGCAATACCAGAATACTTTTCAATTACATTACTGAACCCTCTACTTATGTAATCTACAGAAAATAAATGAATCATTCCATCACTTGCACCAACGACCACTTGGGCAGTTCCTCGAAGCATAGTTGCACATAAAGCTCGACAACCATCAAGAGAATATGTTAACCTAGACCTGAAAGAGATATCCTTTTCCAACTTCCTAGTATCCCATATCTTAACAGTCGAATCATCTGATGCACTTATGAAAAAGGTATGGTCATTTGATACAGTTACATCATTCACAGAAGATCTGTGCTCTTGAAGATGAGCAACCAGAACTCCACGTGGTTTCCATCCTGTATCAGGAACTGAAGATGCTCTTGCAAAGGTAGACAATCCACTAAACTCAGATTGTGCATCATCCAACGAGCTTCCCTTCAAAGTGTCATAAACAGTGATATCCTGAAACTTACTGGTAAGAAATGCAGATTGCTCAGAGTCCCTGGATCCAATATCAGCTTGCTTTTGGACTTGTTTGATGTTGGTGCTGATGTTTAAAAAAGTGCTTGAAACAAGTTTGGGTGGAACTGAATTAGATAAGCCAAATGGCTTGTCGAGAGGTTCCAAACGTGGCATGCATGAAGCGGCAACCCCTTTAGGATTCCATTGAAATGAAGATTCAGGACCAAGACCAGATGCAAGTTTATCGAGACTAACATAATACAAGGGTATGCCATCAGTAGGTCCATCGCAAAGAGAATTATTAGCTGCTGTGATCTGTGGAGATGTGAATGAAGAAAATTGAGTTTTTTCAGAATAAACAGAATCCCGTGGATCCACTGAACCAGAAGTCCGGAAAGATATCCCTGTTTTCACAGCAACATCCTCCACAACAGGTTGAGTCGCATCCAGTGTCATATTGGTTGCATAATTTCCACTTTGTGCATTTGATTTTCTTTTGGCAGAAATCTTAGTGGATTTTATGTCTCCTGAAACCTTCCTAGTGTGTTCAATGGTTTCCCACTGATTGGAATATGTTGATGAGCTATACCATATCCTTCTTTGTCTTTCCAACATGTCAGAGCTCCTTGCATTTTCCAGAACTTGATGGTATACTACTTTAGAGACTGGAGGCTTCAGGCATGAAAGCAGAGATGTTTCAGAAGATAACGAAGTTGGGACCCTGTCTAAAAAAGGGCGTAAAACTGGAGAAAGATAAACGTGGGAATCTACTGGTCCTAAACTCTTACTACTAGCAGCAATGAAAGTAACAGCTGATCTTCTAACCCAATTGATTGGATAACACAACAGGGGGAAAGCTTTCTCAATCAAACCAAGAAGCATCCTTTTTCGCAGAAAACCACTTTTGCACAGTACAGACAAACAATCCAAACCATTCACAATTACAGCCTCCATTTCATCACTTAAAGCTTGCTCAATGTATGGTAAAAGATATTCCTCCACACTCACTTGACCAACAAAATAGCAGACAAAAGTTATCTGTCTATAGAAAGCTGCTCGGAGCTGCTCATCCCGATCATTGAGAAATGCTGGAAGGATGGGCAATAAGAAATCATTACTATGCTTCTTGCCAGAGAAGTAACATAGATGGCCAATATCTTGCAGGAGAGCACGACGGACATTTGGGGTTTGCTTAGGGCCAATCACCAATTCTTGCACAATTTCAGCTATCAATTTCCTTAATTGCATAAGCTGACTGTCAACTTTTTGGGCCTGTTGTTTTCCTGGTGACTCTGCAACATGAGATTGTTGTTTGGGGCCTAGAGTTGATTTGTCAAGAGGTCCTCCATCAGCTATGCTCTCAGCCCGAACCAAAAATCTATAAGCAGTCAAGGCAATCGTAGAAATATTACTAGCATAACAAATCCTAACACTTTCCTCTGGATCATCAGGGAGCATGGAAAGCATTGGGAGAATATACTCAGGAAAAATCATTGCATCACTAGGAGGGAAATCTTGGACAAGAGTTAAAATGTCGCACAATGTTTCAAGAGCAGCACAGCGAACAATAGCAGCTGGATCAGAAAGCATTGCAATAACATATGGAAGGACATGTTGCAGACGATCTTCATCATCAGTGTACAAGGAAGCAGTTTTCAGGAGGATGAGACCAGCCCTTCTCAGTTGTGGCTGCTTCACACTTCTTATGCAAGAACATACTAATGATGCAATCAGGACCATGCCATCACAACTGTTTTTGTCCCCTGCACTGGGAAAAGATGGGATACAGTATGTATCTGTCTGGCTATCATAAACATCCATCAAAGAGTCCAGGTCGCATTTCAAGATGTTTCTTAGAAATAGTAAATCTTTCTGCTTGTGCCCCTGGGGATCATTTGAAAACTGATCCTTCATGATCTTTGATTGCTTAGAAAATGTAGTGCAGTCAGTACCAGAATCATTAGTAGACAAGATTATACCATTCCTCCGTGTTACATCTGTGTGTGTACAACAATTTATTTGTTCTACATCCCTCAGGAGTGAAGTGATAGCTCCAACAAGCTGAACCTGGCCTGCAATTTCACTTTTCTCTAGACTGCTTCTCGCATTCCCCCTAGCCAAAAGCATATTTTGAGTCACACCTTCCATATGAAACCCTTCTTCATCTATAAGTTTGGGAGAGGCAGATGAGTCAATAATCACATCCTCTGATGACCTGACACTCATCATTTGTGCATGAATCTTATGGAATGCTCTTTCAATTGCTGCAACCTATGGAAGAAACAAATAGCGCTTTTTACTAGGATGAGGTTAAAAATATCTTGCAACTATAATCAGCAGAGGCATTCTCACCCTTGCATCCGAATCAAGAGGAACCAAATAAGAGAAGAATTTGTGAAGAGATGGTGAGAAATAGCTTGGAAATATTGAAGATGCATAATTTTGCAAGTAACTTTGACATGATAACCTTGCATTTGGCTCCAACTGAATCATATGAAGTATCATTTTCCGGACACCTTCATCTTGTATCTACAATAGTTACACATAAGATATGTTCTAGTTAATGAATCTTAAATTATTTAACCATAAGCAAGATATTACAACAAATAGATAATATGAGGGACGCTTCCAAGCAAAAGGCTACAGATAGAAATCAACTCAAGTTCCCTTCTAAAAAACAGAAAAAAGTAAATAGTTTTTGAAGTTATTACATAAAATGAGGCAAAATCTTCATAAATTGGATAGATGTCCAAAGATATACCTTTTCTAGGCATTGACTAGGGTCATATTGACCTCGCCGGTATGCAAGTAGCTGGGATAACTCAAACAATGGTTGTCCTTCCAAGAAGAGTTCAGCAATAACACATCTGAAAGGAAAAGACAACATACCATCTCATCAACCATTTATAGGATTGATTTAAATCGCTTATCCATTTAATTTTACTTAGCCAGAAAAAGAAACTACAGCTCACACACACACACACACACACACACACTAGAACTTTGAACTAGATCACACGCAATACATTTAATTTAATGTCCACAAATCATTCTGACCTAGGCATCCTAGATTAAACTTACACCAAACTCAACTATCGGATTGGGAACTTGGCTTCAACATATACAAAATCATATACTTATCAATTTATAGGAACTCATCTAGAATAGTTATATTACTTTTAATTTTAAAAAAAAATAAAGAAAGACAAATATTGATTTCCTCATCATCTTATTTTGCTGGTTAGTGGTTAATAATTAGCAGAGAATAAGTGATGTATGAAAAAAATGCATTGTATTATGTTTCTCTAGGAACTTTATCCAGATAGATCCTTGAAATATGTACTATTTAAACCAAAGTTTAAATTTTCAAACTGTGCCACAGTTTCAGTTTATGACCGGATGATGCAGTTTTGGTACCGTATTGTATCATGCTGATACAATTGAAGTATTTTTTTAATAGAAAATATATTAATTAAAAAATATTTTTTATTAGTATAGGATTGTGATAGATGCTTACTATTGAGTTATATTTAAGATATTGAATGTTGAATTCAAAATTTAATATTATCTCGTGAAATTTGATGCTTATTGAATCTTTTATAACAATTATTACGTAATGTATAAATTTAAAATCAATAATTTTATTATTATTGCGCATATTTAAATAGTCTTGATCATAATTCTATTGCAGAGGCACGAATTCAAGAATCTGCTTTTGTAATGGCGAAGAAGATTGATCTTTAGTTTCAAAATTTTATTGTAGAGGCATCAAGTATGAGATCTTGCATTTATAATGGTCATGAAGCTTCATCTTTGGTTTCAACATCTTTAGATAAATTTTTATGATTTTAAGAATTGATTACGTTACATTTATTTGAAAACTTCAAACTTTTAATTAATATAATTTTTGTATTTTGAGAATATATAAAAGTGTTGCCTAAATTTTGTATTGTATAGTAAAAGGATAAAGGGATGATGACTGTTATATTGAGTGTGTGTGTGTGTGTATAAAATTCTTTCTTGATCTCTATTGGCATTGATCTAATATGTCTGACAAAAAATGTTAAGCACAAACTCTATGATCTAATATGTCAGTCAGGACCATTATATAACTGAAACCTGAAAACTGGATTATTCAAAAGAATGGTATAAAGTGCAAATACTTTTAAGTCAGCACAGCCAAAACACATCATTTTAGAAACTAAATGAAATTAGTAATGAGACAACATGGGCAAACTATAGACAATCTGAATCAACAAATATAATACCTTCAATACAACACTGTAATCTCACAAATGACTTTTAAGTTTCAAATCAAAATTAGCGCTTCAAAGTTGATAAGTACTCTGGTATCACAATATCAGTTAGCTATGCTAATATCATTCTCACATCTAAAAAAATAAAAAATAAAAAAAAATCTATATAAATCAGGGATTTCTTGGAGGGTATAACTTTTAGTGAATTGTGGAACTGAAATAATAGTCTTATAGCTATTTGTGGCTTATCACTGACATTATGCTTAACGGGATTAATTTAAATAACTCAAATGAAATTAATTTAGATAACACAGCTGAAACGATAAAACAAACTTGAAGGAAATAAAATAATATGAAACCGCCACATGAACGACCCCCCTACAACGGCCCATGTTATATGGAGGGAGATTCAATAGGAGCACAAGTGGCAAGCGCATGGCGGGGCCTCTACAGGCAACGAAACCTGGGATGGACCCTTGCCTGATCTGGACATGCGCTTACCATCTGTGCCAAGCTCTGGGGCAACGGGAAGGAAATAAAGATTCTATATTAAGTTGTAAACACACATACCCCATGGAGAAAATGTCCATCGATGGTTTTAATGGTGCATCTGGTGCAACAGGTGATTCACCTCCATGATCATAAAACCTCTGAAAGAAGAATAACAGCAGAGATTGATTTCCTTCTCTAATAACACAACTATAGAAAATTTAAACAGAAATGCATCAAAAATTATAAATATGAATCCAAAAATTAAACCATACCAAGTACTTCTATGGATTCTAGGGAGAATTAATCATGAAATTTAAGGAAATTTGGTGTTTCGAAGAAGGTAAATATGAATATGCCTATCCATATAAGTTACAGAAAACTCAGTAATTGAAAAGTACCATCATCTAGATTTTGAACAATAATATAGATGTTAAATTGATATGTTCTTTCTTTTTCTGCTTTTATATGTTAAGTGTCATCCCCAAAAGAATATTATAATCTTTTCATTCTAGTAACAAGAGTTAAGAACAATAGGCATGGGTCGATTCCCAGCAGGTGTGGAATGCTCCACTGGTTGCCTCAACCCCTCTTTGCATGCGCTGTTGTTGCTAGGCAAAGCTCCCCGTGAGTGGGGGGTCGCCCTAGAGGAGGTGATGGTTTCACCTTTCGCTACTAATTAATATAGGTAGTTCCATGATTTACTCCTTCATCTCGTTGTGGAGTCAACGGTGAGGGGTGCTTGGAATGAGCGAGTCACCTTTTGCCACATTAATATAGGTAGTTCCCACAAAGGAATGGACTGATGGTATATATAATGCTTTAGTTATCCATGAAGTTGTTGCATCATACATGGTTGGGATTCCTCCAAGACTATGAGTGCAATGGAAAATTGTATAATATAGTCATCTTGAGCTTCTCGTTTGCTCTTAGACACCAGATACTTGTCCAGTTATTCAAGGATACTTTCATCGTCAATATCAATCAACAAGGAAAAACTTTACACGAATTTATGGACCACATGATATTCATTCGTAGCACCTTGTTATAGTACACGACAATTAGTTTAGTACATTTCACCTCCCACTTCTCTTTCATCCTTGTAGAAGCTTCCAATATGGCACATAGAATATTACAAGTTCAACAAGAACACCCATTGACAGAGGGTTGGTTCTCTCCTTCAAAGACTGTGAGGTTAGTGGGAACATACATGACAAAAGGGTCATCCTAAGACCATCCTCTCTTTCTGATTTGCTATGCAGGCATATTTATACAGTTTTTCAAGTATGTCTTCATGAATAATATCAATTACAATTAATATATGAAAACTACAAGGTATTCTGTGCAGCACCTTGTTATAGTGCATGGGAATTCAGTCTAGTACATTGGCCACCTTCCCCTTCTCTTTCATACTTTGTTGAAACCTGCAAACTGACACACTTGAGGCTATTGGGACAATGCCTAATACTCAAATCTCAAAGTATCTTGATATAAAGGGTATATGGTCCAACTCTTTGGGCCAACAACCTTTTTTCTTTCAATATCTCATCCTCTTTGCTCTTCTAACTCCAAAATTATCACATTCCTCTTCATAATCAGTCACCTCAAATTTAGACTTGTTTCAGTCATCACCGACTTCTACTGCTACAACAGCATAACTTCCTCCATAGTGACTTGGAAAATCATGGTCTTCATATAATCTGATTTTCGCTTGGCTACCATAGCCTTCATAACCTCTGAAATGTTGACCCACTTATCTCCTCTAGCTTTGCTAACTGCTACAACTGACTTATTAAAATGATTATTTTACGTACAAAGCCTTCCTTAATTCTTCCATGAAGATCTAAAAGAACTTAGAGGCCTCTTGATCTTGTTCAGATCCATGTTGACCTTCAAGTTCCATGGTTTCTTAGTCACTTGTTCTGGTTCATCTCAACCCCTTCCCCAAAAGCTTGGCATCAACCTTTCTGGGTGGCTTGGACTGAGGTTTCCCACTCTTCATCTTGAGATCTTAAGATTAGGGCTTCAAAAGGGCCAAGGAGAAGCAAAGACCTAAAGAGCACAGCACATACCTTGCCTCAAAGTGCCATGACCAGATTAATGACCACATGGACACTCCACTAAACCTCCAAGAGAAAAATAAAAAAGCAATAATAAAAAAGGTCTAAATCCCATAGGCACGAGCCCAATTTGGGACTCTCAAGAAAAGGGAAAAAAAAAGAGATGGAGATAGTTTAAAAAAAAAGTTAGTAAAACAAGGAGTATTAAATTTCTTTATGAAACAATGGTGTGGTGGTGAAAAACAAAGGTACAATTCAAAAAAAAAGAAGGATGTCAACAATCACAACCCATTTTTAGAACTGAAGCATTTATTGTTCATCTTATCTCAAAAATTCCTCTTTGTCTCAAATGACACACTGCTCAATTCTTATTTCATCAACACTTTCCATCCTTTTTTTGTCTTTGGTATCATGTGTATGATTTAGGATGAGATTAGGTATTGTTTCTTCTTCTGGCATCTCACTTCTCTAAGTTCACAAAAAAAAATACGGCTAACTCATATTCTCCTATCTCGGGGTATACATTGAAACTCATCTCGTTTTAGATGCAATAACTTTTTCCATTCATTCCATTGATTAAAAAATTTGAAAGATTGGTGAGTCCTTACTTCGTTTTCAATATCTTCCTTTCACTCTCTCAAGTGTATGTAAAAATGTTATCAGTTACCTCTTTGACATCTTCTCATCTCACAGAGTAATATCTTGTTCTTCACAAATTATCGCTTGATTTTCAAAAACTTCAAAGCATGTAATATCATCAATTTGAGAGGAGCTAAGAAAGAAAACCATACCAAGCATTTTGAAGATTCTCACCAATTTTGACTTTTGAAGATAAACTCCCTTAAAGATTATCAATTTCAATCCAAGTGTCGCATGATTACAGTTTCAAAGACATTGCAATAGCATTGCATCTTCGTGATCCAAATCAAGTATCTTCTCTTTTCTCTTTTCATTTTTACTTTTGTGGATTTTTTTACTTAGTGAAATAAAGTGGACATAAATGATTGGGAAAGTGTTAAGAGTTATGGAGTTAACAGATATGCAATCAACAATTGGTCACGTAGGAGTTAATAATTATATATAATAAATTATATAAACTATGATTAGTCCAAAATGGTTTATTTAGATATTGGGTGTTATGTCTGCATCTTCTATTTCTAACGTATAATAAAATAATTCTCTTTCAAAATAAAAATAATTAATAATCTTTTACAATTCAATAATCTATAAGAGCCTAACTAGCCACATATATCTCTTAACATTTTTTCTTTTAGCCTGAGGAACATATGACAAAAAAGTAGTCTCCATTTTGATCGCTCAATCTCTATTTCATGTATGATACATTCATCAGTATCTACTTGTATCTATTTTTACGAAATATAAAGGTTTAAATTTTCAAGTAGTGTCAGAGTTTCGGAATGATACAATTTTACTACCATATTCTCTATTTCCTTTCAAATATAAAAGTATACTAATTATATAAGTGTACATTAATTATAAAAGATAATTTTATTAATATTTGAGAATAATAGATGTTGACAAGTTTCAAATGATATAGGTAGATGTTGAACATCTTTTGAATGTTACGATGAAGAAGCATTCTTATCTAACGACTTACTTGGCTAAAGTTGGTTTAAGCACTCTTGGAATAATATTTTTATAGAGTGCAACTTTGACATGAACTGTGAGGTCCTTCGATCCAAATCCAAAATGAGGATATATGTTCAATTCAATGTGGTTGAGCACTATCTTGTAAAATGTTTAGTGCTTATTGAATTTTTCTACAATAACCAGTAAGTTAAGGTATAAATTTAACCTATACTTCTGTTATTATTGTATATATAATAAAAGCAAATAAACTTCAACTCTTAATCGCTTAGAGTTTGATTGTAGAGGTCACGACTCAATTTATTCCTCGGGCTATTCTACTACTATTTCAAATCCAACAACTTGCATCCATAATGGTCATGGAGATTAGTTCCCAGGTTCAGTATGTTTAGATATATAGTGAATTCAAATTGTCACGTTTGAAATTTCGATAATTACTGGAATTTCTTATTGTTACGTTTTACATATATTCGTCAATATGCTAAAGTTACTATTGAATTTGCTAAAGCTTGGTATTATTTGAATCTAATCAACTTCAAATTATTCATGAAATTTAATGTGGGTTTTGCATTTTGATAATATTCAGAAGTGTCAACAAAGTTTGGTTTAAGAATGCACGTAAAATCAAATTCCTTGTGCAGTGAGGGGATGATGGCTTTGGCTTATTAACACATTGTCTACATACCTATATATATCATAATTATTGGGTGAATGAGTGTTCACTCTATATGCTTTTATTTTTCTATTTAAAAAAATGTTGCCTATTATACTTGATTTTATAATGACTTTATGTAAATTTTCAAGCATTGGATACCTTGATATTGCTAGATAAAAACAAACACATATATTTCTCTTCCTAAAAAAGAATTTAACAGTGAAACACTAAATCAAATCAAAACCCACACGACCAACTGAAATGAATTTAGTAGCTAATACTAAAACAGAGTGTTATCGGATGGGAGGATCAGTTCTTGTATCATCCTTGTAAGATCGACTCCATAGTTTCCAACATCCAAATTAAATAATTATCCATATTGATTTCTCCAGATGTCCATCAACATGTTTCGATTCACTATTGGAGTTAAATTTGGACATTGGAATTAGAATTGTTAAGCACAACATAATGATACCCACATGTCACCGAGCTCTAGTATGATGGATAATTGTATGATGCATAAGAGTTACAATAAAAAAGCTAAGAGTACAATGAAGCTTAATCAAAATCAATCTTAGCTAAATTCTCCCACATATCTTGAGTTTCATTTTGTCTACCACCCTTATATCAACATTAATATCGACTCTTAAATCTTAATAGCTTTGACACTATCATCATCATCCTGGATTGCATGTGTAACCTTGCTCACATATCCAAGGTTCATGTATTGATGTCGAAGGAATATAAGTTTTAACACCACTCAGTGCATCTCCACTACCATCGCATCCATCAACAACTGCAATTGCACTGTCATCAAAATAACTATCAACATTTTACAATTCTCATTGGATTGTTGGGTTAGAAGGCGATTATGTTCATCACTCTCACTATTCTCATCACTCTTTCCTTTATGAGCTAGTTTCTATTGAATAATTTAAAAAGATTTCTCTTTCTTTCCTCCATGTTCATCACTATTATCATATTCATCACTCTTTTCTTTGTCTGTGGTCTTTAGTTGTGGTTGGAATTTTCAAGTTGAGATGTTTAAGAATGTCAAAGTCAAGATCCAAACAATAGAAATCCTTAGTCAAAAGCTTCATCATCATCTTCCTCACAAGCATTTTCTCTCTCTTGCACTTTTTTAATTTGTTGGATAACGAATTGAAATGGTTATGGTGGATTTCTTGCTTCATCAAGTAATATATTCCCTCAACAGTTCTCCACCAATTTATCATTAGATCATCACAAACTAAATGAATACAATATCATATAGGTGTACATTACTGACTTTGTTTTTTTTTCCTTCTCGTCTGCTATTACACTTAATTGAACGCACATATCATAAAGGGCAACCCGGTGCATGAAGCTTCTCCAATGTGAAGTCCCTTCCCGGACCACACTGGGTCTATTGTACATAGCCTTCTCTTGCATTGCAAGAGACTGTTTCTACGGCTCGAACCTATGACCACAAGATCACACAGCAACAACTTTACCGTTACGCCAAGGCCCCTTCTAAAGGCGCATATTATAATAAACGTAAATTATCTCTCCAAGCGATGATAAGAGAGACAATTTCGTACTTTCCTATAAATGAGGGAGAAACCACCAATTTCTTAAGCAACCACTTAAGATGTCATTTGTAAGAAAATCAATCTATAATCTTTTTTGGATTAGAGGTCAATCCATATTGTAACTACCACTCAGTTGTAAGATAAATAAGTGAACAAAATTAAAATACTCTTCTATATGTATGTGTTGATAATGACTAATAATAAATTATTTTATATTTACCAACATCCAATTTGTATCCATATGACATCTAAAAAGATCACTAAAAGAGTCATATACCTCTCAAAATATTTGACCATCATTAATAGCCTCAATAACTAATTCTCTATTTAATTGTAGCGTCGATATTACGCTTCTAAGAGTCACTAGGAGATCATCATTTGTGTCTAAACTCACATATACATAAAAGAAAGTCAACGGAGGAGCTACGCTAAGAAATCATAGTTTCTAATTAGACTCTATTAGACAGTTGAACTAAAAATAATTTTACTCAATTACTTACTTCAATGCTTGTCGAAATAAATTAGTATGAATTCTACTCCTATAATCTTTTAGTTTTAAAAATAAGACTATAAAAATTAAATAAAGTGAATTAGAATTTTGAAAAAAAAAACAAGAGACCAAAAATCGACAAAGGATTCATCTTGTCATGTGCCAAAGCATGTTGAATATCAACATAGTAAAATATTCATATGCACAAATGGCATGGATGGCATTCAAGAAATTTTCCAAGTCGAATAGTATCAAACTTTGATAATCTACCCGAACAACATGTTTCAATCATGTTGCCAAACACAAGATAAGATTTCAAATCATGATAGATTTTATTTAATATCACATTAATCTCTATATTGTCTTTTGCTATCTTTAGAAATATGTAATTTTCCTTCATCTAATACTCAATTTCTAACTTGTTATGCAAACATTCCCAGGCTTGAAACTTTATTATAGTTGTAACAAATTTTTATCTTTAGCTATTTCTTATCGTCTAAAACCTATCACACAGCGAGTTGACAACTACCACCTTTATTGCTTACATGTGACAGTATTTAAAATCGAAATAGACAACACTTAGATGTCTATGTTCTTGTCGAATATTTACACTCGCACTTTAAGTCATCACTTGACACCCCTATTGATCATATGTAAAACTTTTAGCATATGGTCGGACCAAAAACTTGGACTCACACCCCTGTTGCATACTTTACCTAAGTTCAAATAAGAAAAACGACATATATATTCATGTTTTTTCCTTCTAAAACTATGGAAATCATTAAAGAATTTTCAGTATGTAGTAGTTTTTGTACTTTATGGTGTTATTATTACTTGGAGTTGCTTCTTGACTATTCAAGATTTGAGATTATTCATCACTTACCAACCTTATTTTTTATCAAAATCCACAAAGTTTAAAGCATTATCGATGTTTTTTCCAAACATTTTTCTTCCATCGTCCTATTTTACAAGCTCTACTTCTATTGTCTTTAACATCTTAGTATCAGCTTTCTAGTTTTGTTACTAATAGGAACAAACAATTTCTACTATCAATTCCCAAAAACCATATCTAGAGTCATAGGCAAGGTTGATTAATTAAGCATTCATAGGGTGAGGCTACAATTTTATTCATAGTTTTATCTACCTATCCTGTAAAAGACAATTACAACTAATTATAATTACTGCAACTATTGAAAGTAATTAAGTGCTCATTTTTCTTTGACAGTGTGAATTGAGCTTTCATAACAAAAATCAAAATAGTATGACTCATTTTTTTATTTCTTAAATTAAAACCTCCATGTACATCGCCCCTTTTCTAAATTTAAATCGAAGTCTTCTAATACTATTTTATCCAAATTTGAAGACCAAGGTTGAAGATGCTAAGAGAACAACATAGTACAAACTCACCTCAGGTGCAAGATAGCATCGTCTTCTCCCGCCAGTGTCAAAGAAGAATGAAAAATCAGAAGGATCATCATCTGGTATATATGTTGGCTTGAAAGATGCAAAGTCAGCAAGATATAACCAATTCCAAGAGGTAACTAGGACATTCTCACACTTGATATCACCTAGAGTTAGCAAAACACCTCATTTGTGAATATCTTGAACATAGGGTTTTAAGAGCAAAACATTTCCTTCCTGCAAAGAAAATTGTTCTCACCATGGCAAACTCCTTTATTGTGGCTCTGCTCCACTGCACAAAGTAACTGCACGTGCAAATCAGCTGAGTTCAGGCCCATATTTAGAAAGGAACAGACACACTGAAGGTAAAAATGGATTAAAACACGTGGATACAATTTCATAAAGCTATAAATTTTCAACTGGGAGGAGAAACTTTATTTCAAAACAACTGTATTGCTAAAAGATGATTAATCATTTCATAGTGAATGAAAGAAGTACCTGAAATGCCAGCCATTTTTTCTCAATAAGGCTGAGGAATGGTCTGGTGCTCAGCCGATCATGAAGGTTGCTGAAGAAGTATTGCCTCAAAAGATAAGCAGCCTTATCAGTTTCCAGCCAGAACTATATGTAACCACGAGAGGTTAGAAACAATGCTTAAACAGAACCAAACAAAACATAAAGAAAAAAGAAAGAAAAAGAAGCATCAGGATGCAGACCATCATCTAAATGGCTTAACTACGCAAGCAACTATTTCCTCCACTAGAAATGAAAAATTCTTCATTTGTTCACCAATATAAGAATTAATCCCCTTCTACAGGTGTTGGACAAATGCAATAAATAAATAATGAATGAATGAATGAGTTCTAGGTCAGGTTCCAAAATAAACGTGACTGAAAGTCAAGACTTTCAACTGCCTGACGTTAGACTAAGCTACAGAGACAAATACCAGAAAGTTAGTACATAAGTTCCAAGAAATTCAGCTGTTAACCATCAAAAACATGTTGGTCAATTAAAACAATGCTCACTTGGAACGGCCAAACATGGGGATGCTGTACGGACAGGAAGATATCCCTAATCTGAGCCAACCTCCTCTCATACTCCTACAAAAGCAGTCACATCAAGTAGCTCGCTTTAAAGAACAAGCTCAATAAATCGAGGAGCCAAAGTGAGGGAAAGTAACCCTAAGGTCGAGGGGTTCGCCGCGCTTGAAATAAACTTTGACGAGAATTAGGCCCTCGTCATGCTTGCAGAGTATGGATTTGAAGAAGCGTCCGCGTCCGAGGAGCTCCACAAGCACCAGATTATAACTGGAAGGGAGGTCGTGGAGGTAGTACTCCGACGCGGACACCTGGGTCGTCCTTGCGATCTTATTCCCCATGGCTTCACCGTTCCCTGAAAAAGTAGTTCGGGTCCTCTCTTCCGCCCCTCTCCCCTCCTTCTTCTAGTTGTTCCTATCTGATCGAGATCGAGCGGCGTGGATCGCAGACGATGCGAGAATGGATTTGTATTAGGGTTCTCACATGACTCCTTGGTTCTTAATTACAATCAACGCACAGGGAGTAATTTGTAGGGAGTCGGTGCTCCTCTCCTATCCACCACGTCGGCGTCGGGGTCGTCGGTGGCGTCGCACTGGCTCCGGCGCTTCCCTCTTCCTCTCTCTCTCTCTCTCTCAATTCATCAAACAATCGAAGGAACGGAAACAAGTTAATTAATAAGTTCTTATGAAGGCGGATCGGGTGGCGTTACGCAAGCATAACGGGTAGTTGAATGGAATCGTTCCGTGTGTGTGTGTTCGCGAGCAAATTCGACTCCGATATCTCTTGGCAAATGCTTATTGGATTATCGGATCACCCCTTGGATACTAGCAGTTTTATTTTCTGTGAAAATACTTAGAAAAATAATAAGTTATCGTGCAATCTCGTGGAATCTCTAACATCAAACTCAATTTTCTCCTTGATAATTATATTAAAAAAAATATTTTTACTCTTTATATACAAATTGACGGTGATTGAAAGTCGATAAGAGGAGGATACATTACTCCTGAAAATAAAAAACTCTATCTTTTATTTATCTTAAATAAAGATGTTTGTTAGTTGACATAAATAATAAATAATATCAAAAATATAGCAAACTTAAAAGAAAAAGACAATCGAAATTTTACTTGGTTTGCAACTAGAGAGGTTGTTAATCCAAGATAGAATATAACTCGTATCTCCTGAATAAACTCCTTCGGGCGAAGAACTTTCTTACACAAGAAAAAGCTCAAAAAAAGAAATAAAAACTATACAGAACTTGTTTGCTGATATTTGAGATGAATTAGTGAATTGAAACTGAACTCTAGGGGCTTATTTATAGCCCCGAACAAACTTATCTGTTTGTTGATATGACGGTACTGGGTTGCTCAAGTGTTCCAGGGCATCTGACACGCGACCTGAGAGTTATCTGCAGCACAACGATCACAAACAGCTAGCTTTGTTGATAAAACAGTCTCTCGGGCGCCTGTATGCACAGGGGTGCCCGAGTGCTCGGGCGCCCGAGACTGGTTTAAGTTAGCAGCAGCTGACCAGTCTCCAGCATGATTTCTGGTATTCTTGGGTGATTTCTAGCCAATCGGAGTTAGGCTCACCCGAACCCGACTTCGGCCTTTCACCCCTCGAGCGTCCTTCCTTCCGACTTCTCATCCCTCGGACATCGCGCACATCCTTCTTGCTCCACCGGTGTACTCTTCCGCAACTTCCGCATCCCTCGGCTGCATCGAGCCCGTCGGTCACTTCTCCATGCAATCCTTCTCATTCACTGCGTCTTACGCTCGACTTTCTCCGCTTCTATGTTCCTTTACACTTAAACATATGGATTAAAAATATCAGAACCTAACTTAAATCGGTTGACCACATCAAAACCAACCTAGGGTACTTACAATCTCCCCCTTTTTAATGTGCATCAACCCGAGTTAAGTTAGGGGAAACAAACAAACAAAATATGAATTAATATATAACAATGTAAGCACTTAAAAATTTTGAAAATTTAGTGTTTATCCCTTAACTTAATATTCTCCCCCTTGATTACATTAAAAAAAAAGAACTTAAAAAGATTAAAGGAAAAATATTAAATTTCTAACATAATAAATAGTATCCAGAAAATCTAAGTTTTCAAAATTTGCTTAAAAACTTTTAAATGTTAAGTCTAATTTTGAAAATAATATTTAAAAATTTATTTTTATTCAAAAATTTATCAAATTTTTATATAAGTTAGAATTTCAAAGAATTATTTCTACCAAAAAATTGTTAAAGTGAAAATAATTTTCTAAATTTTTGAAACTTGAAAACATTTCGAAACAGAAAATCATATTAAATTTTTATTTGTAAAAAAAATCTATAGATGGAACAAAACAAACTTTAAAAAAAATTATAGTTATCAAAAAAAATATTTAATAAGGTAATACATTAATTACCAAAATAATTTTAATCTTTATTTTAAAAAAAACATATCAGTTTAAGACATATTTAGGAACCCAATATAAATTTTTACCAAAAGGGTTAATCAAAAACTTAGATAGAGTATATGATTTAGGAATTTTTACAATTTGACCCTTGTGAAATCTTAAATACCAATTAAGTTTACCATAATATCTAATTTTTGAATTTCTAAAACAGTTTGAACATGCACAATTATTTTACAATTTCTCAATTTGAACTTTCAAATTTTCATTTTCATATTTTAACTTATCATACATTTCCAATGGACATAATGAAGATAATTTTCTTTTTAATTCTACATTTTTATTTTTTTAGTTTATACATGGATTTTGTCATTTGTTTAATACAAAAATATAGTTGATCAGGAGGTAGAAGCATATCTCACTTACCATATCCTTTATGTAATTCGAAGCTCCCCCTTTGTTGCTGTTATCTTCTGTCGTGGCTTCACCTTCATCGATGCTCTTATCTTCTTGGTATGAAGCCATCAGGGCAAGTCCAGCGTGTTCCTCGAGATCTGAGTCTTCCGATCAAGATTCGTCCCATGTCGCCTTTAGGTTGTGGGTTTTTGTTTTTGGTACCTCTTTTCCTTTGTTCTTTCCTTTAGGGCAGTTTCCCTTCACATGTCGTTCTTCATTGCAATTGTAGCAGCGGATTTTCCTTTGCTTCTTACCTTGCACCTTATTAAATTTTTTAGTTTTAAAATATTTAGACAACTTTCTTATCATATATATTGTGTTTTCATTATTTTCTGAAGACTCGTCCTCATGTTTGATCCTTCTCATGCTTAGTGCGATGTTGTATGTGTTTCTTACATTTCCTGCACATCATGACTCATGAAGTTCTAAAGTACAAAATAACTTTTCTAGAGTACTTGCCTGTATGTTCTGGGAGATATAATAAGAATCTATATAGACGTCTATTTCGGGGATCTTGGGAAATGCGTTTAACACATACCTTTGAGCATCTCGATTAGTTACCGTTTACCCGAGATTCGTGAGTCCGGTAATCAATTCTTTTATCTTCGCGTGTAGTTGTGTCACCGTCTCTTCTTCTTCCTCCCGGAGGTTGGTGAGTTGGTTTCGAAGGATGTCTCGTTGTGCCAACTTTGCTTCCGAGGTTCCTTCATGTAACTCCAAGAATTTTTCCCAGAGGTCTTTTGTTGATGCATAGGTCTCGATTCGATTGACTTATTGTGACGATAGAACGACTAGCAGATGAAATTCTGCTTTTCCGTTTGCTACAAAGTCAGTCTGTTGCTTCTTTGTCCAAAGACTTTCGTCTTTGGGTTTGTCATCGGCGTCTTTGGGAACTGTAAAACCGTTTTTTCATGAAATCGAATTCTGTTTTGAAAAATATCTGCATCTTGCGTTTCCAATTCGCAAACTCCCCCTCGAACATTGGTGGGTAAATGACTGGTCCGACCATTTTGTAGATTGCTTTAGACAGTAGTTAGTCCTTCTGGAGCGTCCTTGCTCTGATACCAATTAACAGTGATCGAAGGTTAGTAAGAGGGGAGTGAATTGCCCTTGAAAATAGAAAACTCTATCTTTTGTTTCGTCTTAAACAAAAATGTTTGTGATTTGTAACCAGGAAGGTTTCTAATCCAAGGTAGAATATAGCTCATATTTCCTGAATAAACTCCTTCGGGCGAAGAAGCCTCTTACACAAGAAAAAGCTCAGAAAAGGAAATGAAAACTATACAGAACTTGCTTATTAATGCTTGAGATGACTGAGTGAATTGAAACTGAGCTCTAGAGGCTTTTTTATAGTCGTAGACAAACTTATCCGTTTGCTGATGTGGCGGTACTGGGCAGTGGCACCCGAGTGCTCCAGGGCGCCTGACACGTGGCCTGAGAGTTATCTGCAATGCAACGATCGCAAACGGCTAACTTTGTTGATAAAACAGCCTCTTGGGCGCCTGCATGCATAGGGGTGCCCGAGTGCTCAGCCGCCCGAGACCCCGGTCGCCCGTATCCATACGGGCGCCCGAGACTAGTTTAGGTCAGCAGCTGTTGACCAGTCTCCAACGTGATTTCTAGTCTTCTTGGGTGATTTCTGGCCAACCGGAGTTAGGCTCACCCGAACCCGACTCCGTCCTTTTGCCCCTCGAGCGTCCTTCCTTCCGGCTTCTCGTCCCTTGGACGTTACGCACGTCCTTCTCATTCCACCGGTGTATTCTTCCACAGTTTCCGCATCCCTCGGATGTACCGAGCCCGTCGGCTCACTTCCCCGTGCAATCTTTCTCATCCACTACGTTTTACGCTCGACTTCTTCCACTTCTAAGTTCCTGCACAATACTTAGACAGAGGAATTAAAAACACCAAGACCTAACTTAAATCGGTTAACCACATCATAACCAACCTGGGTTATGTACACAAACTTTTTCTTTGCTTCAATTCTCTAGTGCATTCCGATTTTCTTAATTGATCTCATTTTTTTAATTGTAAAAGTTCAAAATAAAATATAATTTATCTTAAATTCAGCATCATTTAACTAGAATCGATTCAATTTAGCCTAAGTTAATCGATTACTCAATTTGATAAAAAAATATACTCACTATAGTTAAATTGTGCTGAATTTAGTATGAATTATATATTTTTTTATCTAAAAAAAATAATTAGGACGTCTGTTCTCTTGCTATAAATGTAAAAAAAAATTATGCTTAATTTAATAGTAAATATACTATATTCTAATTTAAATATGTTAAATTTAGAAATAATGATACCTCTTTTTGAATTTTTTTACCTATAAAAAATAATGAGGACTTCTTTCCCTCACGACAAACAAACGAAAAAAGAGTCTATATAATTTGATAGTAAATATATTAGATTTTAAGTTAAATATGCTTAATTTAAGAGGAATTATACTACCTATAATTTTTTATATTTATAAAATATTTATCCACAAAGAGTCATTTTAAAGAAATAAAAGAAATTGCGAGGTGAACCTTCCAAACCTCTAAAAAAACATCAATGAATTTTAAAAAAGACAAATGCAAAACACAAAATAATAATAATATATGACAGCTTTAATCAATAAAAAAATAATTGAAATTTAGAGAGTTTCCCACAAAGAACTTTTGGCGAACTTACACTTTGAGTTAAATGTCATATTTCAATGACACAAGAGTGCTAATTAGTTTGCCTAGACAAGACTCTAGCAATTTTATGTGTTGGATGTTCTTGTCCCGCAAGATTATAGAATACAGTCTAATCATCGATGTTGGCTCTTGGATTCGTTTGTGATTCTGTTGCAGAGTGAGGTGGACTCCCAAGAGCGAAGTGGTTCCCCGAGTACTGCTGATGCTGACTCCGACCTACAAGAAAATGACTGTTAACAAACTCGCCGAGAAAAGTCCCCGACAAGGCCCTCCAACGGTCAAGTCAGTCTCCGATGGAAGAGCAGAAAAACAAGAGAACAGTAGACCAGAGACTCGTGTGTGCGTACCTGCGGAGTGAAGGGTGGAGGGGCTTATATAGCCGAGGGAGCTGACAGCTCCTGTCTGCATCGATGGTCCTTCTGTACTGGGCTGAGATAGGAGCATGGACATTGTCAGCTCACAAGATGGTGCCGATAGACGCCGCTCAGTTTGACACAGCGAGGGATGGCATGGTGCGGAGTGCCAGGGTATAACAGAAAAGTACAAAGTCAGCGGGATATCCGCGACATGCGCTCTAACTAGGTAAGGCCTACACCGACCCCCGTACCACGGCTACTAGTACAATGTCAGGAAGCAGATATCATAAAGAGAAGGATAGATCCTGAGGTGGATCGTCGACCGGCCGACCCGAGTGAAATCGGGTCGTGCAGTTAATATATCCGAGTGATGCAAGGCACTCCCCGAGTCAGGGAGCACTCGATGTGGTCAGTTCGTCTAGTCCCGAGTCACATGATTAAGTCGTCGAGAGAACGTCGACTGGGACTCTGCGAGGTGCGACCAGGGGGTCCTAGGATCGGCAGTTGAGGCCTTGTGCTAAGGACGGCGGTAGCAGGTGTCTCGGGTATCGGACAAGGTCGATCACTCGGCGTCTTACTCTGGGACTCGGATCGGAGTACGTCCTACTAACCGCCCAGTCGGGTGCCCCGGGCTGAGTGAACCTCAGGATCCTTACCCTGCCAAATGAACTAGTCTACTCATACATGGTGGGCCCGACTCAGCCTTAGCAGGTGCCAGGCTGGCCGACCGAGCGGCACGTGAGCTAGGTCGGGATCATAAGCATCCCCTTTGAGTCTAGTCGAAAGAGGTGTCGAGTCCGACTGACTGGACCATCAGTTTAGAACAAGCCTGGCACCTTCGAGCAGGTCGTCGGCCCGACCGATCCGCGTCACCTACTGCCCGGTCACCTAATGGAATGCCAACCTCGTCCCCTTTGCCTGTCCTGTCTGTCTTGTCCTCGACTCTCGCCGAGCCGATTCGAATCTTCCACATTAATTTCCGTAATAACTGCTGAGCCACGTGTCCACTGGCTATTGGTTTCCCAGTCGACGAAGCGGTCGCCGCTTGACACAACGAGTGGGTGGCATGCACGTGTGACGCTAAGCCTCGGGAATTACCTTGAGTTTGATCGGATGGCCAGGTCCAATCCCGTCTTTTCCCCGGATCACCATCGGACGACTATCCTCGTCCGCTCGACCCTATAAATAGGCCTTTCCCCTCGCCGTTTTTACCATCGCTTTTTACTCCGATGTCGTCCTGCTGCCCTGTGTGCTCTGTTAGGGTTCCAACGATCTCCAGTGACACCCACTTTCAGGTCTTCTTCTCCGGTGATCTCCTTCTCACTCGGTCAGCGCTTCTCCTTTTCACTCGGTTCTTACTCTTCCTTTTCACTCGGTTCTTACTCTTCCTTTTCACTCGGTCCTTTCTTTTCATTCGACTATGGATTCCCCTTCTTCCCCCTTGGACCCGTGGTACACCACCATGGTGTCTGAGCTCTACCACCATGACCTTGACCAAATCCGAGGCGACTACCGCCTCCTCCTACCCGACTCAATCGACCATCCCGAGATTGCCCCACTTAGTTATATAACGATCTCCCAAGACCACCTTTAGGTCAGGCTTCGCTTCCCGATCCACTCGTTCATTTCTTCCCTCTGCCATTTCTTTCAAATCCCTCTCTCCCAACTTGCCCCGAATGTCATTCGCCTGATGTGCGGTTCGATAGTCATCTTCACTTTATACAATATCCCTCTCGAGCCCGAATTCTTTTATTACTTCTTTTACCCTAAAAAGCAAGAGTCGGGCAACTTCTTCTTCCAAGCCCGAGCCAAAACTTCCTTTTTGTCGAAACTTCCAACCTCGAACAAGGGTTGGAAGGAGCGTTTCTTCTTTATAAATACCACCCCGACCCTGAGCTGGCCCACCACTTAGATCTCCGACCTGCCTCCATCTCCCCCTCTCCCCAAAAATTACCGAACCCTTCCCTCTTATCAGTCGACCCTGTCTAAAATCGAGGGTCGACACTTTCACGGGGTTCATCTGCTGAGCGAGGACATTTTGTACGTGTTCGGCCTCAGCCAAGTGTCGTTCCGCTGACCCCGATCACTCGGTAAGCTTTTCATTCTGTCCTTTAAATGTTTATAGCTAACTAAACCTTTGTTATTTTGCAGCAAATATGATGCTCGGGCAGCCTTCAAGGAAGGGTTCAGCTTGGACGACGCCGAGCAAGAATCTCGGGTCGCCAAGCAGCTGGCTCAGCGAGAAGCACCTCTGCTCGCAGCGACTCCCGTCAACGTATCTTCCCCCTCGGGCAACGGAGCGACGCCGACTACTAACCCTGAGCTGATAGAGGTAGAGGACCAGCCTCTGGTCACAAGGCGCCGAAGGGACAGATCGACTGACTCGAAGGCTGCACCTTCGACCGCCCCCACAGCCAGGGCTTCCACCAGTTCCCAGTCGAAGAAGAAGAAGAAGAAGGTGGTGGCCCAACCTTCAGCCCCGCCCCCGACTCTGACTCGGGAGGGTTCTTTAAATGCCCCGATCCAGAGGGACCCCACTCCCCCACCTGCTGAAGGATCGAGCAACCGGCCGTTGCTCCTGGTCATGCCCTCTCGCACCGTCTCCGCCACGGGCTATGAGAGGTCGACCGATGAGCCGATTGAGCGGTCCCAGAAGGTTCATCTATATGGTCCCCTGGACGACCACTTCTATCAGGGCCTTCCAGAGGCTAACTTTCGGGACCCGACCAGCCGAGCCAACGCTTTCCTGTCTGAGGCCGGTCATGTACGTTTGTTTTATGCTTGTATCTTTCCTTCTGCTTCTCCTTGACTCAGTACTGAGATCCGTTTGCTGTTTGCAGCTCTTTGGCTTGGCCTACAGCCTAGCGGTCTCCTTCATAGGCCACACCCAGGCTCGGCACCAAGCGGAGTGCCGGGTGGAGAGGCTAGAGACTCAGCTCCGGCACGCGCGGCTAGTCTCCAATGAGGAGACCCTGAACGGCCTGCGGGCCGAGATTTTGGCCCTACAAGAATGCCTGGCTCACTTGAAGGAGCAGCTCAAAATCACCCAGGCGCAGCTCGACTCGGCTAACACGACGATCGCCCAGGCACACCACCGAGTCTCCAACCTGAAGTACACGGAACGCAAGGCCTGGGTCCTTGAGGGTCAGGCTCGGGATGAGACAGCCAAGGTCAAGGCGGTGCTTCTCGAGGTGTCTCAGTCGGCCTTAGCCCTGCGTGCCAACCTGACAACCAAGGAGATGGAGTTGTTAGCCCAAGCGGAGAAGACTGAAGCCCTGGCGACCTAGATGACTACGTGGGACGAGGAGCTGAACACTCGGTCGGAGGAGCTTAGCCAACTCAAGGGGCAGTAGGCTACTTGGGAGGCCGCTCAATCAGAGTTGGAAGCTGCCCAGTCGGAGCTCGAGGAACTCCGTGCTTACAAGGCGGGGGAGGCGGCTCGGTAGGACGCCCGGAGGGTTGAGTACATCAACTCTCTGGAATTCAACCGGCAAGTGACAGAGAGGCTACACCCGATGTTGAAGCAGCAGATGCTCAGCATCTTCGATCAGCTCAAGCAGGGGGGCACCTTGCCCCCGACCTACCTCTCAGCGCGGTCAAGCTCTCGGGCTTGACTCAACAAATGCCTAAGGAGGCTTTCCGACCCTTCAAGTGAGGGTTGGGTTTTTGCTTTTCTTTTCTCTCCTTTTGTAGAGGCTTGCCTCAACTGTGTAAATGAAATTACATTTAATGCAATTTCTCTTTCATCTATGTTTTGTCAAGTGTGCTTGTTATTTTTTCGTTTCCAAGTGTTGGTGGCTCGGACAGGTACTCGGGTCCCCACCGTATTTCTTTCATTACGAGGTTGACTCGGCTTATCCCAACCGCAAAACTTGATTATGGCTCGGGAATAGCCCTCACATCGTATACTTGCTTTGGGGAATAAGCATACATGGTCGGATTACGTCTAAGGAACGGGGATCACCCCTCACTCCACCAAGTCAAATATAGTGTTGCTTGCCCGGGAGGTGAGGCTTATGCACTTGATAGGCTTGACCCCGGAGAGCGTGGGTCGCCACGCGTCCGGACCGGGAGCCGAGCCATGCATAATGTCGTTTGCTCGAAAAGCTTAGAGCTTGGATGCTCGGTCACCTAAATCCCCGGAAGCGTGGGTCGCCACGCGTCTGGACAGGGAGCCGCGTCGAGGGGTGCGTGGGAGCATGCCCACTTATAACTCGCTCCGAGGCGAGAGTTTGGACACTCGGTCAGCTAATTCCCAGGGAGCGTGGGTCGCCACACGTCTGGACTGGGAGGCGAGCCAAGGGGTGCGTGGGAGCATGTCCACTTATAACTCACTCAGAGGCGAGAGTATGGACACTCGGTCGGCTAAATCCCAGGGAGTGTGGGTCGCCACGCGTCCAGACTGGGAGCCGAGTCGAGGGGTGTGTGGGAGCATGCCCACTTATACCCTCCCTTAGAGGCCAGAGTCTGGACACTCGGTCGGCTAAATCCCAGGGAGCGTGGGTAGCCACGCGTCCGGACTGGGAGCCGAGCCAAGGGGTGCATGGGAGCATGCTCACTTATAACTCGCTTAGAGGCGAGAGTCTGGAGCGCTTGCAAGTTGACCGAGAATCTCGTTCTTCCACTATCATTACAGAGTTATGAAGTACAACTGTCTCACAGGTCCTCACTCTGCCTCTAGATATGGTTGGAGATGAATAGCGCTTCAGGGCCGATCCAGCTTCTTTCCTTGCTCATTCTCTAGGTAGTATGCTCCGGAAGCTAGCTTCTGGATGACCTTGAAGGGTCCTCCCCATTGAGGCTCTAGTTTGCTGACATCACCGACCGGCTTGATCCTTTTCCAAACAAGGTCGCTGACCTGGAACACCCTCGGCAACACCCTTCGATTATATCTCTGCTTCATTTTCTGAAGGTAAGCAAACATTCGAGCGGTTGCCTTCTCTCGTATTTCCTCGACCAAGTCCAACTCCAAACGTCTTCTTTCCAAGTTATCTTCATCATAGGTCTTCCACCGGTCAGACTCACACCCGACTTCAATAGGCACCACAGCCTCGGTTCCGTGGACCAGCTGGAAGAGTGTATGGCCTGTAGTTTCTCTCAGCGTAGTTCGTTGAGCCCACAGGACGCTCAGCAACTCGTCGACCCAAGTGCCACCTGCATGGTCTAGCTTGGTCTTCAATTCCTCTCAGGATTTCTCGATTGGCCACTTCTACCTGACCGTTGCTCTGCGGGTATGCCAAGAAAGTGAAGGCATGCTGAATATCGTAGGCCGAGTACCATTCTTGTATCTTCCGCCCCTGAAATTGTCTTCCGTTGTCCAAGACGAGCTTGTGAGGAATCTCATACCGACACAAGATGTTCTGCCACAAAAACTTGATCACAGTCTACTCCATGATACGTGCTAAGGCCTCGGCTTCTATCCACTTGGAGAAGTAATCGACCGCCACCAGCAAGAACCTTTTCTGAGCAACAACGGTCGGGAAAGACCCCACTATGTCCATGCCCCATTGGTCAAACGGGCAGGAGACCACAGACGCCTTCATCATTTCCACCGGTCGGTGCAGGAAATTTTGGTGCTTTTGACAAGATAAACAAGAAGAGACCATTTGGTCAGCCTCCTTCTGTAGGGTCGGCAATAATATCCGGCCAATAGTGCATTTCGGGCTACGGTCGGAGCACCAACATAGCTTCCACATACCCCATATGTATTTCTCTTAGCACATAGTCAGCATCTTCTTCACCCAAGCACTTGAGTAGAGGTCGGGCGAAGGCCCTTTTGTACAATGTGTCCCCGACCAAAGAATATTGGACCGCTCGCTTTCTCAGGAGTCAAGCCTCCTCCCGGTCGGCCGGGAAGACCCCACTTGTTAAGTAGGCGTAGTCCGTTGAGCCCACAGGACGCTCAGCAACTCGTCGACCCAGGTGCCACCTGCATGGTCTAGCTTGGTCTTCAATTCCTCTCAGGATTTCTCGATTGGCCACTTCTACCTGACCGTTGCTCTGCGGGTATGCCACGAAAGTGAAGGCATGCTGAATATCGTAGGCCGAGTACTATTCTTGTATCTTCCGCCCCTGAAATTGTCTTCCGTTGTCCAAGACGAGCTTGTGAGGAATCTCATACCGACACAAGATGTTCTGCCACAAAAACTTGATCACAGTCTGCTCCGTGATACGCGCTAAGGCCTCGGCTTCTATCCACTTGGAGAAGTAATCGACCGCCACCAGCAAGAACCTTTTCTGAGCAACAGCGGTCGGGAAAGACCCCACTATGTCCATGCCCCATTGGTCAAACGGGCAGGAGACCACAGACGCCTTCATCATTTCCACCGGTCGGTGCAGGAAATTTTGGTGCTTTTGACAAGATAAACAAGAAGAGACCATTTGGTCAGCATCCTTCTATAGGGTCGGCCAATAATATCCGGCCAGTAGTGCATTTCAGGCTACGGCCGGAGCACCAACATAGCTTCCACATACCCCATATGTATTTCTCTTAGCACATAGTCAGCATCTTCTTCACCCAAGCACTTGAGTAGAGGCCGGGCGAAGGCCCTTTTGTACAATGTGTCCCCCACCAAAGAGTATTGGACCGCTCGCTTTTTCAGGAGTCGAGCCCCCTCCCAATCGGCCGGGAAGACCCCACTTGTTAAGTAAGCAATGAGTGGTGCTCTCCAATCTGTCCCGAGTTTCAACTCAGCCTGCTGCTCGATATGCATCACCGTCAGTATCTGACTGCTGGGTTGGGGAAGTACCCAGGAGTCGACTGAGCTAGCCAGCTTGGCTAACTCATCCGCCCGTAGGTTACTTTCTCTTGGGATCTACTGTAGTTGGACCTCCCGAAATCCAACTTTCAGTTTCTCATAGGCATCCACGAAGGCTTGTAATTGGTCACTGTTGACCTCGAATCGACCGGAGAGCTGCTGGGTGGCCAATTGAGAGTCCGAATATAACATTACCCGAGTGGCGCCCACGTGTTTAGCCGCCTGTAGCCCAACAATGAGGGCTTCGTACTCGGCTTCATTGTTTGTGGCTCGACACTCCAGTCAGACTGATAGGTGTAACTGTTCTCCCTTGGGAGAGACCATCAAGATGTCGATTCCACTGCCCTGTCGAGCTGACGACCCATCCACATAAACTTGCCAGGCTTCTTCAACTTCTTCCGAGTGCAGCTCACTTATGAAATCAGCTAAAGCTTGCGCTTTAATGGCCGGCCGGGCTTAATATTGGATGTCATATTCACTCAGCTCGATCGTCCACTTGATCAGCCGCCCTGATGCCTCTGGATTTGAAGCTACTCGTCCCAAGTTGCTGTTGCTCAGGACCACGATTAGGTGTGCTAGAAAATAGGGTTGGAGCCTTCAAGTGGCTAACAGCAGCACATACGCTAATTTTTCAAGTGTCGTATATCGACACTCGGCACCCTTCAATAGATGAGCAAGAAATACACGAGTTGCTGCTCGGCTCCATCCTGCCTGACCAACACCATGCTGATCGACTCAGCCGAGGTAGCCAAATACACATACAACACCTCTCCGACCTCGGGCTTGGCTAATATTGGCAACTCAGCCAAATATATCTTCAATTCTTCAAACACCTTGTCACAGTCGGCATCTCATTGGGACTTGGTGGCTCAGCAGAGGGTCTTAAAGAAGGGCAACCCTCGCTCGGCGGATCGGGAGTTGAAGTGGGACAGGGATGTGATTCGCCCAACGAGCCTCTGTGCCTCTCGGAGGTTCCTCGACGGGGGCATGTCGAGCAGGGCCTAAACCTTACTCGGGTTGGCCTCGATGCCCCTCTCGATGACTATATATCTGAGGAATTTTCCACTTCGAACCCTAAAAAGACACTTTGCCAGGTTTAGCTTGAGCTCATACCCACGCAAGATCTGGCAGATCTCCTCCACATCCGACACTAAGTCCGTCGCTCGGCTCAATTTGATCAGTATGTCATCCACATATACCTCAATGTTTCGGCCGATCTGCGAATGGAATACCTTGTTCATCATTCTCTGGTAGGTGACTCCGGCGTTCTTCTGCCCGAACGACATGACCGTGTAGCAGTACGTGTTGTCAACCGTGATGAAGCTGACTTTCTCCTGATCCTTGGCTGCCAAGGGCACTTGGTGATAACCTTGGTAATCATCCAGCATGGAGATGAGCTCACTTCCAGCTATTGAGTCGACCATTTGGTCGATTCGGTGCAAAGGGTAGCAGTCCTTCGGGCAGGCTCGGTTGAGGTCCCGGAAGTTGATGCACACTCTCCACTTATTGTCGGGCTTGGCCACCAGGACTGCGTTGGCTAGCCAGGCCGGGAATTGGACTTCTCGGATGTGCCTGGCCTCCAACAATTTCTCGATTTCAGCCTGGATGACTTTATTCTGCTCCGTGCTGAAGTCTCACTTCCTCTGCTTGATGGGTTGAGCGTTGGGGTATACGTGAAGGTGGTGCTCGGCCACCTCCGGTCGGACACCCTTCAGTTCTCTTATCGACCAGGTGAACACGTCCTGGTTCCTGGTTAGGCATTCCAGCAACTACTCCTTCAGCTTGCTCGGCAATCTGGTGGCTATCTTATATCGGGCCTTTGCCCGGCCGGGAAGCAACTGAACCTCCTCCTTATCTTTATGCAGCTATGTCCAATGAGAAGATTGTACCATGTTGCAGCTAGTGGATATACACTAGGCCTTCTGACTCTTAGTCCGGACATCATCCACATAGCATCGGCGGGCCACTCTCTGATCTCCTCTAACCTCCCCGACCTTGTCGCCAACCGGGAATTTGATCTTGAGGTAGAAGGTCGAGGTGACTGCTCGGAACTCATTGAGGGTCGGTCGACCCAGGATCGCGTTGTAGGCCGAGGGAGCATCAACTACCAAGAAAGTGGACCATCTGGTCCTCTTCAATGTCTCTTCGCCCAAGGAAATGGCAAGGCGGATCTGCCCAATCGGCTGCACCTGGTTCCCAGTGAATCCGAATAGTGGGGTGGCCACCAACTCCAGCTGGGATGGGTTGATCTGCAGCTGGTCGAAGGCTTTCTTGTAAAGTATGTTGACCGAGCTGCCCATGTCCATGATGGTTCAGTGGACCAAGTAGTTGGCGATCACGGCGGTGATGATTAGGGCGTCATCATGTGGGACCTCCAGTCCCTGTAGATCTTACGACCCAAAGCTGATTTGGGGCCCTTGTGCTTGTGCAGCACTAGTGCCAACCTGGTGAATCTCCAGTCGGCGCACCTGTGCCTTCTGGGCTCGGTTGGAGTCCCCCCGGTCGGCCCACCCAAAATCACGTGCACTTCTCGGACGGCATTCTGCCGATTGGCCTGCTCCTCGTACATTTCGTCGGACTCGACTCGCTCCTCTTGTGGGAACAGTTTGCGAGCAGCCGGGGATTCCGTCTAGGTTCCTCGGCTGCTGGGGCAGTTGTCGGACCTCCCCGACTTGATCCACGTCCCGGGGAGGCCTGACGCCCTCGTCCTCACGCGGCAGGAGCCCGACCTCGACCAGCCTGTCGACACTCCTCGTTGTGTGTGTTGCTCTGATGGTAAGCACAATACAGCTTCTAGCGGGTCGGCAGACACCCCTAGGCCACCTGCTACACGTGTCTGCGCTTCATTCCAACCCGATCGGTCACTCCCCGAGGGCTGCGGATGGGCCTGTCCAGGGATCGGCTGTTCTGAGCGGGATTCGGGGTTGGCGTGCTGACCGACTCCTTTTTCCGAGCAGCCTGCGCTTCCTCCATATTGATGTACTTGACAGCCTTCCCTATCAGACTGTCGAAGTCCTTCGGCGACTTTCTGATCAGCGAACGGAAAAAATCTCCCTCTTGCAGTCCTTTGGAGAAGGCGCTAATCAGCATCTCGAGTGTAGCAATCGGCACGTCCAGTGTCACTCCATTGAATCTCTTGAAGTAGGCCCAGAGTGTCTCCTTCGAGCCCTGCTTCAACGCGAACAGGTTGAGGCTCGTCTTGTGATGCCTCCGGCTACTAGCGAAGTGTTGGAGGAATATCCTCCTAAGCTCCTCGAAGCTCGACACAGACCCGTTGGGGAGTTGGTCGAACCACCGTTGAGCCGGTCTCGAGAGCGTCGTCAAGAAGGCTCGGCATTTCATGCCCTCGGGATACTATTGCAGCAGGGTCGTGCTCTCAAAAACTTCATGAGGTGCTCCTCAGGGTCAGTTGTCCCAGAATACTCTGGGATGGTGAAGAACCGGAGGTGCTTGGGGACCGGGTCCTCGAGGATATGCTGGGAGAAGGTGTTGGAACTTGGATGGCTAGAGAGGGGGGGGTGAATATAGCCAGACACAAACTTCTTTCACTTTAGGGTTTCTCTGCACTTTACGGTTAGTAGCACAGTAGCGGAAACAATGGAAACAGAGAAATGCAAAAAACATAAACAAACTAAAGCAACAAACAAGATCGCTAACAAGGAAGGTTTACAAGGTTCGGGGATAACTTGTCCCTACTCCTTGGCGTGCCCGTGAGGTAGGCGATCCCTTGATCGTTGGCAGATCAAGCCCCGGAAAATCTGGATATCAAATGGAACCTCCTTCTCGGTGGAGAAACCTCTCCACAGCGTTTCACAGAAATAATGAAGTTAAAAACAGTGAAACAAGAAGGCTTACAAAGCACTAGGAACCAAAGGAACACAAGAGAACTTCTCCCGAACTCCACTCAGCACAGATCTCAAGCAAGAACTCCCTTCATCGTGTCTTCTTGCTGATGGACTCGTCAAGCTTCTTGTTTCCTCCACGTGCTCAAGTATCACTATGTTGCTCCAAGAATCAGAGTGTTTGCAAAGTGATGGAGCAAAGCTTATCGCAAGAAGTGATCCAGTGTTACTGAGGCCTCATCACTACCAAGCCCTTAAGCCTCTCCCACTGATCACCAGGTTACAGCCACCTCTCTGCAGCTCCCAGCTGCTCAACTGCAACTGCTCACCTACCACCGAGCTCTCCTGGACTCCCTGAGATTCCCTCAGACGAGCCCCAGTCAGTAGCTCCAGCAGCGCCAGCATCCGTTGCAACCTGAGATGGAAACCTGCCCAATCTGACGTAGCAAAAGCCTCAGTTTGACTCCCTTGAAGTAATCCTGAGTAACCTACACGCTTAGCAGCTCATTAGCTCAGCAAATCAATGGAGTATCAACAATCAAAATTTAGGAGCAGAGATCAATAGCGAATCAGCAGAGAAACAGACGTAATCAGAGCTCTGACAGCAGTTTTGAATTAAAGCTGCCAGCTACTGATCGGTCACCGGACCGATCAGAGGGACTCCTGATCGGTCACCAGACCGATCAGGATGGGTTCAGACCGATCAAGCTCCAACCTGATCGATCCCCAACGCGTAATCAGAAATCACGACTTCTCCTGGATCGATTGCCAAACTGTTCCTAAGTCGTGGATCAGTCACCAGACCGATCCACCCTTTTGCAGGGTGATTTCCCAGCTTCGCAGTCCAAACCTCCTGATCGGTCCCCAGACCGATCAGGATGTGGCCTGATCAGGCTGGTGACCGATCAGGCCACCCTCCGACCGATCAGGCTCCAACCTGATCGGTTATAGTGAGAAGTCCGCGACGTTTGATCGTTCACCAGAACGATTCGAACAGTATCCCTGATCGGTCACCAGACCGATCAGGAGTCGATCAGTAAGGTTCCCAAACTCACTGTATGCTCCCTGATCGGTCACCAGACCGATCAGGAGTCGATCAGTAGGTTTGCTATAGTCACCGTATGCTCCCTGATCGGTCACCAGACCGATCAGACATCGCTAGATCGGTCACCAGACCGATCCACGAGGGAACTCCGTGCCAACATCCCTGATCGGTCACCAGACTGATCCAGGCAAGGCCAACCCCACTCTAAGTCAAGAGAACTGGCTCCCAGCCTCCCCTGACTCGTGCTCAGTCCTCCGGACCAAGACTCCATGCCCAGTCTCACTCACCGGGACTTCAACCTAGCCCTCCAAGCTAGGACCTGGCCCTCCAAGCCAGGGTTTTATCCACCTAGCCCTCCAGGCTAGGACCTGACCCTCCAAGCCAGGATTTCATCCAATCTAGCTCTCCAGGCTAGGACCTGACCCTCCAAGCCAGGATTTCATCCAACCTAGCCCTCCAGGCTAGGACCTGACCCTCCAAGCCTGGACCTGACCCTCCAAGCCAGGTTTTCATCCACCTAGCCCTCCTGGCTAGGACCTGACCCTCCAAGCCAGGATTTCATCCAACCTAGCCCTCCAGGCAAGGACCTGACCCTCCAAGCCAGGATTTCATCCACGTAGCCCTCCAGGCTAGGACCTGACCCTCCAAGCCAGGGTTTCTCACACCTAGCCCTCCAGGCTAGGACTTTTCACACCTAGCCCTCCAAGCTAGGACTTTTTCATTCACCCAAAGCCCAGTCCCCGACCAAGACTTAATCATAATCATCTCATCAACCTAAACTAAAATCGGTGTCAACACCAAAACAACAATCATGGTCAGACTGCATCAACAGAAGGGGCAGTGTACCAGGGAAGGCGGGGTCGGGTTAGCTAGGGCCTTCCCCTTGTCGAATCGCGGTCGGTGCGTCTGGCTGGAGGCAGACGCCTCGGCGGGAGGCGAGTGAGCCTCGTCATCACGGGCCCTGTAAAAGGCCGTAGGGAAAGGGACCGACCCTCCTTCCGGTCGAGTAAAATGTCCCCGACCTCCTGAGTGGCCCAGCGCCGAAGGCTCAGGAAGTCACATTGTCGGGCTGTCGACTTGCCCCGGCCTCTGCGGGGTCTTCTGGGCTCGAGCAGCCAACAAGAGCTCGTACTCCTCGGGAGTGACAATCATTGTTACTCGGGTGGGATCTTCCATCGTGCACTCTCGATCAGGCAGAAAGTCTCTTCTTCTAGCGCCAAATTTGATCTTGTCGCAGAGTGAGGTGGACTCCCAAGAGCGAAGTGGTTCCCCGAGTACTGCTGATGCTGGCTCCGACCTACAAGAAAATGACCATTAACAAACCTGCTGGGAAAAGTCCCTGGCAAGGCCCTCCGACAATCAAGTCAGTCTTCGATGGAAGAGTAGAAAAACAAGATAACAGTAGACCAGAGACTCGCGTGCGCGTACCTGCGGAGTGAAGGTGGAGGGGCTTATATAGTCGAGGGAGCTGACAGCTCCTGTCTGCGTCGATGGTCCTTCTGTACTGAACTGAGACAGGAGCATGGACATTGTCATCTCACAGGATGGCGCCGATAGACGCCGCTCAATCTGACACAACGAGGGATGGTGTGGTGCGGGGTGCTAGGGTATGACAGAGAAGTACAAAGTCAATGGGATATCCATGACGTGCGCTCTAACTAGGTAATGTTGGTGCCCCGGTAAGTTTTGATGTGAATAACCAGGTTAAGCTAGGTCTTGGTATGTTTAATCCCTCTGCTAAGTGTACAGGAGCTTAGGTACAGAGGAAGTCGAGCGTAAGACGTAGCGGACAAGAAGGATTGTGCGGGGAAGTGAGCCGACGGGCTCGGTACAATCCGAGGGACGCGGAAGCTGCGGATGAGTACGCCGGTGGAGCGAGAAGGACGTGCGCGGTGTCCGAGGGACGAGAAGCCGGGAGGAAGGACGCTCGAGGGGCGAAAGGCCGGAGGCGGGTTCGGGTGAGCCTAACTCCGGTTGGCCGGAAATCACCCAGAAGATTAACCAAAAGACTGGTCAGTTTGACCAAGTCAAACCAAGTACCTGAAACAAAAAGAATTTTATTTGTTGCCGTGAAGATTCAAACCAGAAACCTCGCCTGCGTATATCACCAGCCTTACTGACTGGGATAAGGAGGTGATGTGATTGAAGTTGTTGCGAGCAGATGATAAAGTTATTTATCTGTTGCGAGCAGAAGAACCAAAAGGCAAGTTGCCCAAAAAAGAATGATTAAATTGTTGCTAAGAGGAATTGAACCCAAGACCTCAAGAGTAGAGGCTGTTAAGCTTACCAGCTAGGATAAAGGTCGGAGACAATTTGTTCTTGCCAATATTATTACTTGGATATTACAATAGCAATCTCGAGCAGAAGATAAAAATTCCTTTATCTCATAAAGGATAAAGCCTTATCCTTTAATCAGATCCAATGGATGCAGGTTAATTCCATCCAAGATCAACCATCCAGATTACATCTATGGATCAACGGTCAAGAGAAAATTCCTCAACAATCAACAATCCAGATTTATTATCTTAGGCTATAAATAGGCTTAGAATTTAGAATTAAATGAATCGATTTAATTGTAACCTCTCTAAGTCCTCAGTGCTACAACTGTAAAGGCTTCTCCGCCTGAAGGAGTTCTGCTTGAGCGTTAACCGCCTTGGAAGCAACGTTCCAGTTGCAACCAAGTTTTTTTTAGACGAGTGTTATCTCCATTATTTTTCATATTTCTTTTACCGTCTATTCACCCCCTCTCTAGCCGGTCCAACCCGATCCAACAGGTAAGGTCTGCGCCAACCTCCGTACCACGACTGCTAGTACAATGTCAGGGTGCGGATATCATAAAGAGAAGGGCAGATCCTAAGGTGGATCGCCGACCGGCCGCCCCGAGTGAAATTGGGCCGTGCAGTTAATATATCCGAGTGATGCAAGGCACTCCTCGAGTCAGGGAGCACTCGGGTGTGGTTGGTTCGTCTAGTCCCGAGTCACATGATTAAGTCGCCAAGAGAATGCCGACTGGGACTCTGCGAGGTGCGACCAAGGGGTCCTAGGATCGACAGTTGAGGCCTTGTGCTAAGGGCGGCGATAGCAGGTGTCTCGGGTGTCAGACAGGGTCGGTCACTCGGCATCTTACTCTGGGACTCGGGTCGGAGTACGTCCTACTAACCGCTCAGTCGGGTGCCCCGGGCCGAGTCAACCTCGGGATCCTTACCCCGCCAGATGAACCAGTCTACTCATACATGGTGGACCCGACTCAGCCTTAGGAGGTGCCAGGTTGACCGACCGAGCGGCACATGAGCTAGGCCAGAATCAGTTTGAATTTATCAAAGAGGGTAACTTTGCTGCGAACAATTGGAACACAGTGATAGTTTTGTACAGCTTCTGAATTTGCAATTGAGCTTATGCAGTCTTTAGTTGGGTGTTTAATGTCTCAGATGCATTAAGCTCTCCAAATTTGCTTGAGATCATCCTTCGCCTTGCCTTCAAGTTCACCTCATTTTGAACATCTAGACCACCAAAATCAACAATTCACTTGATCATGTGAGTTTTGCAAAGCTCCTAGTGGATCTTGACAACTTGGGATTTCAATCATCCTACCGAGCTTTAGTTATCCTTGAGCTCTTGGGCTTTTAACCTCCTGCCAAACTCTTGGTCGTCCTTAACCTCTTGAACTTTCATTCAACCTATACAATTTGCACACTTAACACACATATTTGAAGTCAAGTATGTCAAGGATAGAGAACCGAATTATTATCGATTTGAAGTTTTAGTAGGTCAATGATGAAGTTCCTAACACGATGAGTCTCTAAGCATAGAAGGCCTAAAAGCAAAAAAGCTTCTTGGCACGATGAAGTCCAGAAGGCATGGAGAGCCTGTTAGCATGCAAATTTACGTACGTAGGGTTATGAGTGGATCTAATGATGGAACAATATCACTGATTATCTTTCAAATTTTTTTCTGTTTCTTTCCTTGTTTCAGTTCATTTCCACTGCCTGCTCTCTGAGGATTTGAAACTAATTTTATAGATTTGTATGATGAAGAAACTAATGGTTAAATACCATTCCCTTCTGTCTTTGTCCGTCTCTGTCTTTGAGATGGTACTTAAAATTATGGAGGAACACAATCATCCCCATCATTATGCCAAGAGAGAACATCAGTGTGTGTCTTTTGACAAGGACCTTGCATGAGCAAAAAGAGCATCCATCACTCCTTTTCCATTTGGATAGCTTGAGATGGTGACCTTTTCTTGGCCTTGGACACTACCAGTCCACTCAAATGCTCATCTTGTACCACCACTTTGAGATGTAGGATACCACCACTCAGCTTGAGTTGCACTACCTCAACATCGCATCCCAAGCCGCAATTCCTTTTTCAGATAAGTACTCATGACTCCGCGACCTTTTCGACTCCTTGATACCATGTCTATCTGCTCAACTAGTGAGCTGAGTTGCCCTGGTGGTTGCCATCTACCCCAACATTCCTGTAATAACTAGAATGTCTACTTCTTACCTTTGTGTTGAGAACCAGGTTTTCTTTCATCTCTCTGTCTATGTTTGAATTGGATTCATCTCCAATTCATTCTACCATTCAAGGAAAATCTATCCTGGACTGACTTCCGATCAGACTTTAAACACACTAAAATTAAATTCATTAATGTATGGTGACTGCTTGTCAATGCCTAGAGGAAATATATGGTCTAGATGATTGCTTTGCACTTTCGAACGCCATGATTACAGCTTGAACTTCTATTTTGTTGTTACCTCCATGAGAGAACTTTATATCATTTGCTCAAGGAGGATCTTCAAGTGATGTACTGTCCTCTTTATATGACAAGAAAAAGTGTTAAAGATGATGCACCGCAACAATTCTCATTTTTTTTCAAAGTTAATCACAAGTTTTATTGTATCATCATGATAATCACAAGAGAAGAATCTAATAAAAACAAAGATGCAAGTTTTCATTTCTTGATTAAACAGCTATGATGAGGTTTTATCTGTTCATACATAAAGTTTGATAATTGATAAGGTGGAAGCCCATCCACTGAGCCAAATGATGAATGGAATGGATGGGTAGAGAAGTAGAAAGTAGAGAAAAGCATCTCCCTTCGAGGTTTCAACCCCACAAAGCAAAGTTGTTTGCATTTCTCGAGTGTCATCATGTTTGAGTCCCACCATTCCACTTAAGTAGCCACAGCAATCCCTGCCTTCCCTTTCATCCACCATCATTCCATCACATTTTTCTCGCCACCTAATTAAAGGTCCAATATTTATAAAGAACGAGTTCACCTCGCCTCATGTTAGCCAGAGAGAGCAACATGAAGACGGAGGTCGGAAGTAGCCTAGATACAGAGGTTAGAGATGACCAAAATGAGATCGGTGGCCGCGAAAACAACTTGGAGCTGAGGCTCGGTATGTCTCCGGCGAATGGTCGTAAATCAGGAGGAAAGAGGTGTTTAGACGAGACGTCAGGGGTCTTTGTCCATCCTTGGAGCCTGGCAGCCCGGCAGCAGAACTTGGCTCTGGAGCAAGCACACCAGAAGCTGAAACCTTCTTTAACTTCAGTCCCAAGGTTCAAATGATTTCCATTTCCCTCCGTGAAGTTCTCTTTAGCAATCCTCTAGATTTATCAGAAATCTCTCTAGAAGTTAATTTCCGAGTACTAAAGCGAGGTTATAGACTCCTGATATATAATTCTTTGCACCTGTTTGATCTTCTCTAATTGTCTTGTAATTGTGAGAGATGATCAGAAATGAGCATCCTTCAGCTGTTGTGGGTTGGCCTCCGGTGCGCGCCTTTCGAAGGAACTTGGGGTTTCACAATCAAACAGGGCCTGCGACCACTCCAGAGGCAAAGGCAGAGGACATCCATGTTGAAAATAAAGAGAGCATGGCTAGTGACAGCCAAGAAGCTGGGCAGACCAAGTTTGTAAAGGTGAATATGGATGGTTGCTCGGTGGGTAGGAAGATTGACCTCAAACTCCATGATGGCTATAATTCACTTTCACATGCCCTGCTGAAGATGTTTCACAACTTTTTCTCTGGTAAACTACAATCTCATCTTTTGGGCAGTACTTTATCGTTTATAGAGTCTGATACTGTCTTTGTTTTAATTTCTTCTGAAAACTAGTGAACTGCTTGAACAACCCAAAGCAGGAGGATGAGCAGGATGGGCTCATTCCTACAAGCTACATTCTTCTCTACGAAGACAACGAAGGCGACCGGATGCTCGCCGGCGACGTGCCTTGGGAGTATGTCTTAGGAACTATCTCATACCAATGCTCTATTCCATATAACACAAAAAAAAAACTACTGTTGCAGGTTGTTCATCAGTTCAGTGAAAAGGCTGTACATCACACTGGATCTTAAAGCGTGTAGAAGATCATGAAGAAGGGCCAAAGTTGATGGTTGAAGAGGCTAGTGAGACAGATGAGAACGTGATTTTGTTGAAAGGAACTAGAAGTTAGATTGCTAGCTAGTTAATGTGAGAAAGCTTCAGCTTAGTTTGTTCTGCGTAGCAGTGTCACTTTTATGGTTGACTGATAAATAATTTTGACAGTACGGATTAAATTTGCCTGCGCGTGATGGGTAATTGATTATGATCATTCAATGATTTAACGCAAGTCAACTTCGATTAATTCTAGTGATAGATGCATCCGTCCCGAAGTTATGATACAACGGAAGGATGATTAATTATTATTTTAAATATTTATTATTTGATCCTCAACTATAATATATTTTATAAGAATTTTTTTTTAAATAAAACGTTGTTTATCATTAGTTGCAGATGCATCCGTCTGTCAGCCCCACTCCAACCGGATTACGGGCAAAAGTCGTCGATTGACTTTGCTCCATTCATCCAAATTCCACGCCTCGCTTCTGTTCGATACGGATGCGCATTAGTTCGACCAATGAAGTCAACTCTGACCCTAGCGTTGACTTTGAGGATGCATGAACATTCACGGTGGACTTTATGACGTCTCTTCAAGTGGATGCGATGAGAAATGTGTGAAATCTTCACATCGATAGAATGAAGATATTTATGGCGTGTTGGGTGGGATATTACAAAATTTGGTCGAGGCTTATTTTGGTTAAAAGTCAAATGTTTCGCTTGGGCAAAATCATTCAAGGCTATAAAGAATGAAGTTATAAGAACTTCTAATTTGAACCAGCATAACTTTAAGATACAATTTTGCAAAATTTTTTGTTTTAAATATTTTAAAATATATATAACAACTATAATAAATAATTTTTATTTCATAATTAAATTAGTTTGTAATTTTGAAGATTAATTTTGACTTTTAAAATGTGATCATTATGTTTAATTTTAATTAAATATATATAGCTTTACGACGAGCCCTTATAAATCAATTTTTTATTTATTCTTATTGAATATTTTAATAATAATTAACTTAATGGTCTAATTAATTTATCTTGAATTCCAACCAGCATGTCAAGACTTTCTATTGATAATTTTTGTGTAATATAAATGTCTTATTTACTTTTATTAACTCTCAAATCTTTCAATATTGATTAATTTCAAGGTCATCTATATGACTTTATAAAAGTTTTTTTATTAATAATCCAAATAAATCAGGACGGGCTAATGAAGCCCTATTCAAATGGCAGCTATCAAAATAAATTAAAAAGTGTTCACGAAAATTCATTCTATCATTGTTTTTAGAATTATCATCCCATAACAAAATCTATATAATATGCCCTAATTAAGATTTGACCTTTAAATACATAATTAATTGTGTTACGAGATTACGATGAAAAAACGGCAATAATAACAACAGAGAACACATAAGATTTACGTGGAAAGTCTTTGACGGGGAAAAAATCACGGGCAGAAGAGAAAAATCACTATGAACGATAAAATACAAAGTCGTCGGCTCAAAATCTTAATAATAATACAAAACCCTAATAATAAGTCCTTTATATAGGGAACGATCCAAGACCTCCGCTACCATCACAGAGCTCTAATTTTTTTTCCTTCATAATTTAGTTTTCACCATATATATCACAACATGATCTTTTTAGAGCGGATCAAATTGAATTTGGGTCACTAAACTCTAACAAATTACTTAAAAGATTTAATTGTATTATTATCCGAGACAATTTTCGTATTTACATCTAAAAAGTAAGAACACGAGCTTGGATTATTTCAAGACATTTAAGAGTTATTCTACGAGGCCACAACTCACTAAGGAAAAGTCAATTTAAGAATCTTTCTCTAATTGACTTTTACTGTGTTTATGAGAAATGATAAGTTTTATGTCGATTATTTTCTTTATTTTATAAGATTAGCTGCATTTGAGGATTAATTTGCGCTTGTTAATTATGAATCATTTATTCCTTCTGATAATTTTTTACTAAATATTATAGCAATCAACCTCGTATTGAGGCTGACCAAATTCAGGTTGGTCCAAGACCATATATGAAAGAAAAATCAGGTAAGTTAAGAAAGGACTGAATACTTGATTTGAAAAGTTTAAATTGAAGATTAGATAATGGAAAGTTCAAAGTAGAGGTTAAGAAAAGAAAATCTAGCAGAGAGTTGATAAGAACAAAATCCAAGCGTCTTATAAAAGACTGGACACTTGGTACTGTTAGTGATATGAGAGAAGTGTACTAAGGCAATCGCCTTATTATGTAAACATTTATATTAATAAATGATAATTCACTATTTGAGTATACATGTTTTGTGTATTTGATTGGGATCTTAAACTCATCTACTGAATGTCCGCAATACAACTCACAGCATAAGAGAATTTGTGATGGGATCACAACTAGTGATTATCTCTAATGTGTAATTGTGAAGTATTGAAATTATCCCTAGTCGATGAATTGATAAAAACGGACACTATCAATTCTGTTGAGACTAGCATGGGTTATTCTCTAATCAGCTGATTCTCACTAGCTGGTGACATTGGGATGTCCGGAGATAAACATGGATGCTAGTTAAGGGAACTAGTTCATTGGAGTGACTAGCTGTAAGACTTCATATGGGAATCTACATGTAGATATGTCAATGAAGATCTTACTGCGGCTTAAGTGCGATGTTCCTTTGACTTGCGGTGTTCAAGTCATCTTGGTCATGGAGACTTATACTTTGACATCTTAAGCAAGCATCTCTAAGGAGGTGTGGACCCAGGATGATCGGGTATAAGCCGAAGTGCCCGAAGATGTTTGAACGGCCTACAAAGGATTCACCACTCCTTGCGAGGAGATGTATACCCAGGCCTATCGTCGGATTGTTACTCAAAGCCTCTGGCCAGAGCATATCATGATAAGAGTGTGAGTCTCTTAAATACATGAGAGTAATTAGAAATCCAAAGGACGAGAAAGACACTACTTGGGCTAGGTGTGACGTAGTCAGCCTAGTGGGGACTGACACCATAGACCGTGTCCTGAACCAAGTGGGTATAAGGTGGTGAAGGGAATGAGGCACGATTCATTAGAGCTGCTGAAGGGTTTCAGAATAATTTCTTCTGAGGTCAAACCGTTGATCTTTCGATTAATTGGGGATCATGATGTACTACTAGGTGTCACTCATGATCGTTCTATAATTAATGGGTTAATTATAGGCGGCCAACATAAATCGAAAGCCTATTTAGTCACACGCAATACGAGTAATCCGAGGGATTTAAAACGAGTTGAAAATTAGATTTTCCGATCAAGAGAAACAAGTCAAATCTGAGTTAGTCAGAGGCGCAATGGAAGCCAAAAATGGCTAAGTCTTTTGAAGGCTTTTTGGGCGAATTAAATGAGTTTAATTCGCTGTTTATTGGGTTGGTTTTGGCCGGCCAAAGAGGGTGTTAAACCCTCTTTGGTGGCCGGCCAAATAAGAGGAGAAAAACCAATTTAATTGGTTTAATTAATAAAATAAATCTAGTGTGATTTATTTTATAAATTATGGATAAATAAATTTGTATAGAGAAATTTATATAAATAAAATTTGTAGAAATTTATTCTTTTATGGAAGATTAAAATAATCCATGAATTGGTTTATTTTAATTTTATAAAATCAATTATGAATTGATTTTTTCCATAATAAGAAAGTTTATAAATTTCTTATAAAAATTTATTTCATAATTTAAAGAGAAAAAGAATTAGTTTTATTATAAATTGGTTTATAATAAAGACTCGGTTTAAACGGAATAATTAATAAGAAAATTTATAAGATAAATTTCTTATAACTAATTCCGTTAATTCGGTTTAGAGGGAGACTTAGCAAAGGAGTTGCTACTATATAAAGGAACCAAAGGCTAGCCCTTATTCCTAACTAATTAAGAGATTAATTACTCCCTCTCTCTTTCTCTTAATCTCCTCTCCTCCTCCTCTTCTTCCTCCCTTAGGGCCGGCGCACCCTAGCCTCTCTAGGGCCGGTGCCCAACCACAACACCAACAAGGGTGTTTGCCGTGAGCTTTGAAGAAGGAGGAGAACTCGAAGACGAAGAAGAAGAAGCGGATAGCGACTCCTCTCTTCTCGGAATTTGATTTCGTTACTTCGTTGGTTAGTTTTTCCATTATTTCTCTTATTTTTCTAGTTGTGCCTTCCGAGAATCTAGTAGTTCTCGTCGGCACAAAACTCGTGACTTTGTGAAGTCATCCCGAAGAAAACTCGGCGTGAACGCGAATAGAGGCGGAGCTTCCAAGGGACGCTACGGTTGGATCTCGTCCCTTACTTCGAGTTACGAGAGGTACTTAGTAAATTAGTTTACTTTTCCGCAAAGTTTATTTTATGATTATGTCAACACACCATAAGATTGCATGCTAGATACGAAGTTAAAATAATTTAGGAAATTATTTTATGCAAACTCTTCCGCTGCACGTAAAAATTTTAAATTTTACGAACTCGTATCCCTGTCGACATGCACCCGGTCCCAACAGGTACTAGACGGCAAGTGAGTCGTGGAGAACTTTAGATTAAAAGTTTAAGTGGGTAAAAAATTAATTAGACATTTGGGCTACGTTTGGTAGGGGGTAATCCATCCTATAATGTAATCAAGATTACATTACAAGTTCGATTCCTTTGTTTGGAATAATTTTAAAATTATAATATAATGGAATCTCGATTACAAAAGTAGCTCACGATTTGTAATCTTGATTACAAAACTAAAACGATGTAATCCGATTACATTACAGCTTGTAAAATCGTCGGCCGGGCAGTGGCGGTTGTCGGTCAGCCACCGGGCGGTCGTCGGTCGCCCGCCGATCGCCGGTCGTCGGTCGCCGGCCGGCCGTCGGTCGCCGGCCGGCCGTCGTTCGCCGGCTGCCGGTCGCCGGTCGACAGCCGGCGGCGGTCGCCGGCCGACCGACGGCAGTCGCCAACCATGGTCGTCGATTGTCGTTGTCGGTCGTCAGCCGCCAATCTTTAATTATATTACAGGATGGATTATCTTTCATCAAACGCAGCCTATGTTTATCAAAGATTACATACAACTTGTTGCCAAACATAGTAATGTAATCTTGATTACATTACATTACATTACAAACTTGATTACATTACATACTCGATTACATTACCCCTTACCAAACGCAGCCTTGGTGAAAACCTAGCAAATCAAGGTTAACTGGATTTTAAGCAATGCAAAGTCCCAACAAATCATAGATTACTTTAGGGTTGAGCAAATAAATCCTACACTCGGATTCAGAAGTTAGGGTTGGGTAATCGATTGACCCAAAGTAATTGATTAGGAGTTTATTTTCGGGAGCACGGGATTTGTCGAAATTGATTGGATAATCGATTAGACAATGTCAATCAATTGGGATAAACAATTAAGAAGTGTTTACTGTGCAAATAGAAAACTTCTGAATCGATTGAAATATATTTTCTCGAGCGAACAAAAGGATGCATAATCGATTGGTGTGGGTCAGGCGAAAAGAATCATTTTGTAAGTTTGAAATGTTGAATCTGACGTAACAATATCGATTGGAGATAAGACCAATTGATTGAGAGGTATTTTTCAGCCTGAAAAAAATCCTAGAAAAGAGGATCTTCATGGAGTTTTGAATGGTCAATTCTTGAATATTTTGAATCGAAATCCTACTCCATGTTCTAGTCAACAAGAGACATTTTCGTGTAATAAAAGATCAAATAAGTAAAGCTTTACTTGTAAAGTCATTTTCAATAGTATTTATGTTTATCTTCTTGTTTCTTATTCTATTCTTGCGCTTAAAACTTGCATGAACTTTCTCTGCTTTTAGAAAATTATCAAGAAGGACAATGTTTATAACAGAAGTGTAATAGCTAGTTGGACCTTACGTTAATTATTTTAAAAAATACATACCAAATAAAATCAATATATAATGCATATGAAGGTCGATTCAAGATTTCCGCCGTGTAGTCGAGGACAACCACAAAGCAATAGTAAAAAAAGGATCGAAAATTCACCCATCTAGTTCTTTTCCACGATTTAACAAAAAAAAAAAAACAAAGCTCACTTAAATTTTAAAAATATTTAAAAGTTACACTCAACTTTTGTACTCATAACAAAATATAATTAATTCTCAAAATATCCTTCTCTTTAAAAATATAAAATAATAAAAGATTACTCGATTAATCTAACCACGATTTTGCACTCAATAGATTGGGATCGCGGTTTTGCGACCCGGTCACGATCAACACTGGCTTTATCACGACCGTCACTTGTAATCTCCTAATCGTAATTTCTCGTGGTCTCTCATTCGTTTTTTAGTTGGCTAACCAAATAGTTCAAAAAAAAATATATCAATTATATTTTTGAATTATCAATTCTTCGCCTTCACAAAAATTTCTCGTCGTTGGGAGGCCAGTAGATTTTTTCATGCACTGACTTTCTATAAAAGAACAAAAATCTATTGACTTTTACCAATCATCGACTTCAAATCCAGGGCACGATCTTCGCATCGCCGACATCCCTTTCGTCATTTAATCCACAAACTGTGAGGTTTTGTTTAAATACGCGGCCGCTTTCCCTCCCTCGTTTAGAACTCGCAGCTCTGCCCAAGCAGTCGCTCATGGCTGCTTTTCCTTTTCCCTCTTCATCCTCCTCGTCCGGCGACGGCGATGCTTTTCCCGCCGTTGGAGAGGCAGGGAATGCCGTCCCGCCTTTTCTCTCCCGCCGCCGCTTGGCTTGGGAGATGTCGATCTTCGTGTCGGCCCTGACCCACGTGGTGTCCGGGGATTCCGCCGCCGTCTCTTCCTCCTCTTCTTCGCTGAGAACTCGCCCTGACTGCGAAGCGTATTACGAACGGAGCATCTCGTGGACACCTCGATCTCAGGCTGCTCCGACAGCAGCCGCGGAACCGCCTTCGCCTCCTTCCGCCCCGAGGAAGTACCGCGGCGTCCGGCAGCGGCCGTGGGGCAAATGGGCGGCGGAGATCCGCGACCCGCGCAAGGCGTCCAGAGTGTGGCTGGGGACCTTCGCGACGGCGGAGGACGCGGCGCGGGCCTACGACGCGGCTGCCCTCCGCTTCAGGGGAAGCAGAGCCAAGCTCAACTTCCCTGAGAGTGCACGTCTTCGCCGGCAGACGCCCTCTGTTTCTAGCGCGATGGCGGCGGCGGCCGATCTCACGGATTACATTGAGTACTCGAGGTTGCTGCAGGGCAGTGGGGAGCGCTACCCGAGTCTTCCTCCGGCGACCGTCTCTGATACCTCGGATATGGCGGCGGCGGCCGACGATGGTTCTTCCATTTCCATAGCTTCTCATTCACTGCAAAACTTGTCTGTTTCTTCCTCCTCTGCTTCAGCGCCGTCTTCCTCTCATCCTCTGTTCAGTTGGGCTTGGACGGATTACCAGAGATTTCCTCCGGCTTAAAATTACTCTCTTTTTTTTCTTCGACTAATTGTCATGGTCGACCAAAGATTGCAAGGTTGACCACACTGTTTAGGGCAGGAAGGAGTAGAGCCCAATGTGATCAAGTGGGCAAATTGCATGTGCTAATTAATGGGTAGCAAATATCTTAAGGGATCTTGCTACTATTGTCAAAGATATGGAACAAGATTCACAGGACAGAAACGGGATGATACAATGCATATGAGAATCCAATCTTGTGCACAATATTAGTTTGGCTGTAATAAGGGGCACTTCTATTTTATTGTTATTATTATTAGTGATAATATAAGTATTCGAGACTAATCTTAGAAATAGATGATTTTGTTTCTAACTTGAATTTGTCTATAGGATAAATTCGAAATATAATTTATATATAGTCAAAGACAACTTCTAAAATATTCATTCCTAAGGACTAGTGAGATTTAAATTTAGATTCTCTAAGTGTTTTACTATTACACCATACGCATGGGGTAAGGAGCATTTTTTTTATACTTTTGAACCATGTTCATAAAATCAGGATCCTGGATCCTGTGATTTGCAATACCGAATTGATCATGTATTGTGCAAATCATCTTTGCAGTGGATTGTAACAAGATCCAAGTAGGATTGATAAAAATTTTGAGAGATCATCATTTTTGACTTGATTAAATTATGAGACATATAATATATTAAATCGAAATATGTTCAGAGATATACAGTTAATTAATTGATGAAATTTGTAACTATCTAGTTTTAGATTCAAAAAATATTGTCTAAAATATTTTCGGAAGTCTAGAAGATTTTTTTTTTATTATTTTTGGATTATTTTATAATAGGGTTAGGGTTAGGATTCTGACATTATTTAAATATTTATTTAGTTATTTTTGAATTATTTTTTAATCAATAAAATTTTCATTTCTTTGAGCTAAAATGATGAGTTTTATAGAATGAATGATTTTTATATTTCTAGCATTCCTGTTGAAATCAAAGATTTCAATAATTTCGGTACATTAACTATTTTGTTTGCCTTTAAACTCAAACATCTTATTAACTAAGTACTAAATTTGTATATGTAATAATATCACATGTGATACTGTGTCGACCTTTTTAGATTTTTTTAATTATTATTCATATGCCATAAAATTTTAAGAATTTTTTATACGATCTCACGATTTTATGATTCTAGAATTCAATCTTTGATATCTTCACAGGATGGACAGGATGGACGGATGATTAATACATAGGTGTTGCCACCAAGAAATTTAGGAGTCAAATCCTGACAAAGCCAGTATGTCCACCCTCCCCACGTGTTAGCCATATCATCCGAACTAGTAGTTCTCGTGATTTACCTCCTCCGTGTTGACCCTGAGACGGATTGACGAAGGTAAGCAAATTGCCTTTTGTCATCTAGAATTCGATTTTGATCCTGAATCGATCTTGGATTTATTTAGTAAATTGATATCATTGTTGTACTGATGATTATTTTTTTAGTCTATGTCTTTTTTGAAAAATTATTTTGAGCCATTGAGTCCTATAAAATCAGTAATATTTTTGTAAAAGTATTTGAGTCTTCCAATAAAAATATCTAATCGAATTGATTAAACACTTCTGCACAAGCGTCTAATTAATGACTAGCAAATGGGCGAAACATGTTAGGGTGCGTTTAGTTTGTTCTATTTTTCATTTTCATTTTATAAAAAAATCATATTTTCTTATTTTCTGAAAAATAATTTTATTTCATTCTATAGTTTTCCAGAAAACACTATATATTTTTCTGAAAAATAAATCTGAAAAATACAAACCAAATACGCTTTATAAAAAAATATTATTTTTTGTGAAAAATAAAAATGAAAAACAAACTTACCAAACGTAGCCTTATTTTTTCTTGGAATCGTGATCATTCTCACATAACACGCGGAGCTATACTAAGTCCATGCGATTTCTAGGTAAGCCTTCATGAGTTCTCGAGCAAGATTACATTACACATCACCTTATAAAGAAGGTCAAGAAGGTTGTGTTTGTGACGATCAAAATGTCATAAAAGCTTTGCTCTACAACAAAAGGCAATTAATTCATCCAGTTAATTAATTCATCCAGTTCTTCAGTGGCATGATATGAATTGTATCTTTACTTGGGAAGATGACCTCATACAGCTCTGGGGGATTCTAGGATAATCCTCTTTCTACTGCTATCAGCTGTGTTTGTGATTAAAAGAATGATTTTGGAAACACAT
>JAGFNQ010002441.1:315476-392976 GCA_024364735.1 Boesenbergia rotunda
ACATTACAAGTTCGATTCCTTTGTTTGGAATAATTTTAAAATTATAATATAATGGAATCTCGATTACAAAAGTAGCTCACGATTTGTAATCTTGATTACAAAACTAAAACGATGTAATCCGATTACATTACAGCTTGTAAAATCGTCGGCCGGGCAGTGGCGGTTGCCGGTCAGCCACCGGGCGGTCGTCGGTCGCCCGCCGATCGCCGGTCGTAGGTCGCCGGCCGGCCGTCGGTCGTCGCCGGCCCGGCGTCGGTCGCCGGCTGCCGGTCGTCGGTCGCCGGACCGCGCCGGCTGCGGTCGCCGGTCGACCGACGGCAGTCGCCAACCATGGTCGTCGATTGTCGTTGTCGGTCGTCAGCCGCCAATCTTTGATTATATTACAGGATGGATTATCTTTCATCAAACGCAGCCTATGTTTATCAAAGATTACATACAACTTGTTGCCAAACATAGTAATGTAATCTTGATTACATTACATTACATTACAAACTTGATTACATTACATACTCGATTACATTACCCCTTACCAAACGCAGCCTTGGTGTAAACCTAACAAATTAAGGTTGACTGGATGCTAAGCAATGGAAAGTCTCAACAAATCATAGATTACTTTAGGGTTGAGCAAATAAATCCTAAACTCGGATTCAAAATTTAGGGTTGAGTAATCGATTGACCCAAAGTAATCGATTAGGAGTTTATTTTCGGGAGCATGGGAGGTGTCGAAATTGATTGGATAATCGATTAGGCAGTGTCAATCGATTGGGATAAACAATTAAGAAGTGTTTGCTGTGCAAATAGAAAACTTCTAAATCGATTGGAAAGTATTTTCTCGAGCGAACAAAAGGATGCATAATCAATTGGTGTGAGTCAGGCGAAAAGAATCATTTTGTAAGTTTGAAATGTTGAATCTGACGTAACAATCGATTGGAGATAAGACCAATTGATTGAGAGGTATTTTTCAGCTAGAAAAAAAAATCCTAGAAAAGAGGATCTTCACGGAGTTTAGAATGGTCAATTCTTGGATATTTTGAATCGAAAACCTACTCCATCTTCTAGTCCACAAGAGATATTTTCGAGTAATAAGAGATCAAATAAATAAAGTTTTGCTTGTAAAATCAATTTCAATAGTATTTATGTTTGCCTTCTTGTTTCTTATTATATTCTCGTGTTTAAAACTTGCATGAAGTTTCTTTGTTTCCGAACAATTTTTAAGAAGGACAATGTCTATAACGGAAGTGTGATAGCTAATTGGATCCTTAGATTAATTACTTTAAAAGGATACATATCAAATAAAATCAATATATAATGCATATGAAGGTCGATTCAAGATTTCCGCTGTGTAGTCGAGGACAACCACAAAGCAATAGCAATAAAAGGATCGAAAATTCCCCCATCTAGTTCTTTTCCACGATTTAACAAAAAAAAACAAAACTCACTTAAATTTTACAAATATTTAAAAATTACACTCAACTTTTGTACTCATAAAAAAAATATAATTAATTCTCAAAATATCCTTCTCTTTAAAAATATAAAATAATAAAAGATAACTCGATTAATCTAACCACGATTTTGCACTCAATAGATTGGGATCGCGGTTTTGCGACCCGGTCACGATCAACACTGGTTTATCACGACCGTCACTTGTAATCTCCTAATCGTAATTTCTCGTGGTCTCTCATTCGTTTTTTTAGTTGGCTAACCAAATAGTTCAAAAAAAAATATATCAATTATATATTTTTGAATTATCAATTCTTCGCCTTCACAAAAATTTCTCGTCGTTTGGGAGGCCAGTAGATTTTTTCATGCACTGACTTTCTATAAAAGAACAAAAATCTATTGACTTTTACCAATCATCGACTTCAAATCCAGGGCACGATCTTCGCATCGCCGACATCCGTTTCGTCATTTAATCCACAAACTGTGAGGTTTTGTTTAAATACGCGGCCGCTTTCCCTCCCTCGTTTAGAAGTTAGAACTCGCAGCTCTGCCCAAGCAGTCACTCATGGCTGCTTTTCCTTTTCCGTCTTCATCCTCCTCGTCCGGCGACGGCGATGCTTTTCCCGCCGTTGGAGAGGCAGGGAATGCCGTCCCGCCTTTTCTCTCCCGCCGCCGCTTGGCTTGGGAGATGTCGATCTTCGTGTCGGCCCTGACCCACGTGGTGTCCGGGGATTCCGCCGCCGTCTCTTCCTCCTCTTCTTCGCTGAGAACTCGCCCTGACTGCGAAGCGTATTACGAACGGAGCATCTCGTGGACGCCTCGATCTCAGGCTGCTCCGACAGCAGCCGCGGAACCGCCTTCGCCTCCTTCCGCCCCGAGGAAGTACCGCGGCGTCCGGCAGCGGCCGTGGGGCAAATGGGCGGCGGAGATCCGCGACCCGCGCAAGGCGTCCAGAGTGTGGCTGGGGACCTTCGCGACGGCGGAGGACGCGGCGCGGGCCTACGACGCGGCTGCCCTCCGCTTCAGGGGAAGCAGAGCCAAGCTCAACTTCCCCGAGAGTGCACGTCTTTGCCGGCAGACGTCCTCTGTTTCTAGCACGATGGCGGCGGCGGCCGATCTCACGGATTACATTGAGTACTCGAGGTTGCTGCAAGGCAGTGGGGAGCGCTACCCGAGTCTTCCTCCGGCGACCGTCTCTGATACCTCGGATACGGCGGCGGCGGCCGACGATGGTTCTTCCATTTCCATAGCTTCTCATTCACTGCAAAACTTGTCTGTTTCTTCCTCCTCTGCTTCAGCGCCGTCTTCCTCTCATCCTCTGTTCAGTTGGGCTTGGACGGATTACCAGCGATTTCCTCCGGCTTAAAATTACTCTCTTTTATTTCTTCGACTAATTGCCACGGTCGACCAAAGATTGCAAGGTTGACCAAACAGTTTAGGGCAGGAAGGAGTAGAGCCCAATGTGATCAAGTGGGCAAATTGCATGTGCTAATTAATGGGTAGCAAATATCTTAAGGGATCTTGCTACTATTGTCAAAGATATGGAACAAGATTCACAGGACAGAAACGGGAAGATACATACAATGCATATGAGAATCCAATCTTGTGCACAATATTAGTTTGGCTGTAATAAGGGGCACTTCTATTTTATTATTATTATTATTAGTGATAATATAAGTATTCGAGACTAATCTTAAAAATAGATGATTTTGTTTCTAATTTGAATTTGTCTACGGATAAATTCGAAATATAATTTATATATAGTCAAAGATAACTTCTAAAATATTCATTCCTAAGGAGTAGTGAGATTTAAATTTAGATTCTCTAAGTGTTTTACTATTACACCATACGCATTGGGTAAGGAGCAATTTTTTTTTTTTTTTTACTTTTGAACGATGTTCATAAAATCAGGATCCTGGATACTGTGATTTGCAATACCGCATTGATCATGTATTGTGTAGAGTCATCTTTGCAGTGGATTGTAGCAAGATCGCAGTAGAATTGGTAAAAATTTTGAGAGATCATCACTTTCGATTCGGATTAAATCATGAGATATATAATATATTAAATCGAAGTATGTTCGAAGATATACAGTTAATTAACTGATGAAATTTGTAACTATCTAGTTTTATATTAAAAAAACATTGTCTAAAATATTTTTGGAAGTTTGGAAGATTTTTTGATTATTATCTTTTGGATTATTTTATAATAGGGTTAGAATTCTGACACTATTTAAATATTTATTTAGTTATTTTTGAATTATTTTTTAATCAATAAAAATTTCATTTCTTTAAGCTAAAATGATGAGTTTTGTAGAATCAATTATTTTTATATTTCTAGCATTCGAGTTGAAATCAAAGATTTCAATAATTTCGTTACATTAACTATTTGTTAGCCTTTAAACTCAAACATATTGTTAACTAAGTACTAATTTGTATATGTAATAATATCACATGTGATATCGTGTCGGCCTTTTTAGATTTTTTTTAATTATTATTCATATGCCATAAAATTTTAAGAATTTTTGATACGATCACACGATTTTATGATTCTAGAATTCCATATTTGATCCTAAATCGATCTTGGATTTATTTAGTAAATTGATATTATTGTTGTAGTGATGATGATTTTTTTAGTCTATGCTTTTTTTAAAAATTATTTTGAGCCATTGAGTCCTATAAAATCAGTAATGTTTTTGTAAAAGTATTTGAGCCTTCCAATAAAAACATCTAATCAAATTGATTAAACACTTCTGCACAAGCGTCTAATTAATGACTAACAAATGGGCGAAAAATATTAGGTGCGTTTGTTTGTTCTATTTTTCTAAAAAAATCATATTTTCTTATTTTTTGAAAAATGACTTTATTTCATTATTAGTTTTCGCTATATTTTTTCTGAAAAACAAATCTGAAAAATACAAACCCAACATGTTTTCTAAAAAATCGTATTTTTTGTGAAAAATAAAAATGAAAAACAAATCTACCAAACGCAGCCTTATTTTTTCTTGGATACATGATCATTCTCACATAACACGCGGAGCTATACTAAGTCCATGCAATTTCTAGGTAAGCCTTCATGAGTTCTCGAGCAAGATTACATTACACATCACCTTATAAAGAAGGTCAAGAAGGTTGTGTTTGTGACGATCAAAATGTCATAAAAGCTTTGCTCTACAACAAAAGGCAATTAATTCATCCAGTTCTTCAGTGGCATGATATGAATTGTATCTTTACTTGGGAAGATGACCTCATACAGCTCTGGGGGATTCTAGGATAATCCTCTTTCTACTGCTATCATCTGTGTTTGTGATTAAAAGAATGATTTTGGAAACACATCAGCTGTGTGACTGTTTTTCTTTCAGTGTAAAATTGTTACAGTTTCAGATATTGACAGTTTGTGTTCTCATGCCCCTATCTAATGAATGAGAGAAGGCATCTTCAAGCTAAGTTGGAGCAACTCTCTGGTTTACTGAAGCATCTTCAAAATTGTTACTGATTTGTAAACTCTGATTTTCGGTAACTATGGAGCAAAACTTGATGGTCAGTGCTGCACTGCTAGTGACCTCAATTGGCACTTCAGTTGTTTATATATCACTTCAACTGTTTTTACCAACAATTCTTGTGATCTATCTGCAAAAACTTAAATTGCATCATTATATATATCATTTCTAAGGTCTTGATTGCGGCTAGCTAGCCGCGCTAGGCTAGACGAGACCTGGCCATCATGATGGATGTTGTTAACCAACATGATAAATTTATGAATGAGATCCTTCACCTTTCTTGAGTTTTAATTTTAATCTCATACGAATGAACATTCATACATACTCGAATTATAGGTCAAATTGAAATATCATAATTTGTTCTGTTACGATCTCATTAAATCCTTAATGGTGGTGATCTTTTGCAGTATCTTTTTCCTAGCATATTCCCTTTGGGTGTTCTTTTCAATATTTTCATTCAAGATAGTTAAGATTACTAAAAAATACTTCATAATTAATGGTCATTATTCATTGTTGTCATTTTCCATGAGTTACTTCGTATTTAATAAAAATAAATTATTAATCGATTTTATTTCCCATTGATAATGGTGATTAATCAATCAAAATACGACAGCATGTGTTTGTATTATCCAAAATGATGATCTTATCTCCCTGATGGCTTCCCTGATCACTAGGCAAATAGGTGCTCCATCATAATCTCTTACAGAGGAAGAAGAACATTGCTCCAAATGGAGGCAAGCAAGTCACACTTCCACTATACCCCCCAAAAAGCTCTCCGTGTGGATCATGCTTGAGTGGAGAGCAGTAAAGGAGGCTCATTCTTTAATCCAGGAATCTGCCTCCTCAACAATCCTGGCCAAGCCAAGCACAAGATCCACGATTTGATGGAGGGAATATAATATAATACAAACAAAGACAGCAGGATTCTACTCCTCCTCCCCGCATATCAACCATGGACTCCTCTGATTTTATCAGATCAAAGTTTCTCAGGCGTCAAGATGTCAAAAGTTCAGTCTTGAATTCCTGAAGATAAAAGTCTCTGTACCATAAATACGCTCTGAACGGAACCTTGCAAATTGCCGAAGAAATGGCACGATATTCTAATGGAGAATTTTACCACAAGTGGCACCTTGTTGAGTTTTTTTTTTTAATATACAGTCTCCTTCTGTAGTGCCCTGATAGTCATGAAAGCTAATTAGTGTTGTTTAATGTGATTCCCTCTAAGTTAGGTAATTGATGACAACCAAACAAGAATTTTATATAATTTTTTTCTCGCCCGGAGTTTGTTTGAAGCTTTGCTCTGAAAGCATCAATTTTAGAATAAACTACAGATCATTTTCCAAGCAAGCATCAATTAAGACTTTTTGGTTGCCCCAAAGAAATATAGATATTGGTCGTATGTTGATAAACACAACTGAAAGTTTCATGGAAACTAATTTAAGCTCAAGTTGATTGAAATAGGCTCTAAAGTCCAAGTTGCTTGAGATGGATTGATAGTGCCATATGAATTGATTAGTGCCCCCTCTTGGGCAACTCACCACTCAGCAAGGAGAAGGGAAGTAAGCCAACATGAGAAAGGATAAGTCAAAAACTCGCAAGGTGTTATTATATTTTGATGTCTCTGTTGCATCTTTGTTCTCTTGCATTGCTTCTTTGAGATTCTGATTGACCTCGGCTGGTGGAATCTTTATGAGAGTTCAGTTAGTTGATTTCATAATTGTGTTGTTTGACATGAACATTTATTTAGAGGAATCGGATTGTAGATGGTAAATGAACGACTGAAGCTAAATTTATGGAATGATGCAGCGGTAAGAGAGGGCTTCATGCGAAGAATCCAATGAGTTTCGTGGAGCTGGGAGTAAAAGTTGACGTAAAAACGGGTGCTTTTGGAATTATCCAAACGTGGAGGGACGGTGTTAAAAAGATGGCGATGGGTGCCGGCCGGGTGGGAACTGGGAAGGCGTTCGAGTCGGTTCCCAGAGAGTGTGTCGAACGAACGCAGGAGCGAGCTCAGCGATTCCAAAAGGCTGCCCTGCCCTGCTCTGCTCTGCTCTGCCGCCGCTTGCTTTTGCTGCACCTCCACTCCGCATGGGTTTATCCGGTTAGATAATAAAAAGGCGACCTTGCCTTGCCATCGCCCTCCCCCACCCCAAAATTTCCTTCTTTTGTCCGTCTCCTCCTCCGCCTATCCTCCTCGGACCTTTCCACAAACGCCCAAACATTCCCCTGCTTCTACCAGATTCTTCTTCTTCTTCTTCTTCTTCTTCCACCGCTGCCGCGAGATTCAAATTTTCAAGCTTTAGCTTCGGTCCGAGGCCCTAGCGGGCATGGGCTCCCACGCCTAGCCAACCGCCATGGAGGAAGGCGAGGGAGAGAGCTCGTCGCCTGCGAGGCCCCTCCCCGGTGGCCCCTCCCCTCACGATGTCCTCTGCAACGATATCTACGACCGCCTCATCGACAGCGGCAACGACGAGGCGGTCTTCAACCCCAACCTCCGCGACCTCCTCGAATCGCACCTTGCCCGCTTGCCCCTACGGTACCCTTTTTTATTTTCTCTAATGAGATTCGTGATTAATGCTATCTTGGCCTTGCTCTTTAATTAAAAAGAGTTTTTTTTTAATCTTTCTGTTCTCTTTGTTCCTTAAAAATATTTTCCCTATAACATCCTGAAATCCTTGTTTGTTGATTTCGGTATTAGAGTTCATAGCACGGTTCTTATTCTGTTTAAAATTCACTTTTTTATGTGTTCCTTAGCTATGGGCTCGATCTGAACATGGATAGAGTAGAGGACGTCCTATTACACCAGAAGATTCTCGCAGATGCTGAGGATCCAGAAAAGCGGCCAATCTTCTGTGTCCGCTTTATGAAGGTAACGGAAAAGCTTAATATGTATGCCTGTCAAAAAACAGCCCTTTTCAGTTTTGTTTAACTTGTGAAGTTTGATTCTTTTTTAGCATATAATATCCATCTTGTCTCTGGATGTATCTATGTTTACATCTGTTGTCATAATCAATGACATTGTATTTAGCAGCTGGTCATTGTAATTATCAGCATGACCGATGACATTCCTTTGGACCATCTTAAGATACATCTTTCAGCTCATTGAAGGGTGTCTTAGGAACCAAGTTTATTTCTAGTTGTAGGTTTTGAATTATAGGTTATGCAACAAAATCTACATGGAAATTCTCAGAGCTATATCGAGAAAAAGAGGATTGCCAAATTAATTGTATTCATGATTTTATACCATTATTTGGAACCTTTTTTGAATTCAAATTATAATATTTTTTAAAAATTGGGATATGGAAATCCTACCCAAAGCGGTGGGATTTCTAAATTACATTTAAATCCATTTTCTATGCTATTATATGCCTAAACCTATCCTAGTGCTCTACACATGAAACATACAAGGATAAAGGACCTATTTATCTTGAGGTATTAGAACTCTTTTCTTTTGAGAATTGATGCCAAAGTAGCTTTTAGTGTGATGGATATGATATAAAGGATAATATAACTTGAGTTCCAGTTTCTGTTTCTCCAGTAGAGATCTTGACATTTCAATTCTTGGTGTCTTATTGAGTTATTTCTCTTAGTATTAGAGCTCTTTTCTTTTGAGAATTGATGCCCAAAACAACTTGTAGTATGAAAATTTAAAGAAAAATAATCTAGTTTGGGCAACACGATTATGAATTGAATTCCATTTGTTGTGCTTAATTTCCTCTCTGATCTATTTAACTTCATAAACTAGCTTCTTGTCTCTTCTTGATGTTTAAGACAAATTGATGATTACTTCAACACACAATCATGGACATTGTTTAAATACCACATCAACACTTATTTTTCATGTGTTCCTACATTTTGAACTATTTTTATAGGCAATTTTCTTATATGCAGGTAGGAACTATATCTTTGCATATGAAATAACATTTGATTGTATTTGTTCCGTTTTCCTCATATTTTTATACTAATGTACGTTAAGTTTAATTACCTCAAACAGAATCAGAGGGGAAAAAAATTTGAGAAGAGCTCAAGAAGGTTAAGTAGCTTATGGTACAAGTATCAACATAATAAAGTAAAAAAGACTCTTCATTTTATCAAGAGACTCTTGCCCATTTAGGTGCTGTCAATCTTTTAGAGGTTGTGCATACAACTGGTTACTCCCAATTCAAATAAACTCACACATCAACTATGATATAAGTGTTTTTCTGTGTCACTCACCTGGCCAAAATCAGAAAGTGCAAACTTTGTGCTGCGTGACAACTTTCATGTGCTTGTAGCTATAATCCATGCATATCCTACGCTATACAGTTTTGCCAATGTCATACTTCTGCTGCATGTGCCATTTTTTTTTTCATCAGATCCTTCAGATGGCCAGCCATTTCTTATCTTTCAGTTTTTTGTAGGCTTCTTAATTCCTATGACTGGATGCAGTTCAGAGGTCATAGACACTTCCCCTGCTTACCCTTCACCCTCTATATACAAATTAGAAAATGCACATTGATTCCAAACTATAGAATGTCTCATGCCGCCTTGAATGATGTTTTTAGTCAGTAATTTATCATCTATTTTATGTCATATGGTGAAGTGCATTTGGACTAGTGCATATGGAAATGATGGTCAACAACAGTCTGTCGATTCAATTGGCGAAGGGTCTGGTGATCGTGTACATGAGAGAATCGTTGCACCAAATTTGAGGTACTTTATTTACCTTTACTTCTTTTTTTTCCTTTCCAAAGTTAAATAGGCATATTTGCTTCCATTCTGCCTTCTGCATATCCCTGCATGAGCTTCTGGGTAAGGTTTGTTGATGCTCAACAATTGTTCGTATTGCTAACTGTTATAAATTAGTTCAGAAGAAATGGAGACCAAGGTATTGACTTTGAACCATGGTCAAAGCTTGAAGATTTAAATTTAGATGTTAGAGATGTTGCTCAGGATGATGGAGAAGCAGAGGAGGCTCTTTCTGCTAGGTGCATACTTATTGATAAAATTAATCCTTTAATTTTGAATATTGATGGCATTGGTAAAACTTTAAAGTTCAAACTGTTAACCAAATGATATTCAAGTAAATAGTCATGGATGTTGTAAATTCTTTGTTTGCAAATATGAGGGGCTTTGAGGACAGAGGAATAGTTAAAGTATTTTGTTTTGGATTTCCAATTGTCCTCTTCTTCAGTCTCCACATTGACTTTCATATAGACTGGTTCATGTCTTTTGTGTGAAGTGGATAGCATGCAGGAATTGCATTGTCGAAAAAATTAAAGCTAAGTGAAGACAGAGAAATTGTATGTACAAATTTTTTTAGAATTCTAAACAACCAGTTCATTCTGTTGATGGTAACAAGTACAGTTAAAGAGAAATGAAACTATATCTATTGGCTTTACTTCTTAATGCAGCAAGAGAAATGTTGATGTTACAATATGTAACAGACTAAATGATATTCTCACGACTACAGTTTGATCGGTATCTTTATGTTTTTGTCAATTTGAGAAGGGATGAACTGTAACACTACTATTGTAAAATATCAAATTATTACCTTGATTCACGTTCCTTATATATGTATCAGGCTAAGTTTGTCACTTCAAAATTTCTTTTAGAAGTAACAAAAACTCTTGACTGTGAATATTTCAGAAGTTGTTAACCTATGTCAAAGTAATTTGCGTCACTTAGAGAGCAAACAGAAAGAGTAAAAAAAGGGCAACCTGGTGAATGAAACTCCCGTCATGCGGGGTCCCAGGGAAGCGTCTATTGTTCGCAACCTTACCCTCTTTGTAAGAGGTTATTTCCAGGACTCGAACCCGTGACCTTTTTAGGTCATAAGGCGGCAACTTTACCATTTCGCCAAGGCTTCCCTTCAGCAAACAGAAAGAGTAACTTAAAAAATAGATTTTAAACTCATAGACACAGCTTACAACATTTTTTAGTTTAAATGTTGTTTGGTATTATCCAAACTCATCCTCCTGGATGTCCTAGTCGACTTGAAAGTCAGTCTTTCCCATAAGGCCACTTGTTTTCAAGATACTACTCTATTTGTTAGATTTGGCTAATCTGGATTCCTCATGTAAGATGTTGTCATTTCTAATAACGTCGAGAAGTACAACAAAAGCAAAAGTACTAAATTATCACATTTAAAATATCATGATATTCTAAAATGCTGATTAAACTATTACTTCTATTATATTTTCAATATAATATGCCTGATTATTCTCAGTATTGTGCTTGATGAACTTATCTTAATGATTTGTTTGTTTCCTAAAACAAATTGCATCGGTAACTTGCAGGCAGGACATCAAGGACGTCCCAGTTCATGAGATAATATTTTCCTCAATTGACAAGCCCAAGCTCCTTAGCCAGGTAGAGTGGCTTCTTATGAGAATTAGAAAATTTCTTTCTTTTCTCTTCCCTGTTCATGCTGCCAATAGATTAGTCATTCAGACAAGTAGCAGTTTGTTCTCAGATAATCCTCTTGTAAGTAGAAATGTCAAGTTATTTCCCATTAATGACCAATTTTTTTACTATGCACTTAGCAAAAACATCAATAATTTACTCAAGTTTGATCTGTTATTACTACAAACTTGATTTCTACAAACATAGTTTAGTTAAAAATCAGATTCATCTATTTAGTTACTGAGATACATGATGTTGAAATAGCTGATAGGATTCGAGGTTATCTTAAAAGGTTTAAAGTTGTCTTATTCAAGGTATAAAATCTTGCCTTGATTAAGACAGTACGGTCTTAGTGTCATGCAGTTCAGGGTTGACTGTTGATACTTGGCATGCTCCCAAATGTGGCAAGATGACATAAATTTTGACCCTATAATCCTCTTTCACTTGGGCAAATAAATTTGACACTATAAACCTCTTTCACTTGGGCAAATAAATTTTGACCCTATAATCCTCATTCACTAAGGCTTTTTTGTTTTTAATATAAGGCTATAACAATTCAGAAGGATTTGAATTAAAATTTCAAAGAAATGAGTTACAAAATATTACAAGTGTCTCTGAACTATTGATTACATCTTACTCCTGGACACAAATGATACAAGAGAACATACTCATGCCAATCAGTATTGAGTTTCAGGATACTACTGGAATGGTACATGGTACTTTTTGACTGTGTTGCGGAACACAAAATGGGATTCAAGCCATGGATTCACCTAGAAAAGTTTCTTTAGTGATAAAAAATTATTGTACAATTTAGTTCTAGTACATATGATTAGTGAGAGTTAAACATTACTTGAGGCTTGTGTTTGTTTTGAAAAAAGTAGGTTATTCTGGTGCATGGGATTTACATCAATGTAAGGATTGAGGAGAGACAATGCAGACAGCATCAATTCAAGGAAGGGATGAGATCCATGTAGTTGAACCTAAAGGGTTGTGAGAACACAGCTTAATGTTGATGAATGCCAACAGAATAGTGAGCATATTTCCGTTATCCAGATCTTGATCATTCAGATTAAACAGATGAAACTTTCTACCTCTGGAGCTTGTTATTATTTTCTCTCTCTTTGCACTTCCCGGGGATGATTTGGATCTTTCCTTAGCATTAGCTCTTCATCTTAAAAGAAATTTCTTGATGCTCATGTTGATCTATGGTTTTCTAGAAGGGGCATTGTCCATAACAGGTACAGAAAGCTGTACTATTTCACATAAGAAAGACTTTTCAAACACTGATGATTATAGTTTGAACCCAGTTAAGAACATTGCCCTTTCTCTAACTGATTATTGGTCAATGAGCATGAAAAAACTATTTTTTGCCTTATCCAATAAGCAGCAAAAAGATTTTATATATGTCTATTTAATCTTCTCTGAAATTCTTTCCAGATTCTTAATAATACAATCACTGGAACTTGTCTTGGTCTAATCAGAACCTTTATGTAGTTGCTGTTTCTTGCTAAACATGCATATCCAATTAGATCGTAACCCCCCTGTTATTTTTTTCATGTCAAATTGGAGTATTCTGGAGGTCTTGTTGAATCATGTATGGCGACAAGCCATGATCAATGAGATTGATGCACTCTGTTCTAATGATACTTAGGAATTGGTTACTTCATACAGGGAAGATGGAATACAAATGAATTTTCTTGATTAAATGTTCTCGGATGACACTGCCTTAAAGCTTGTTAGGTGGCTAAGGGATACTTTGCTTTGATTACATTGACACCTTTTCCTCAGTAGCGAAACCTTTTTTTCCTTAAGTTGCTAACATTACTTTAGTGCATTACTTTATCAGCTTCATATAGAGAATGCTTTATTAAGAACTTTCTAAGGAGGCTCATGAAGCAACCTCCAAGTTTGTTGCTTAAGAGGATTATCTCATGTGTGAGCAGAAGATGCCTAACTAAAATAATCTTTGAAAGCTTGGTTTGGAAAGCTCAGCTTGCCTCTTCTTCAATACAACATAAATTGGAGTCTTACTAATCCCACAAAGTTCTACGTTATTCACAGTCAAGAAGACATATCCTTTTCATTATCTACATGAACGATCATCAGTGATGATGACTCCATTAGGATAACTTAATTGAAAGTTTATCTCTATCAATGGATAAAAGAGTTGGGTAACCTCAAGTACTTCCTTAGTATAAAGTTTACTTGCTTAGAAGTATATATACATATACACAATGCAAGCATGATTGAATATGCCCGAGGGGTCTGGCATGCATAGATTTGTGTTAGATTAGTACTAGGACAAGGGGAGCATTAATTAGGAAAATTAAACTATTTCATATTCGATTTAACATCTCATTTCTCTTTGAAGGTGATAATCATCGAGTAGGAGTTACAAGGATACTATGATACCTCAAGAGTGCTTCAATGAGAGATTTGTTATTTTGTGATCTTGGTCACCTTTAAATTGTGAGGCATTTAGATACAAATTTAGGCAAGTTCTTGTAGAGATAAATAATTTACAGATAACTATTGTATCCTTTTAGTAGGTAACTTTATCATTTTAGAGGAGCAAAAAGTAGATAACTATAGAAAGATTAAGTGTAGAGGTAGAATATAGGGCAATGACTCTAGTAGTATGGGAGCTTGTTTGAGATATACAACTGCAGACCAGGTTTCACATCAACAATCAAGCTGCCGAACCCTGTTGGGATCATGCAGGTCGGCAAGAGGGGGTAAATTGCCCCTAAAAAATAAAATTGGTCTTTTGTTAGTCTTAAACAAAGATACAGATTAGTTCAAATAAATAACATAAATAAGATTAACTAAAAACAAGAAACGAGGCATAACAGAATTACTTGGTTACAACTTGGGTGGTTGCTAATCCAAGGCAAATGTAGCACAATCTCCAGAATACTCCTTGTGGGTGGAGAAACTTCTTACACAATTAAGAACTCAGAGAAAGAAATGAAAGAACAATAGAAGATTTCATTACAAGTGAATTGATTGAAATAAACTAAGTTCAGGGGTCTATTTATAGCCCTCGTGAAAGTTTATTGAAGTGTTGATGTGGCGCTTCTCGGGCGCCCGAGTGCATACGGGCGCCTAACACGTGGTCAAGGCTTATCCACGTCGCAACGGCTAGTTCTCGATAAAGTTTGGACACACGAGCGCCCGAGTCAGTTCGGGCGCTTGGGAATACGGGCACCCGAGTCCAACCGGGCGACCCCATTCATGGGCGCCCGAGTTCTTCCAGCGGGTCTCCTGGGTGATCTCGGACCTTTCAGAGTTGGGCTCACTCGTATCCTTCTCCAGTCTTCTTCTCGAGCGTGCTTCCTCCTAGCTTCTCGTCCCTCGGACGTCGCGCGCGTTCTTCTCATTCCACCGACATACTCTTCCACAAACCTCCGCATCCCTCGAATGCACCGAGCCCGTCGGCTCCTTTCCCGTGCCATCCTTCTCGTCCACTGTTGTGTCTTCCGCTCGATATCCTGTGCTCCTAAGCTTCTGCACACTTAGACATAGGGATCAAATACCAACAGAACCTAACTTTGACTCGGATGACCACATCAAAACTTACCTGGGGTACTTACAAACCCTATGTTTCATAAGAGGATAAATATATAGAGATTGATTGTAATTTGCCGACCAACTAGTTAAAACTTAAAAGAATTTAGACCTTACTATTTCTATAAAAAGTTAAAATTTGTACAATATATTTGAACCAATTTGAGGGAGAGTGTCGTGAGTGCAATATTTCTTAATAACATTAATATTCAGGTAGAGGGAAGAGCTACCTAGGGGTGTGACAAATAATTTCCCTTACAACAAGTATTAAATCATGGATATGTAGTACATAGCAACACGACCTGAATATACAATTTATACATTCCTACAATTATAATCTCTTTGATTCCCCAATCAACCACACCATCAATACAAATAGATACTTATCCCCAATAATTTGTCATAACATTGAACTTATATCATTTTGTTTTCTTGCTTAACCTATAAAACTTCTACAACCTTGTAGCAACATAAGATTTTTGCCAACCTCTCCCAACTGTCCACAGCTGATCTTGTTAAGTTTCATCAATACTGCAAAAGAAAGTTAACGCTAGAAATTCCAGGTTGTAACTGTTAATAAATTTAGGCTTACTTTTGCTTTGCATCTCAATGCTGTGGGATATTCATTTGTTGCAATATTAATCTTAATAAATATTTGAGAATTTCTTCACTACCAAGTTCTTGCTTTCATAGGATTAGCATTTGAAACTTGGGAAGATGTTCTTAGTTAGAATTTTCCTAAATCAAGTTATACTTGTAACTATTATTGACAAATAAAGATTCTCTTTCCAGATAATTTTTCTTACAATTGTTTCTTACATGCATCTAAGTTAGTTACAATATAACAAATTATAATTTGCGGTCAAGATTTTGTATTTTAACTTTATAATGTTTGTTAAGCTCATACATATTGAGTTCTATATCAGGCTGCACATGCAAAAATATCAAGTATCCCTTATGACAAATTTTGAAATATTGTCAGAATTGTATGTTTTGCCCTATCGCTCAACATGATCTCATTTAAATAAATGAGGTGAATTGTCTCTATTAGCAAGATTCTGAGTGATGACCATTGAGTATACTGGCCGCCCATCTTGATCATGTAATAAACTAAGACATGATTGGTGCATATATGAGTACATTATATGCTCTGAAGAAAAGCAGCATAGAGAAGTTTGTTAGAAAATTTTCTAAAACCTTTCTGCTTGGTTAAAAATTAAATTTTGAAAAGAAAAATAAGATAAGTACTTGAGCAGGAGAAAGATGTCTCACCATAAAATTAGGTGAAATTTTTTAGAAATGATAAAAATTAAGAATAAAACAATTCTTTTATTTATTCTTTAAATTGAATTCTATTCAGATTTTAAGAAGATGCTACTGACGGTCAGTGCATTCTGAGTTAATGAAGTTCTAGTTTTTTTCCCAATCTTCTGATAGTGTATGGCTTGGAATATATTCATATGCACAAAATATTTCAACGTGTACATATTCTGCCTAATGTGCTAGAAGAAGTTTTACACTTCAACTAAGAGTAGAGAATTTTGATGAATCACCACATTCAATCTATCACTGGCCACCTACAATAAACCTTTTTTTGTGTCTTTTGATGCTTACACGCCAATGAACGGAGTGGTTTAGCAGTAGTTGGAGCTTGGATTCGTTGATATGGATTGGGATGACAATTTTCCCCACCGGGACCGTGGGGAAAACCCAAAACGGGGGCGGGTTCGGGGAGTCACTTCGGGTATGGGCTTGGGTTCGGGGATTTTTTAAATCTCCGCAGTTGAACGGGGGCGCGTATGCTATCCCCATCCCCGAACCCGCCCGGATGATAATAGTGATGATGATGGAGTTTGATCTTTTCTGTTTATTGAACCATGAATTATTAATGTTATTATATATGTATTGTTTAATTAATATTAATATTTATATGCCATTGGATTCTTGTATTAATACTTTTATGAAATGTGTTGAAAATTGAAACCTTTTTGGCCAAGTCAATAGACAATGGGCATTTGAAGTGGGGATGGGGATTTAATCCCCGCGGTGTTGGGGATGGGGATTCCCGATTAGACATAACTGGGGATGGGGGTGGGGATATAATTCGGGGCCGGGGAAGACAAACCCGCCCCCGCCCCACCTCATTGAACGAAGCAATGGCCAATAGACTCTTTTATAAAGTGACACATTCAGCCTGCTTGATGAAGTTAATGTTATACTCTATAATAAAGATGAGCACTGCTTTGTTGATTTTGAGTTATATGCTGTTTTTCAGTACTAATATTCATCACCTTCCCTTTGTTTATCTTTTGAACTTCAGTTTCATGAACTTTTTCTTTACATTTCTCATATAAAGATCTCATTGTCTAATTTCGCGTGAAGTATTGCTACTACTTTCATATTATTTCCTTTTTAATTTTTACAAATGTCAACGTTCAATGTGTTATTTAGCTATCTGCTTTGCTCGCCGACATTGGGCTGAACATACGTGAAGCTCATGTTTTTTCAACAACTGATGGCTATTCTTTGGACTGGTTTGAAGTCGATGGTTGGCCTGAGGAGGTAAGTCTTTGTTGTCCTTTCCTTTATCATTTTTTCCCAGATAAGTTACGACACACGAAATTGTTTTAGTAGTTCAGTCATGTTTTTTCTTTCTTGCCTAATGGGATTTTTTTAAGTCAACGATTGTACCTGGGCTATAGGCGCAAAAACATGAGGATAAGTGATAAGTGAATGATCATGAATTTAACACTTCGGATTGATGCTATTTGAGTAGTTATCATGAATCTTTGTTATGGACAGAGAACATTGCATGATAAAAAAGAATTTCTAAATTTTTTTTTTAACTTCATTTGGATTTTAGTAATCCAAACTGGTTGCATTGTCCCTGATCCATTTCATTCTCTGGGTTTTCAAAACATCGAGGACAATGGAAATCAAACTATCAGTCTTTTGACTTTTTTCTAGCATTGTTCTTGTTGTCTTTGTTAATCTGGATGAACTTTTTATAAACAAAACAATTTGTCATTATGTTTTTCACTAGCATTACTATTCTAATAATGCCCATGAACCAAATACTAATTTTGCGTGATTAGTAAACTTTCTCTATGTGAATCCTCAAGTAAATCTAGGGCTCTGTGATCCCGCTACCCTAATTCTAATATCAGGCATCTATTTGTTCGTATGGTCAGGAAACGGAGGGCTTGATTAGGGCGCTTGATTCTGCAGTCGCAAATAATGAGGTATGCTCTTGTTTGTTTCACCAAAAACCTTGCTCGTGTTAATATTGCCAGACATACTTGCGCAACACAAGAATACAAATTGGTATTTGTTTTCAAAACTTGTATTAAATTCCAATAGTTGTATAGTAGGTTGTGTATACGTAATTATTCACATGCTTACGATTCTACTTTTCAATAAATTTAGGGGTCCCTCTCTGGTGCATCTCTTTCTTCAGCTAGTGATAAGGCATTTGGATCATTAATGAAGGCCGGTGATTGGGAAATTGATAAAAGATGCTTGAAGATGGGAAAGAAGATTGCGTGTGGTTCTTGTGGCGATTTGTAAGTTTGATAAGTTATGAGTTGTAGCTCTTCCCTTTTCATATTCTTTTGTTACATATCTTGACTGCAAGTGTCCTTGTGCTCTGATGCTGTTTTATACAGGTATCGCGCTACCTACTTAGGTCAGGACGTTGCGGTAAAGATTCTTAAAGCTGAAAAGCTAAGTGAAGCGATGGCTTTGGAATTCCATCAAGAAGTAGAAATTTTAAGGTGATTCGTCGATAATCATCTTGGAACTTTTATATTCCACTTCATCTATTATTCTTTTACGTAATAAAACTATGGTACTCTTTCTTCTTTATCAGTCCGGAAACATTTTTCTATTTCAGGAAAGTTCACCACAATAATATCGTCCGCTTTATTGGCGCAAGCACAAAACCTAATGAATTTTGTATTGTAACGGGTAATTGTAAGATTAGAATTTCAATTTTTGACTCAATAATTTATTTAATTAGTTAGCGGTTACTTTATTTTCTCATTTGCTTGTTATTCACATTAGATAATTGCTCGTGAGATTCTACGCCAATTTTTAACTCACTAGTCAATTACTTCTTTTCGTAGAGTACATGACGGGCGGAAACCTTTACGATTACCTGCACAAGGATCACATGACTTTGGAGCTTCCCCAATTACTGAAGTTTGCAATCGATATCTGCAAAGGAATGGACTACTTACACGAAAACAATATCATTCATAGGGATCTAAAGACCGCTAATCTCCTGATTGATGCCAACAACGTATGCGTTTTCAATTATTGTGTTTCATTATGCTATCATTCAGAACTAGCTATCATCACATTACAGGATTTACTCTTACACACTAGAGAAGCTGGGATTTCGCCTTATTATTGAAAAAAAAAGTGCAGTTTGTTAGTCTACGAGTTAATACGACCTTGTTTTGCCTTGATTAGTCTTAATTTCCTTATCACGTAGGTTGTGAACACAAGTATTGTTAATGCAATTTTACAATCACCTAGGTCGTGAAGGTGGCCGACTTCGGAGTGGCTCGGTTTCAGAATGAAGAGGGAATTATGACCGCTGAAACGGGAACATACAGATGGATGGCTCCTGAGGTGACTCTCGTGTGCTAAAAAAGTCTCTTTTTCTGTATCTGTGACTACTAAAAGCTGGTCACTTGGCGAATGCAGATTATGTATTCAATGCCGTCCTCTATCAAAACCGCCCAAGTGGCTGTGTCGGCTACTTTTTAGAAGTGTTACTTCTGATTTACTTTGTGTTTTTGTTCTGCCAAGGTTATAAACCACCAACTCTACGATCACAAGGCTGATGTGTTCAGTTTTGCAATTGTGCTGTGGGAGCTAGCGACATCTAGGGTACGCATAGTAGTCCTACTTGAATTTCAGATTTGTTACGCAACTTTTGAAGGATTGACGAACTATTGTTGTTGTAATGAAGGTTCCGTACGACAAAATGTCGCCCTTGCAAGCTGCTCTCGGAGTTAGACAGGTTAGTTATTTTTAACTAATCTCGACGAATAAGATCATTCGGCATTTGATCACTTTTCTGCAAAAACTCCCATGTATTGCTATCAAGGCCATCTATTGCATTTATTATGTCTTTAAGATACTAGTCCAGAATAGACAACAATGAACTAGTTTTACGAGATGGAATTGTGCGAAAACAGGGCCTACGTCCAGATCCCCCGAATCATATGCATCCCAGGTTGCAAGATTTAATGCAGAGATGTTGGGACTCTATTCCTAGTAAACGACCCTCGTTTAAAGAGATCACAGAAGAACTGGAGGAGCTTATGCAGCTTGTTCAGATACAGGTACTTATGAATTTCGACCTCGCTTTTTGATGAAGGTATATGGATTTTGTTTCTCTCTCGCAGGCATCCGTTGAAACAAGCCTGCGGTGAGCCAAGTTGCTGTATTATGAGATATAGAGTTACCGATCGATCGATTTACTGCTTTTCTTCCCGAGTTTGGATTTGTCATTGTGTGCAAGTTGTTGATACGCCGACATGGAATATTTCAGAAACATATCACTAGAGGTTCAAGACCTCCCTATACCAAGTTAAAAGTTACAAGTGACCTACCGCAAACCGCCGCACTGAGACATCAACCGGCTACTGTAAATGTTGCTCAAGTTTTTCCATGGTTTTTTTTGTAATCCATGCTTGTCATCTCACGCGTGCTAACCTTGTCTATCAAACAAATCCATACCATTACAACTTTCCGTTTTTGTATGTAACTATCGCAAACCGCCTTCTGTAACACAAATCTGATCCCTCTTCCTTTGAGTTTTGAATCAAATCCTCGTCACACAAGATCTACATCGTTTGTGTCCAAATTCGAATGCACCTACACAAATGAAATGTATGTATACTGTATGCATATTTGTTGCACTGTTTTGTTTTTGGGGTTGTAGCATCTTATTTTGGCCTCTTAGGATGAGAGGGAAAACAAAACTATTTATTAATGCTATCTTTATCTAGATTTTGATATTTGGATGTTGATTTAATTATTTTTTAGTATATTAATTCTCATAAAACAAAGGATTAAAAAAATAACCTGAGTAATTATAATATGAACAATTAAAATGCATAATTATGAATTCTGGGCATCTAAATTCAGCTAACTTTTGTTGTTTTGCTGGTGTCGTCTGACTCTCTGACTAAATCGAATCTGGCAGCGAACCTACCCCAAACTAACGGGAATAGATCCGCCACTGAATCCTGGATTCGGTAAATCTATCCATGTGACCTTCCCTCAACAACCGCAACTTTGGTCGGACGGGTCGAATGCCACCTGGTAAATAAGCGCGCGCGCGCGCGAGGTTAATCTCCGCATGCGGTCGGCGGCGGCTCTTACTTTTCTGTCACGTGACCCAAGTTCGCCTTGGCGACGCCGCTGGCACTTCCAACAGAGTAGGCGCACGGTCAAAGTGAAAGACTTTTCAGATATGTCGATGGCGGCGATGTCAACGCTCCTATTGGCGTCCAGCCCACTGCGTGCTTATCCTTGAATTGTTTTCTACATAGTTCGGCCTTCTCTGATAATTTGTGCGCCATTAATGGAGGGAGAGGAGGTGCCATCCTATTTTCTGTGTCCGATATCGCTGCAGCTGATGAAGGATCCGGTGACTCTCTCCACCGGCATCACCTACGACCGGGACAGCATCGAGCACTGGATCATCGCCAGCCGCCGGAGCACGTGCCCCGTGTCGAGAAAAATCTTGCCGGACTCTGAAATCCTCACCCCGAACCACACCCTCCGCCGCCTCATCCGATCTTGGTGCTCCCTCAACGGCATCGCCAAGCAGCTCCCGGCGGTTGATGCTGCTCGCGTCGCGGAGCTCCTCGAGCTGCACCCGCTCGCCGCCCTCCGCCAGCTCCGCGCCGTCGTGGACGAGAGCGAGCGCGGCAGGCGGTGCGTGGAGGCGGCCTCCGGCGCCGTGGACTTCCTAGCTTCCTTCGTCGTCGCCGGCGAGGAAGCGCAGAGGGCCGAGGCACTTGATATTCTCCGGTCGCTGAGGGTGTCGGGATCCGACCTCGTCGGGAGAAATCCGCGCATCGTCGAGTCGTTGACGGCGATTCTGCGGCGGCGCGGCGGCGGCCAAATCCAATCGCGAGCCAACTCTATGCATCTGCTCGACCTGATCGTGCGGGAGATGTCGCACGACGAGCTCGCCGCCCTCGGCGAGGAGGTCTTTCGCGAGGTGGTCAACGTGGTGCGCGAGGGCGTCTCGCAGCAAGCGACCAAGGCCGCGCTGCACGTGTTGGCCACGGCGTGCTCGTGCCCGACGGGGCGGAGCCGCGTGAAGGCGGTGCACGCGGGCGCGGTGGCCGCCCTGGTGGAGGTGCTGCTGGCGGATCCGGAGCGGCGGGCATGCGAGCTGGCGCTGGCGGGCATGGACCAGGCGTGCAGGTGCGCGGAGGGGCGGGCGGAGCTGGTGGCGCACGCGGCCGGCGTGGCGGCGGTGGCGAACAAGCTGCTGCGAGTGTCGGACGCCGGGAGCGAGAGGGCGGTGAGGGTACTGCACTCGGTGGCGCGGCACGCGGCGACGCCGGGGCTGGTGAGGGAGATGGAGGAGGTGGGGGCGGTGGCGGAGCTCTGCTTGGTGCTGCAGATGGAGTGCAGGGCGAAGACGAAGGAGAAGGCCAGAGAGATCCTGAGGCTGCACGCTCGGGCGTGGAGGGCCTCGCCGTGCCTCTCAATCTCGCCTGGCTTCCATCTCTCGTATCCCTCCTCTTCACCACTCAGTAATTAATCATACAAAACGTAAATATTTCAATTACAACGATCTTCCATGGATCCATCGCTTCTGTTCATGATTCTCGATCAATATTTTTGAACCTCGATCGCAAAGCATAATTAAGTTGCTGCTGCCTTTTCCCTCGATCTTACTTGCTAGCTAGCTAGCTCAGGTACGTACGTTGTAATTAATATAATTCTATGTTTCATGCAAAAGTAATTCAAACTTTTCCTCAATGGAATGATGATTAAATTAATAAAAAGTTATTGCATGCCTGGCGATTGATGTGTTTGCATAGGCATGCATGCAGTTTGTGTTACGATGATTTCTGACTGCTTCGGGGTTTGCCAAGGGACTAGATGTGCAGTTTGGTTTCTTTTGGTGAGTTTAACCCATTATCAGTGTTCCGGAATGAATCGACGTCGACGGTCAGTCATCAGGATTCAGTCCACGCGGACACGGACGCAGACACGGACACGGACATGGACACTAGAGGAAGAACTCACACCCTGCGAGATTAACACGAGTGTTAGGGAAACACGCTGGAGGTTGTCCGGCGGAGCCCACTCCGACACTCAAGTCAGTGCCTCAATCCAGAAGATGAAGATAAGACAAAAAAGGTATGTGTGAAGTAGAGAGGACGTAACCCTTTACCGGAGGGGTTGAAGTACCTTTTATACTTGCGGCGGCTGTCTCACGAGTCTCCACGATCTTTGCCACGTCCCCCAATTGTTGGTTACAGGATAACCTTTGCAACGGTCCACGCTGTCATTAAGTTCGAACCGTTGCGATAATTATGGGTCATGATGACTCCGCGATAATTGGTGAGGGTTATTCGCATATCCGAAGAAAGGGGGACCGTTCTTTGAGGCCGAATGTTTCTTGGGCTCCGCTTCCCCGAGGTGATCTCGGGGTCTTTTGGCCCGGGGGGTCCCAAGCATTTTGCCTTCCCGAGGTGGTCTCGGGGACCTCGCTTCCCGAGGTGATCTTGGGAGTGTGTCCTCTGATTTGATCTCCGGGGCGTGTCTACTCGCGTGGGGTCTCAGGGGATCCCCTTTCCGAGAGGGTCTCGGGAGCTCTGGAAAGAGAGTCGTTCAGACTCGCTATATCTTGTCACATAGCTTCTTCGATCCACATGTCAACCACGAGGTGCTCAACTCTATCATAAGCCCCTCCCTTTAAGTCTGATCGAAGGAAGTGTTGTTGACTGATTAGACTAGTGTTTGCACTAAAGAAGCTATGTCACAGTGGGTCATTGCACCCGTTACTGCTTCCCTAGCAGTTATATTGGGTTTGAAAATTGTAGAATTGGCCTAGAGTCACGAGGCAATCCCTTTTGATTTTGTCTTCCCCAAAAAGGCTTCTATGATTTTCGAGATATTGCAATGATACCCGTCCATCCTTCATAAAGGCGCATGACACTTTTAATGGCGACAAAACCCCTTCGCGAATTCTCGTCGCCACGTCCCCCAACTACTCTCCTCGCGATCTCTTACTGACGTGCGCAGCTATAGCAGGCTTACGTCAAGCGGCTGTTCCATGGCGCTACCCTGATGTGGCGGCTTCTTGTCGTCCACGTGCCTTGCTCCTATTGCGCACATGCGGGCGACTTCCTCCGTATAAGAAGGGGAGGCGAAGACGTTCGGTCACTTTCTGGCTTCATTGTTTGGTGAACCTCGTCTTCGTCTTCTTCCCTAAGGATTTTTTTCGCATAAGTCTTCTGTCTCCTTCTCGTCTTTTTTCCTTTGGAACCATGGAAGGTTATCGAGAGGAGTGGTATGAGTCTGCCTCTTCGAGAGTGAGGTCGAAGGTTTTGCAAGCGGCCATTGAGGCCTACGACATTCCGGCTGAGATGACGGTGATGATCCCTAAAGTAGACCAGACGCCAGTGGATCCTCCCGTAGGTTTATTTACCTACTTTCTGGGGCAAGTAGAGTCGGGGCTCTACTTCCCATTCCTCCTTTTTTCATGAATGTGACCTCAATTTTGATATCCCCCTTCACCAGATGGCTCCCAACGCCTTTGCTCAGATGGGCAGGGTGTACATTATTTTCAAGCTCTTCGACATCCCCCTGACCCCTCGCCTTTTCCATTCCTTCTTCGTTCTGATCGGCTCGCGAGGGGCTTTTAGCTTTTCGACGCGTCCCGACCATAGGTTCTTAGGGGGGTTCCCTTCATCACACAAAGGGTGGAAGGAGAAGTTTTTTTCATCCGACTGCCTGCGTGGCCCTTCAGTCCTCTCCATTGGACGGAGGATCTACCGACTCCTCCCTCACTAAGGGAATTTTCTCCAGAGTCTAGCCTACCAGCGCGCTAGGAACATACTCTCTGGCATGGAGTTCAGTGACCCAGGTCTGGTGCAGAGTGAGGAGCTCATGTACCGAGCGAGCCTTAGCCCTAGTTATTATAGAGGAAATCATGTTTGCGTGGGCGATGCATCGACTTATCAAGTGGGATGAAGCCAACAAGGAGGCTCTGGATCCTCCCCCAGCCGCTCCTGGTGTGCCCTCTGCTTCAGCTGAGCCCTCGGTGGGGACTACTGAATCATCCAGTGAGTATGTCATGCCAGAACGGGCAGAGGCTCCTGCTGTGCCTCCGCCATTTGCCAGCCAAGGGACTTCAGGTCTGTCGGTTGACCCGGAGATGGGCATCCCTTCGGCACCAGGAGCGTTTGACGTCCGAGAGGGCTATGGCCATCACCAACGACCTGCTCCGGGTGATTCAAGAGCAGGATCAGCTTCAAGTGAAGAGAAGAAGTTGTTGGGGGATATCCGCCTTCTGGAGGCCTCGACCGGGAGATTGAATGAACGTGTCAAAGACCAAGCACGCCAGCTCACCCAGAAGGAGTCTGTGTAAAATACGGCAATTCGAAAATCCGGACCAGAAAATTTTTCGGGATTTTTCTGGATAGAATCTAGGATTTCCGACCTTACGAGAGGAGCCAAGGGACTTTATTGTAAAAACTTAAAACTTATCAAGGGTTTACTGATAAATTCTTAAATTATGAAGGGGTAAATAAGCTAAAACCCTTACCCTGAGGGTAGAATTAAAATTACTGAAAGTTAGAGGATCTTTCTGTAAAAGACCCGCTCCCTTTAATTAAAACTTTCTCTCCTCGAGCCCTAGACAGCAGCCGCCGACTTGATTTCCTCCTCTCCACTTCGTGCGTGCCCTAGCCGCAGACGCGCCGCCCGTTTCGATTCTCTTTCTCTCCCTCGCGAGACCTAGCCGCAGCGAACGCCGTCGGGCCATCTTCTTGAGCCGGCGATCCTCTGCCCCAGCGCAACTCTCCTTCTTCCCTTCCCCTCCTTTGTGGCTGAGATCTTGCCGAGTGGAGGTTGTGCCGATCACGTGATCGTCGGTGGTCGTCGTGTTCCTCCGGAGTTCGGATCGATCTCCACTCCAGGCGGGTTGAAGGTGAGTGTGTTGTATGATGCATTCCTTCTCTCTTTTCTTTCCAATCACGCCAAGGTATTGGCGATTGTTGTGGACTTGATTCCCCTGATCACGATTGTTCTTGGATGCGCCACGGATGATTTAGGTTTTGGGAGAGGCGTTCAACTCAGAGTTTGGGGGTCGATCGTGATGGAGCTCCTTGGTGAGGTTGATCTTGCTGGATGATAGCAGAATTATTCTATCAGCGGATCTGGGTAAGAATTTGATAATGATGCTCTTGGATTTGGGTATGGTGATTGAATTGGATTTCTATTTTGATAGGGTATGGAATTCAGATCTGGAAATGGGATGTGAGTTTAGCTCAGTGCTATGGGATTTTAGCTTTGATATTTTCTAATCAAATTGCTTCTTGCGTGTGCTCTGTGTTGGTCAAGCTCTTAATCCTTCATGTGCGATTGCCGATCTTGTGATTAGGATGGTTAGAGTTGGATGTTGGATTGATCTTGGTTTTCGATTGGTGTTATGTGAACCTTGGGTTTATTGTTATGTTGTGTATGGTCCTTGATCTTTCTGAGCTTGTATTGTGTTCTGCCGTGAGTCTGTTTGGGTTGGTGAAATGATCTGTTGCTGGATCTGTGTATGATTGGATGAAGGAATTTTGATCAGTTGGATGTATGAGATTTCACCTAGTCTTAGGTCAGTAGGTGAATGCCCTGTTTGGTTTTGTTTAGGGCAGGGAAGTAGACTGATAGGTCGTTCAGAAATAATGATATGGTTTTGCTTGTATATAGAGCTTGGTGGGTTGTCCAAACTTTTTGCCGTGTGGTGGAGATCTTCTTGGTGCTGGTTTAGTAGGAATAAATCCAGTCAGTTGTTAAAATCCTAAGCGAGTTAGATTGTGGCATGATTAGGGTTAATTGGGGGATTAAACCTAATAACCTAAACTTGATTGATTCGAGTTTCGAAAACCTAACATGAATCTAATCTAGGTAACTTGGGATAATTAAGGGCTACTCATTTAAATTGTGATTATTTAAATGAAACAGAACAATTAGGACGATTCTAATAAATTGAGATAATTCGTTTAGCTATAAACTATGTATTATTGTAGCTAAATATTATGCCTTTGATACAGGGTATTGATTGAGTTATAGTTGCTGACTATTCGGACGGGAGGTTCATTCCGATATGAGCATCCCTCTTTTGGAGGTGGGTACCCTTTGACTTATCTTTTAGATATAGTCATATTGCTATGCATTGTCTGTTATAGATAACAGTAAGATTGTATGCTATACCTGTCTTAGTATACCTGTATTTGATATCAGTTGCTTATCCTTGAGGTTATTTCCTTTCCGCTTCATACAGTTTCAATAGTTGCCATGTATATAGTTATATATGCGTAGATGTAGAGATCTGTTCCCTTGCATTTAACATTGATGGATCATTGATTATTGTGTCAGTATACCTATTAGGGTACTTGTATTCTTTGTTATAGGATTCGGATACCTATACATTAGGGATAGATGAGGACTTGGTGGTTGTTGTATGGATGTATGTCATGCACCATCCTTGCATTGTTGCATGCTGACGATCATCGGCTCCTATGTAGTCTGAGCCCATTGTCAGTTACATGAGGATATGCACACATCCACTCAGGGGTAGTGGCTACTGTAAAGTGTGTGCATTTGCCCTGTATTGCTCCGCACGGTCACTATTTGGAGGGTGGTTCCGGTGCGTGGTAGCAGCCAGGGATCCCTTCTCGTCCTGAGACACGAGAAGATGAGAGCTAGACTCTCCCATTGCTTGGGGTAGGAGAGGGACCTCCGCCAGTATCCTGTCCACTCGGTCACTCAGAAGCAGTGATAGCAGGGTGCGTACAGTTGTCATAGCTCTACCCTTTCGGACGTCCATTTATGATAGGTGGACGATGATCCGACTGGTGTCAGGGGTGACACATGTCATTGCACCATGTGCATATTTTGCATCGTGCATTGTTTGCTGCATTTGATTTTTGCACTTGATTGACATGCATATACTGGATACCTGTTTATCTTGGATTATATCTCATACTTGCTCCATAGGGATTATATTTCACCCTCTGCAGGATAGATGGATTCTGGTATGTACTTTTATTCCGTGCCTTAGCATATACCCTTGTCTATTATTTATATGAGACAGTATCTGCGTAGATCCTTATCGTTATTGTAACGCACTATGCATATCTGCTGGGTATTCGCTGAGTTTATGGACTCACACCGTTGCCATTATGATTTTATTTCAGGTTGAGATACTTGGAGTCGCCAGAAGAGCCCAGCAGCCAGTCCCTACCCATCGCGACAACGTACTTTGTAGTGCATTTGTTTCATATTTTTCTTATAGCTATTTGTATATGTCATATGAGTGTGTCATGTGCCCTAAGGGGCTTTTGTATTGGTTGTTTCGTCGTTAGTCGGACCGGTCCGCAGTCAGGTATGGTTCATTATGTTTTATTATTATCGTTTTCTTAGTGTCTATATATATTTTGAGGCCTGAGGCCAAATAAACTGCGTGGTCGTGTTCTGTGTATGTGTAAATTGTCCACCGGATAGGGGAGGTGCTGTCCGATTTTATATTGGATCAGCGGCTCCTGGGTCTCGGGGCGTGACAATTTATTTTGGTATCAGAGCTCAGGTTGTCGGATACCTTGAGGACTGGTGGATTTTCGGTGTCTATCTGATACCAATTTATTTTGGTATCAGAACGTAGGTTTACGATGCCTACTTATTTTACTAGTCTTGTCGGATTTGTTCGGAGTAGTTTTCTCGATGTGGTTGTTTGGGACTTGGCGCGATGGGACTTCTTCAGGCGACAGGTATTTCTCCTGATCTTTTGTATCCCTTATCCTATTTAGGTATTGGTTAGAAAATTCTCTTATGTCATTGGATCCTGTTACCACTCTTGTATATTTAGGTATGGTTAGTAGTTCTCTCATGTTACTGGATCATGTTACTATACCTGTATATTTAGGTGTGATTTAGAAATTCTCACCTGTTATTGGATTATGTTACCATTCCTGCATATTAAGGTATGGTTAGGAATTCTCCCATGTTATTGGATTATGTTACTATCCCTGTATTTAGGTATGGTTAGAAATTATCTCATGTCATTGGATTCTGTTACTGCTCTTGCATATTTCGGTATGGTTAGAGTTTTTCTCATATTATTGGTTCATGTTATTATTCCTATATTAATGTATGGTTAGTAATTCCCTCATGTTATTGGATTATGTTACTGTTCTTGTACCTGTCTAGTAAGTACCTTTTAACTTGGTTAGGTCTGATGTCTTAAAGTCAATCAGTTTATGGTAATCATGGTCATGATCGATCATGAAGGCGATTAGTTGGCTTGTGCGGATTTGCCTAAATGCGGAGAATGTTGATTCTTGTGTGATACTGACATACGGGTTGGAAAACGAGTGTCAAACCTGTCAACCAGATATTGGAGGTTAAGGAATTTTTGATTTTTCCTAGACCTTATTATTTATAGTACTTGTACTAGCTACTATCCGCTGAGTGAGGATTAGGGATGCCTATTGTAATTGGCTAGATCAGTATTGGATCAATTCACTTTAACTCATGGAGCTGCAAGCTTTTTATGTTATGTATATCTGGATAGATAAGCTAGATGTCATGTCTTGAGTACATGATTTGCAGTGATGCAGTAAGGGTAACATTATCTATATATTGTTATGATTAGTAGATGATTGATACATTCTGTTCCTTGGGGGCTTTAACCATGGAACACTTGTATTTGATTGTTGACCTAGAAAGTACATGCTGATGGGTAATTTGAGTTAATACGGAAAAAGGTGGAGCTAGTTGCTTGACATTTATGGGTGACTACTTTTACTTTGTCTGAATAACCAAGCAGGTATCTACGGACTTATGATTTGCACGGAGGCAAATCACTTACAAGATTAGGTCACCTCTAGTTATATATTATCGAGGACGACCTATGGGAAAATAGAGGAATTGCTTTATGAGTATGTTGAGATACTCCTAAGAGATAACATGTCTCTAGCTCCTTGTTACGGAGTAGGACCTTAGAGGGTTTAACCATGGAGTGGAGGAATTGGATTGTATTGGATTACGAGTCGACGGTCGGTGTGACTCGCTAGTTGCTACGCTATTCTATGAGGGATTTTGACTCATAGATTGAATGTATATGGTTGGATACCCTCGATGGTGCATTGGGATGTACGACCCGCTAGGGTGCGGAGGATGTGGAGTTAGCTGTATCTATACCATCCGGTGAGATATTGGACATTAATCAGGAGGTCAAAGATGTCCACTGATTTTCGATTATTATACCCCGTCGTGGATCTATTAGTTCACGGGATGATATGGTTGTTATCACCATGGACTTTCTCGTTGGTGTTGAGAGGTGGATTGAGATTGACGAATCTCCATGATATGTTGTATTTTGAAGACTCTATTAGTGGAAATGGACCTACCAGATTTGTAACTTTTTGATGGATCATTAAGTGGATAAATAATCTTTTGGTGGTTGATTATTTAGAATGATTGTTATTCATGGTAACATATGGTACGACATGTGGACACAATTTTTAAATTATATGTTATCTTTTGACGGTTTATGGGAGGATATATATATAAATATATCTGACTTGTGATGTTTTGGAGGATGTTATTGACTTGGAGATACTTGGCGATACTCATGGATTTGACGTATTACGTTCGTGGATCGAAGTATAGACTTGGCGCCAGTGATCTTGGGATTGAGTGCCCTAGATAGTTGTGATGATTGAATGGTTGTTCAGGTGTATCTGGTTATTGGATGATAACCTCTGGATTGATATCTCCAGTTGTTCCGTAGCGGTGTAACCTTAGGGTATCAGAAGCAGTGATTACTCATGATGAGTACAGACATGTTTAGCTGCTAGTGTGTGCCGTATGAGAAATGATGAAATTTGGGGACCAAATTTTTATTAGTGGGGGAGAATGTAAAATACGGCAATTCGAAAATCCGGACCAGAAAATTTTTCGGGATTTTTCTGGATAGAATCTAGGATTTCCGACCTTACGAGAGGAGCCAAGGGACTTTATTGTAAAAACTTAAAACTTATCAAGGGTTTACTGATAAATTCTTAAATTATGAAGGGGTAAATAAGCTAAAACCCTTACCCTGAGGGTAGAATTAAAATTACTGAAAGTTAGAGGATCTTTCTGTAAAAGACCCGCTCCCTTTAATTAAAACTTTCTCTCCTCGAGCCCTAGACAGCAGCCGCCGACTTGATTTCCTCCTCTCCACTTCGTGCGTGCCCTAGCCGCAGACGCGCCGCCCGTTTCGATTCTCTTTCTCTCCCTCGCGAGACCTAGCCGCAGCGAACGCCGTCGGGCCATCTTCTTGAGCCGGCGATCCTCTGCCCCAGCGCAACTCTCCTTCTTCCCTTCCCCTCCTTTGTGGCTGAGATCTTGCCGAGTGGAGGTTGTGCCGATCACGTGATCGTCGGTGGTCGTCGTGTTCCTCCGGAGTTCGGATCGATCTCCACTCCAGGCGGGTTGAAGGTGAGTGTGTTGTATGATGCATTCCTTCTCTCTTTTCTTTCCAATCGCGCCAAGGTATTGGCGATTGTTGTGGACTTGATTCCCCTGATCACGATTGTTCTTGGATGCGCCACGGATGATTTAGGTTTTGGGAGAGGCGTTCAGCTCAGAGTTTGGGGGTCGATCGTGATGGAGCTCCTTGGTGAGGTTGATCTTGCTGGATGATAGCAGAATTATTCTATCAGCGGATCTGGGTAAGAATTTGATAATGATGCTCTTGGATTTGGGTATGGTGATTGAATTGGATTTCTATTTTGATAGGGTATGGAATTCAGATCTGGAAATGGGATGTGAGTTTAGCTCAGTGCTATGGGATTTTAGCTTTGATATTTTCTAATCAAATTGCTTCTTGCGTGTGCTCTGTGTTGGTCAAGCTCTTAATCCTTCATGTGCGATTGCCGATCTTGTGATTAGGATGGTTAGAGTTGGATGTTGGATTGATCTTGGTTTTCGATTGGTGTTATGTGAACCTTGGGTTTATTGTTATGTTGTGTATGGTCCTTGATCTTTCTGAGCTTGTATTGTGTTCTGCCGTGAGTCTGTTTGGGTTGGTGAAATGATCTGTTGCTGGATCTGTGTATGATTGGATGAAGGAATTTTGATCAGTTGGATGTATGAGATTTCACCTAGTCTTAGGTCAGTAGGTGAATGCCCTGTTTGGTTTTGTTTAGGGCAGGGAAGTAGACTGATAGGTCGTTCAGAAATAATGATATGGTTTTGCTTGTATATAGAGCTTGGTGGGTTGTCCAAACTTTTTGCCGTGTGGTGGAGATCTTCTTGGTGCTGGTTTAGTAGGAATAAATCCAGTCAGTTGTTAAAATCCTAAGCGAGTTAGATTGTGGCATGATTAGGATTAATTGGGGGATTAAACCTAATAACCTAAAATTGATTGATTCGGGTTTCGAAAACCTAACATGAATCTAATCTAGGTAACTTGGGATAATTAAGGGCTACTCATTTAAATTGTGATTATTTAAATGAAACAGAACAATTAGGACGATTCTAATAAATTGAGATAATTCGTTTAGCTATAAACTATGTATTATTGTAGCTAAATATTATGCCTTTGATACAGGACATTGATTGGGTTATAGTTGCTGACTATTCGGACGGGAGGTTCATTCCGATACGAGCATCCCTCTTTTGGAGGCGGGTACCCTTTGACTTATCTTTTAGATATAGTCATATTGCTATGCATTGTCTGTTATAGATAACAGTAAGATTGTATGCTATACCTGTCTTAGTATACCTGTATTTGATATCAGTTGCTTATCCTTGAGGTTATTTCCTTTCCGCTTCATACAGTTTCAATAGTTGCCATGTATATAGTTATATATGCGTAGATGTAGAGATCTGTTCCCTTGCATTTAACATTGATGGATCATTGGTTATTGTGTCAGTATACCTATTAGGGTACTTGTATTCTTTGTTATAGGATTCGGATACCTATACATTAGGGATAGATGAGGACTTGGTGGTTGTTGTATGGATGTATGTCATGCACCATCCTTGCATTGTTACATGCTGACGATCATCGGCTCCTATGTAGTCTGAGCCCGTTGTCAATTACATGAGGATATGCACACATCCACTCAGGGGTAGTGGCTACCGTAAAGTGTGTGCATTTGCCCTGTATTGCTCCGCACGGTCACTATTTGGAGGGTGGTTCCGGTGCGTGGTAGCAGCCAGGGATCCCTTCTCGTCCTGAGACACGAGAAGATGAGAGCTAGACTCCCCCATTGCTTGGGGTAGGGGAGGGACCTCCGCCAGCATCCTGTCCACTCGGTCACTCAGGAGCAGTGATAGCAGGGTGCGTACAATTGTCATAGCTCTACCCTTTCGGACGTCCATTTATGACAGGTGGACGATGATCCGACTGGTGTCAGGGTGACACATGTCATTGCACCATGTGCATATTTTGCATCGTGCATTGTTTGCTGCATTTGATTTCTGCACTTGATTGACATGCATATACTGGATACCTGTTTATCTTGGATTATATCTCATACTTGCTCCATAGGGATTATATTTCACCCTCTGCAGGATAGATGGATTCTGGTATGTACCTTTATTCCGTGCCTTAGCATATACCCTTGTCTATTATTTATATGAGACAGTATCTGCGTAGATCCTTATCGTTATTGTAATGCACTATGCATATCTGCTGGGTATTCGCTGAGTTTATGGACTCACACCGTTGCCATTATGATTTTATTTTAGGTTGAGATACTTGGAGTCGCCAGAAGAGCCCAGCAGCCAGTCCCTACCCATCGCGACAACGTACTTTGTAGTGCATTTGTTTCATATTTTCTTATAGCTATTTGTATATGTCATATGAGTGTGTCATGTGCCCTAAGGGGCTTTTGTATTGGTTGTTTCGTCGTTAGTCAGACCGGTTCGCAATCAGGTATGGTTCATTATGTTTTATTGTTATCGTTTTCTTAGTGTCTATATATATTTTGAGGCCTGAGGCCAAATAAACTGCGTGGTCGTGTTCTGTGTATGTGTAAATTGTCCACCGGACAGGGGAGGTGCTGTCCGATTTTATATTGGATCAGCGGCTCCTGGGTCTCGGGGCGTGACAGTCTGACCTCATGATGGTGGTTGATTACTTGTATGACTTCAAGAAAGATCTGGCCCAGGCATGTTCGGAAGTATGGGTCGCCTCGGACAGGCTTAAGAAGGCTCTGGCGGACCAAGACAAAATGTCTACTGAGATGGAGCAACTAAAGCGTGCCAAGGAGGCAGCCGAGGACGAACTGTGCAACTTTCGGGCTACTGAGGCCTCCCGTATTAAAGAGGCCGAGACAGACTTCAAGGCTAAGTTCCTGGAGTCGGATGAATTCGGCGATATCATTGTCAACCAGGTAATGAAGCGTTTGAAGCAAGGCTTCCACGGGACCATCGACCAGCTGAGGAAGACCCAACTTTTGCCTCCGGATGCTGACCTGAGTTTCATGAGAATCAACCGAGTTTGGGAAGAGCTCCCGCCCGAGGATAAATAGCTGTAGGATTATTTGCTACCCGGGAGCTTGGCCCCAATGCAACCCTTTTGATTATAATGAAAATATTTCTTTGCCTTACTGTCCTGAGTATGCTTTTGCGTTTGTCTCCTTGTAATATTTGTCTTTGTCGTGAGGACCAAGAGCATAGAAGGAACGGTGTTTCTCTCCGAATCCAAGAGCCATATTGCCAATTAACCTTCTTGAAAAATAGACATTTCCTCTCAGCCCCTGGGGTAAGGGAGTCAGGGAGCCACTGCTCGTCCCTCACAGCCCCTTGGATTGGTTTTAGGTACCCAGAACCCCCTGTTGCACCAAGTGTCTTCTGGGGTTTTCAAGTTTAATCTTGGGTGTGGATCTCCCCAAGGTAGCCCCGACAACCCAACTTCCAGGTCTGTAGCTGTTCATCTATGAGACCCATATTGGCTCCTTTCTCTATTGAGTGTTTGCGACCTCTGAACCGTCGTCTCGGGGCCCCAGGCGATCCGTTGAATTGACCCATAGGTTTGCGAATTCCTAGACGCCGCAGGGGCATGCCAATCGATGGTGACAGAAAAGACACGACGCTTCAGGATTGGCGTCCATTACTGCTCCCGCGCCGTGCCCTCATTAAATGCGGATGGGCAGCCATCTCTATAAAAGTGGAAGGCCAACGCGTTCATTCTCCTCCATCTTTCCTTCTCATTCTCATGGACCAAGAAGGGAAAAGAGGTTGCAGCCTGGAGGGGATCCTGGCGAGGGAGGAGGTTCACCGCCCAGAGGGGTGTGAAACCCCGCTTGCCCAGGGTAAGTCAGGTGCTCCTAGAATCCCCTATGAAGCGTACAACCTTCCGGTACATCCTCTATCGTCCCCCCTTCTAACAGGGGTTTTCTGCATCACTGGGGAGTATGACAAAGATGATATCGCACCTTTCCCGGGAGAGCACGGCGGAGATGGAACCACATATTTCACTGAAAAATCCAGAAAAGACATCACATGCTTCGTCGGGGAGCATAGCAGAGATGATATCATTTGTTTCACCCGGGAGCATCTCCTGGCGGTTCATCTCCTATCCATCTTCGGGTGCTCTCCCCCGCCTGATCGCTCGCTTCCTCAAGTTTTGGGCATCGGACATCAGTCGGGCCTGGAGTAGTGTGTCATCCGAGGAGGGGTTGTAGCTACTGCTCCCCCTTTTCTTCCCTTTGTATTTTGCAATTCATCTTTATTCTTAAATGTGAGTTGACTGTAAGAGGCAATCAGGGTCTCTGAATGGAACTATTTCGTCCATGTGTACCCCAAGTTGTTCCTGTTCCTCTTTCGTCCATGAATGATCATGAGAAGGGAGGACTCAGAAGTCCCAGCCACAGTCGAAAATTCAAGGATCCTGACCATAATAAAGATGACTCCCTTCTTACTCGCCATTAGAAGACGGTTCCGAGGTAAGCGACCATGCGGGGATGCTGAAGCGATAGGGGAGAACCCAGGCAAAGGAGTGATCTCCTCTAATGGATCCACTGATTGTATCCCCTATTCTTTGTATTCCCTTGATATGTCATTGTCAATGTATTTCCTATAGAGATGAAGGAAAACACTTGTTGCCTCTGATATGTAAGCGTTTTGAGCAGTAATCAGATATTCTGCTGGTTTCACCTTTTCTGAGGATGCTTGTTTCATATCTGGTAGGTTGTGTGTCAACCTTCCGTCCTTGAGCCACCTCCAATTCCCAGTTAGAGGTGGTAGGGGTTGCGTAGATCTTGGTTGGGTAACTGTAACATCCAGACCAAACCTAAGTACCCCGGGCATCCGCAACACCGTGAGGCATTAGGATTTTTTCCTTGGTCGAGAGTCCGTAACACCCAAATAAAGCCTAAGTACCCCGGGCATCCGCAGCACTGCGAGGTATTAGGGTTTATGTTTCTTGGTTGGGCGTCTGCAGCACTTCGACCAAGCCTAAGTACCCTGGGTATCCCAGCACCGTGAGGTATTAGGGTTTTTGTTTCTTGGTCAGACGTTTGTAACACCTAGACTAAGCCTAAGTACCACGGGCATCTGCAGCACCGTGAGATATTAGGGTTTTTGTTTCTTGGTTGGGCGTCCATAGCACCCAAACCAAACCTAAGTATCCCGGGCATCCAGAGCACCACGAGGTATTAGAGTTTTGATTTTTGGTTGGGCGTCCGTAGCACCTAGACCAAGCCAAAGTACCCCGGGCATCCGCATCACCGTGAGGTATTAGGGTTTTGTTTCTTGGTTGGGCGTCCGTAGCACCCAGACCAAGCCTAAGTACCCCGGACATCAGCAGCACTGTGAGGTATTACGGTTTTGTTTCTTAGTTGGGCGTCCGTAGCACCCAGACCAAGCCTAAATACCCCGGGTATCCGCAGCACCGCGAGGTATTAGGATATTGTTTCTCGGTTGGGCATCCGTAGCCCCCAGACCAAGCTTGAGTACCCGCACCGCGAAGTATTAGAGTTTTTATTTCTTGGTTGGGTGTCCGTAGCACCCAGACCAAGCCTAAGTACCTCGGACATCCGCAGCACCGCGAGACATTAGGGTTTTTGTTTATTGGTTGGGCACCCGTAGCACGCAGACCAAGCCTAAGTACCCCGGGCATCCGCATCACCGTGAGGTATTAGGGTTTTGTTTGTTGGTTGGGCGCCCGTAGCACCCAGACCAAGTCTAAGTACCCCGACATCCGCAGCACCGCGAGGTATTAGGGTTTTTGTTTCTTAGTCGGGTGTCCGTAGCACCCAGACCAAGCCTAAGTACCCTGGACATTCGCAGCACCGCGAGGCATTAGGGTTTTGTCAGATGTACTGACACTTTTGTGATGGCACGTTCCTTTATTTCATGAATTCACTACAAGGCACCAAGAATACACATGCGAGTACATAGTATGCCACACAAATCTTACTGGGGTGACAGGGTTGGAGACAGTTGGCCTGCTCTGGTCTCTTGAGCTTTTTGACCCTGTCCTCTTGTGAATGACCGCTTCCTCCAGTTAGCCTTCCTGTGCCCTCGGGTTTTTCGGGGACTCTGATCTGACTTCCCCACTGTAGCATCACCGACACACTAGTTGGTCCCCTTTGACTTCAGCCACTCGGTCGCCTACCGAGAATTTTATCTTCTGGTAGTAGACAGAGACCACCGCCTGGGAGACACTGAGCACCGGGCAGCCCAAGATGACGTTGTAGGATGAGGGAGCGTCCACGATCAAAAAGGGTGTCCTCCTGGTCCTCTCGAGCAGGTCGCTGCCCAATGATAGCGATAAGGTGATTTGCCCTATCGGCTGTACTCGATACCCGATGAAGCCGAACAACGGGGTCGAGACCGGAAGTAGTTCATCCTCGTCGATCTGCATCTGATCCAGAGCAGCCTTGTACAGGATGTTCACGGAACTTCCTGTATCCACGAAGATGTGCTTGACCTCATAGTTGGTGATGCAGACAAGGATTACCTGGGCGTCTTCATGGGGAGCTTCCACATCTTCTAAGTATTCGGGGCCGAATGAGATCGTAGGGCCGTGATCCTGGCTTTGGCTCGCCCCAATTGCATAGTTCTCCAGACGTCGGGTGTTGGACTTCCTTGCCTGATGGGAATCTCCTCCGGCGGGTCCTCCAGAGATTACTCCCACATATCCAGAGGGTGGGCTGCGTGTAGGGGCCTTGCCCTTCCTAGGGTCTCTTTCTAAGGAGGGAGACCTACAGGGTGCATGCATGCCCCTGAATCCTTCCCTTTGACCGCGATCGAGACCGGTGTCGGGTCTCATTTTCTCCCGACTGCCTCCGTCTGGGAGAACGGCTTCGCCGAGGGGAATTCCGGCGATACCCCGTCTTCTTCCACTTCCTCTGAGATTTGGGATTTGCCTCTTCACTCAATTTTTTCTTCAAGACATGACACTCCTTGGTGGAATGTGTAGTACTGCCATGAAAGTCGCAATACTTCATTAGTGGCTCTGGTTGCTTGGTATCCACTGTCTCGACCAGTTTCCGTCTACCAGCCCACTGGTCCTTCCCCGGTGAAGGTCTTTTCCTTGGGTTGGAGCTGGGAGTTCCCTTCTTTCGGATCGGGTAACGGCTTGAGGGGGGACTCCGGCTGGTTCCTTGCGACAGGCGAATTGCACCTCCTCCACGTTGACGTGCTTGACTGAATGCCCCAGCAGATCATCGAAGTTGGCGGGTGACTTCTTAACTAGTGATCGGAAAAAAATCCTCTTCCGAGAGACCTTGGGTATAGGCGTATATGAGGATTTCTGACGTCGCACTTGGCACATCTTGTGCCACCCAGTTGAACTGCTGGATGTACTCCTTGAGCGGCTCTTTCGGCTTCTGCGAGAGCGAATAGATTGAGTGCTGTCTTCTGATAGCGACAGCTACTGGCAAAGTGATGAAGGAAGGCGGTTCTAAACTCCATGAAGGAGTTGATAGAACCTGGGGGCAGCCTCTAGAACCATCGTTGGGCTACTCCGGACAGGGTGTTCAAGAACACCCGACACTTTACACCGTCGGTATACTGTTGTAGGTGTGTCGTATTTTTAAACTTACAGACATGATCCTCCGGATCTGTCTTCCCGTCATAATCAACAATTCTAGGCCCGCAAAACTGTTTCGACATGGGGTCTTCTACAATCTCGGAAGAGAAGGGAGTAGAGGGAGTCTTAGGGGAGGTCTTACGTTCCTCCCTCTTCCCCTGTCCATCTTTGTGTCTCAGCGCGCTAGAGGCTACCGAGTTGGCTTTCTCAATATCTCCGGGAGAGTCTCGCCAGTGGTCCGGGGCTGCTCTGGCGCGTCGCTCCGGTGGTGTGATGGATCTTCGTGGTTGGGGGTGCGAGATGGAGATTCTGGGGATCTCCTCCCGCACAGAAACACCTTGCCGTGAGGCGGCCTGCTCGATTTGGTGCTGTTTGAGCGCCTCTTTGATGACGTTGGCCACCAAGCGATCCAGTTCCTCTTTTGTTAGGACGATGGATTGTCCTGCTGGCTCTGCCATCGGTGCTCCTTCTGGTGCTTTACTGGTTTCCCATGGATGACGCCAAACTTGTTCCAGAAGGAATTGACGTCGACGGTCAGTCACCAGGATTCAGCCCACGCGGACGCTGACGCTAGAGAAAGAACTCACACCCTGCGAGATTAACACAAGCGTTAGGGGAACACGCCGGAGGTTGTCCGGCGGAGCCCACTCCGACGCTCAAGTCAGTGCCTCGATCCAGGAGATGAAGAGAAGACAAAAAGGTATGCGTGAAGTAGAGAGGGCGTAACCCCTTTACCGGAGGGGTTGGAGTACCTTTTATACCTGCGGCGGCTGTCTCACGAGTCTCCACGATCTTTGCCACATCCCCCAATTATCGGTTACAGGATAACCTTTGCAACCGTCCACGCTGTTATTAAGTTCGGACTGTTGCGATAATTATGGTTCATGATGACTCCGCGATAATTGGTGAGGGTTATCCGCAGATCCGAAGAAAAGGGGACCGTTCCTTGAGGCCGAATGCTTCTTGGGCTCCGCTTCCCCGAGGTGATCTCGGGGTCTTCTGGCCCGGGGAGTCCCGGGCATTTTGCCTTCCCGAGGTGGTCTCGGGGACCTAGCTTCCCGAGGTGATCTCGGGAATACATCCTCTGATTTGATCTCCGAAGCGTGTTTACCCGCGGGGGGTTTTGGAGGATCCCCTTCCCGAGAGGGTCTCGGGAGATCCCCTTCCTGAGAAGGTCTCGAGAACTCCGAAAAAAGAATCGTTCAGACTCACATATCTTATCACATAGCTTTTTCGATCCGCATATCAATCCCAGGGGCTCAACCCATCAATCAGTTTGGAAAATTGTGAAGTTTGATCCATTGGTTTTAATCTCGTTTTTTAATGCAAGGCAAAGATAAAAAAGACTCTTTCTTAATTTTTAATTGACATTGCTAATTAAAGGTATTCTTTTTCATTTATTGTCTACACATTTTACTTTTCTAAATTATTTCTGTTTTTAATACTATTATCTCAGCTACATATTCATAAGATTCATAACGACTACTGAGTATAGCCGCTACTATCTACAACCATACAATTTTAGCTTTTATAATTTATGCTACAACATAATATTAATTGGTATTGATAAATAAATAAAATTATTTATATTATAACAGTTATGTTTTATAATTGTTATGATATTGACATATTGATGCATATTGATTAGAGATGAAACGTTTATATTACAAGAATTATGAACCATAACTACTACAATATAATATTATTAATGTTAATTAGAGTCAAAATGTTATAACATAATAATATCAATATTGATCAGAGATGAAGTGTCCCGCATAATTTATTTATATTGATTATAATTAAATATTAATATTGTAAAAAAAGATGGATCAGTACCCAACAAAAACAAAAACAGCCTTACGTCCTATGTGGGAAGGAGGGTAAGCTCAGGTGCCGAGTTCATGGTGGAGTGAGTTCATGCGATAAAACCTTAGGAATTGATTTATGTCTGATTTGGACAAAATACTATATATTTATCATGTGAGTCATACTTAGATTGTAATATTTATTAGTTAATAACTGCTATAAAAATAATCACAATTTTTTAAAGTAAAATATATTAATTGCCAATGGGACGTTATTTTATAATAAATAAAAAAATAAATTCCTTTGATGATTCCAATTAGTAAATAATAATAATAATAATAAAATGGCAAACCATCTCAGAAAGGCTCCTCTTAGTAAATGCTGTCTTAATTTCATATATATTGGATAATCTCGGTACTACTCAAAATTAATTTTTTTCCTTAATTATCTTTGAGCCTATTAAATTTTTTATTTATGTTGATTACTATAGTATTGCTAAAATAGGTAATATATTTGATATAAATATGTATATTTTAAATTAAAGTCACTTGAAACATGATTTATTTTAAAAGAATTTATTTTTTCCTTAATTATATTTAGTCCATTAAATTTTTATTTATGTTAATTACTAATGATAAAACAGATAATATATTTGATATAAATATGTATATTTTAAATTAAAATTACAAAATACATATTATGATTTATTTTAAAATAATTTTTTTAAAATGATATTAAAAATTATGAAAAAATAAATTTTAACTGTCAGATTCAGATCATTTAGCATTGCCCAATCTCAATTGGTAATTCTTGGTGGTATGTGCACACCAAAGTCAACTGAAACAATTATCTGCAACGACTATTGTTACTTGGGAATAACACAGTCCATTTATTCGACAATTGTGCAGAAATTTCTTTTCATTTGCAGGAATCAGCCTATCGTTCAATTAATCATTCGTCCAAATAGTCAACTTCTTATAATGTTTTTTCATCCTGGAGGAAAATGTACTGTAATGGACCGTGCATGGATTAATCTGCCTCTTCTTGAGCTGAGTTCTGCAGATTGACAGTTTCAATTGCCTGCACAATTTAAAAAAAAAAAATCAATAAAGAAAACTGAGAGAGACAGGTGTGGTGGCGTCTTCCACATTAATTAATTTTCTGCATAAATGTATACATTTCCTGGCGACTTTCATCAAACACTTGCAGAGCCGTCATCTTGGACGGGTTGACTTGCACTGATAGCAGCCACGAAAGTCACTTACGTCGCTGAGATCTTGTTAAATTGCATGCTTTTAATTTCAACGCAGAAGATCGTGATCGAGCAGATCTAATCTGCCACCTTCAGATTTCTGCAAGTGGAAAAAGTCTGCGTCAAGTTTTTAAAACCAGTTAATTAGACAGCAATGTGCTGCCAAATATATATATATATATATATGTCATTTGTTGAATTGTGTTTAGGTCAACTAATTAGATCGAGCCATTGGATGTATATATGATGGCGAGCCAGGAGGGGATGCTCACCTTGGAAATAATTGTGTTTCATCTCGCATTGGATTGATACAAAAGAATAAAGTCATTGTTTAATCTTTATTATAGAAAAAGTGAACTGATTAAAAAAATTATATGCTTTAATTCATCATGACCACTCTTAATGACTAATTAGGCCCGATCCTTTCATAATTAATTCTCCATTCACAAAATAATTCAATTAATTGTATTCCCTTCCACTGTGTATATGATGATGTACCTACCAATTTTGTTCATTTAATATGGTCAGACTAGAGTTTATTATGTGTGACTATTGCTCTTGCTAGTTCTGAATTTTGCAAGTTCTAGCTCTTACTTTAGGACTTATGATCCGGTGCTGGATCACTTTCGGATTCCTTTATCTTTCTCCTTTTCAAACATCTTTTTTGAATGCGAAGAAAGCACTAACAATCCTAAACTTATAGCTAATAGAAGAAAGGGGAATATATAGAAGGATAAACAAATTAAACAATGCTATATATATAGAGCTCTTGTTAGGATAAACTAATATAAAGCTACAAATTAAACAATGCTCAAGTTAGTTCGAAAATACAACAACAATTTCCCAACAACTGATGCCAAAAATTCCCTCTTGAAGCACTCTTAATTTATAGAGCTCTTGTTAGTTTCTGAAATTCGCTTTATGAGTCAACTCATTGCCTTCCTGTAGTTATAATGGATCCTACAAATGGTCAACTGTTAGGGGAGTTGATTGATCCTCCATCTAATTGGCGGGTCTACTATAGTAATTGAATGTTTTGTCAGATAAATAAGTTCTTGGATTCCTATAATAACTTTAGTTTTGACTGATCACCCTTATTAATCAGTTAGTCGTGCATCAATTGATAACTTAGTTGACCGAACCTCGAACAGAAATATTTTGTTTGTTTGCATTATTTTTGTTTGAGTTGATTACCTAATCGGTTGAATTCCTATATAAGTTTAAGATATTTCACAATCAAGATCACCTTTAGATTGTTTAGAATAACACTAATACGAATTGGACAAGTTCTTAGTCTACAAATAGATGATACATATAAGGCTATATTGAGTTATATTGAGAGGTAACTTGATTTCCTTAAACATCAAGAAGTAGAGTATTGTAATTAGGTAAAGTCCAATGATCAAGTATGAGATCATCCTCCTAGAAACATATGGACTTCTTTGGGTCAAACATGTTGATAAATTAGGAAATGGTTACAACAACCAAATTGCATACACAGTTTCTAATCTAATATTTTACGAAAAAAATAAAACATATAAAAATTAATTATTATTTTATTTCAAAATTCAAATAAGGTCATCTAATATGTATAGCAACTTAAAATTTATTACAATATGTATATTGATTGATAATATGCATACTATTGAAATATAACTACCACAACAATAGTTAGATTCGATCAAGGTTCAGAACCGATAGTTCATCGGTTTGAAACTATTAGTTTAGCGATTTTTGATAGGACAATCCTTAACCTTAACCGTTTAAGACAGTTACGGTTCACGATTCACAGTTCACGGTTTACAGTTCGGTTCATGGCTCATGATTTGATTTACGGTTTGCTATCGTTCAATATTATTATCATTTAAAAAAATTATAAATTTATAAAAAAATAAAAAAATGGCTTGCAATTATTTAAGTTGCCCATGTATTCCATATAATTTTAAAGGAGTATACTGAACCTTAGAAGTATCATCATCAGTACTTCCTTGTATGATCTCGGAAGTCGAAATTTACTTGGATTTATCATCGATAAATTGAATATCGTGATCCTCATTTGGATTTCCTTGCCCTGTTGAAATCGAGATGATGAACCTCTCCTGATAGGGATGAGCAACCCGGGGTGGACACTGTTGATGCAGTCTGACCTGATTGTTGTTTTGGTGTTGACACCGATTTAAGTTTAGTTGAGTAAGATAAGTTCGAATTAAGTCCTGCTCGGGGACTGGGCATGAATTCCGATGAGTGAAGCCGGGTTCTAGTGAGTGAAGCTAGGTGAAGAAAATCCTGGTGAGTGAAGCCGGGTCCTAGCGAGCGAAGCTAGGTGAAGGAAATCCTGGTGAGTGAAGCCGGGTCCTAGCGAGTGAAGCTAGGTGATTTCCTGAGTGAAGCCGGGTCTTAGCGAGTGAAGCTAGGTGAAGGAAATCCCGGTGAGTGAAGCCGGGTCCTAGCAAGGGAAGCTAGGTGAAGGAAATCCCGATGAGTGAAGTCGGGTCCTAGTGAGTGAAGCTAGGTTGGACTAAGTCCCGGTGAGTGAAGCTGGGCACGAAGTCTTGGTCCGGGGGACTGAGCATGAGTCGAAGAGTGGCTGGATCGGTCTGGAGTCCGATCAGGGAGTTGACACGAACTCCCTTGATAGTAGATCGGTCTGGTGATCGATCCCGGATGTCTGATTGGTCTGATGACCGATCAGAAATAGATCAGAAACATTCTGTTTGATGACTGATCAGTCGGTTGACCGAACCAGAGCCGATCCAGAAAGTTTCTGAGGAATCAGAAGACCTTCTGAACGGTCTGGTTACCGATCAGAAAATGATCAGAAGAGTCACAGAATGATCAGAGGGATTTCTGATCGGTCAGTGGGATCGATCATATAGGCTCTGGACCGATCAAGAGGTAGCCGGATCGGTCCAGCATGTGGCTGATCGGTCAGCTGAACCGATCAGCCAAGGTGGCTGATCGGTCAGCTAAACCGATCAGCCAAGGTTGCTGATCGGTCAGCTGAACTGATCAGCCAAGGCTGGTCGGTCAGAACCGATCAGCCAAGGTGGCTAATCGGTCAGCTGGACCGATCAGCCACCTGGCTGCTCGGTCAGGTTGACCGATCAGCCAATTGTGGAACTCGACTGCTCTAGCCCCTGAAGCAGTAAGATCTGTGATCTGAAGCAGTAAGATCTGTGATCGGTCTAGTGACCGATCCTTGATCTTTGATCGGCCAGTGAGACCGATCAGAACTTCATTGGATCGATCATATTGGAGTCTGATCGGTTAGAGGGAGCCTGATCGGTCAGGGTGACCTCAGAACTTTAATTTGAATTACTGTTAGACCTCTGATTACTTCTGATTTCCTGCTGATTTCCTCTGATATGTTTTGATTTGCTTCGCTAATCAGTCTGTCGAGTGTGTAGATGATACAGAGACGATACAAGCCAAGAAGGAGGGTCAATGGTGACTTTCGCTATGGCAGGGTTGTTTGTTATCTGTTTGTAGGTTTCAACAGCTTCTGGCGGTGGCTGGCGATTGACCTGAGGCTCAGCTGAAGAGGTCTTCAGTGAACTGAGCGCTCAGAGGAGGTCAGTGGGTGACGAAGCCTGTTGACGTGCAGAAGGAAGCCATAAGAAGAAGATGGCGAAGCAGAGAGGAGGTGAGACAACTGTGAATAGAGCAAAGGGTTGCTGCTAAGTTGTGTTCTCTGCATTTTCTTTTTCATTGTTGATCCTTCTGTGTGTGCGCTTAAGGTTACATTTGCTTAGTAAGCTTCTTCTCATTGTCTCCTGTACTTATTGATATCTTTCTGAGACTAGTTGTGGGGAGGTTATTCCACCGAGAAGGAGATTTTCTTATCCGGAGTTCTGGGACTTGATCTGCCGACGATCAAGGGATCGCCCACCTCACGGGCTCGCCAAGGAGTAGGGGCAAGTTATCCCCGAACCTTGTAAATCCCTCTGTTAGCGTCTGGTTTGCTCTCTTTCAGTTTGTTTTCGTTTTTGTTTGTTTTTCTGTTCTGTTTGTTGTTTCCACTTCTAACCTAAGTGCAGAAAGACTCAAAAGAAGCCAACTTTTAAGTGGGTGGCTATTCACACCTCCCTCTCTAACCATCCCAGATCCAACAAGTGGTATCAGAGCCTGGGGCTCTTTCTAACGGTTTAACACCCGAAGAGCAGAGAAGAATGGCTTTGAGAGAAGGCTTCAGCACCAACAGACCCCCTTTCTTTGATGGAGCCAACTTCCAATATTGGAGGTCAAGAATGGAGTATTATCTGAAAACCGATATTGGAATGTGGTTTTCAGTCAAGGAGGGATTCACCCCTCCGAAGGATGCTGAAGGCAAGGAACTTGACTCATCAAGGTGGTCAGCCGAACAAACCAGAAAGGGAGAGGCTGATGCTAAGGCTGTTGTCACCCTGCAGTGTGGGATGACCAAGGAGCAACTCATTAAGGCAGGTCCTTTCACCAGTGCCAAGGATCTGTGGAACAAACTTATTGAGCTTCATGAGGGCACCCGAGATTCCCAAATAGCAAAGAGGGATTTCTTCCTCAATCAACTCCAGAACCTCACTATGAAGGAGTCTGAAACTGTAAGTGAACTTCATGGTCGATTTAAGGAGATACTTAATGGTTTGCACTCCATCGATGAGAAGGTCGAGAATCGCGACCTTGTAAGGTATGTGCTTAAATCTTTTCCTAGGAATGCCTTGTGGTCATCCATGGCGGATGCCTATAAGGTATCCAAGGACTTGTCCATTGTAAAGTTAGATGACTTCTTCTGTGAAATGGAACTACCTGAGATAACTAACAAAAGCCCAAAGGAGAAGGGTATTGCTCTTGTTGCAGGGGACAGAAGAAAGAAGAAGAAGGAAAAGAAGAAAGAAAAGGAGGAGGAGGAGAACATCCGTCACATGACTCTTATGGCCTTAGAAGATATGGAAAGCAGTGATGAATCAAGTGAGCCATCAACCGCGGCTTCATCATCTTCGGATGATGAAGATGTAATCTCCCCCGAACTTGATAAATGTTATAGAACAATAGCATATTTAACTAATTTGCTTAAGAAATCTAAGGACAAGGTGAAGTCCTTAAAATTAGAGGAAGAACAACTAAAAACCTCCAAGGATGATGATATTGATGATTTACATATTGAGGTACTTGAGGATGAAAACAAGGCTCCGAAGAGTGAAGTTGAAAAACTCAAGAATATTCTTGAGAAATTTTCAACTAGCTTTAAGACCTTGGACATGATCCTTAACGCTCAAAGAGCGGTTTACAACAAGGCCGGTATATGTTACCGACCTAAAGAATCTAGCTTTATGTCATTGATGTCAATAACCCAATTTAGATCACCAAAGGCTTCTAGGGTTCAAAGAGATAGAAAGAAAATGACCAAGGCATGGGTCCCAAAGACCTGCATTGTAGGTGCATTAGGTCCCAAGGTTTGAGTACCTAAATCATTTATCTTTCGAATTGTGTAGCATTGGTTGAGGGGGAGCATCTATCAACATAGATTGTTGATAATGGGCGCTCCAAATACATGGTCATTCCTAGTTGGGGATGTGCTTCTTATGATTTCCTCCACTTAATGGATGACTATTTACTACCTATGGGAATTGATTTCCATCTCAAATTTAGGTGATTGGATTTGAACCAATAGAAATCATAAAGCCCATACACAATACAGATACATGGAAAATTTTTAGACTGATACATGAAAACTTTTCCCTTTTACTCTATTCTCAATACAGATACTTGAGAATTGGAACTTTATGGTTTAGACAAACCTTAACTTGGGACTATGGATTAAACTGGATTATCAAAGTTGGTGTGTGGGACTAAATTTTGATTAAGATCGTATTGTTGATGCAGTCTGACCTGGAACGTATCAGAGTTTTAGAAATTTTTCTGAAATCTGATCGGTCCACAGACCGATCTGAAATCGATTTATATCTAACAACATCTCTGTATCCAACCTGACCGGCCCACAGACTGATCAGGATACTCCCTGATCGGTCAAGCAGACTGATCAGGTCTTTCCCTGATCGGTCAAGGAGACTGATCAGGGCTTTCCAGGGAGTTTTATGCATGCTGATTTGATCCGATGGTTGGTGCCCGATGTAGAGTTTTATGCACACTGATTTCCAAGGAGTTTTATGCACACTGCTTTGACTTATAAAGAATGGTGGAAGGGAATAAAAAGAAACATATAGTGTTATTCATAATATTGATCCGATTCAGTATCATCAGGATGCAATTCATTCCATTGAATTTATAGAAATTCAGTGTCTCATCTCTGTGGGATTAGATCATCTACGTAAAAATAGTCAGTCAAAATAACTAATTTGTTTGAAACTTGAATCATTAGTTCTCATCAATGATTGAAGAAAGGAATTCAAACTTCAAGTCTTAAACAAAATGATCTGGCTGGAATCATAAGTATCTGAGATAGTAGTATCTAAGTCTAGATAGTATGGTAGAAAGAATTATATATAATGGATGTTTTCTTATGATTATGTTATGTCATGCCTATCTATTTCGGTGTTATTCCATTTTTGATTCCTCACTCCATTGTCATATGATGCATATGAGTTTTTTTCCTTGCTATATTTATTTCATATATCTTTCATATGCCTTTCACTTATTACTTTATTTTGGTTTTGGGGAGAGACCCTTGTTTAAGGGGGAGTTGTTTAAAATTTAATAACTAGACCCTTTTCGGTGTTTGACAAAGAGGGAGAGAATGGTTAATTAAGTTTAGAGTTTGTTACACATTTAATTATTGTAGGGGGAGGACTCTGATTCTCTTGCGATAATGAAATTTGACTTCATTTGACTTCTAATACCTAAACTTAAATCGGGTTGTCAAATAACAAAAAGGGGGAGATTATTGATGCAGTCTGACCTGATTGTTATTTTGGTGTTTACACCGATTTAAGTTTAGTTGAGTAAGATAAGTTCAGATTAAGTCCTGGTCGGGGACTGGGCATGAATTCCGGCGAGTGAAGCCAGGTGAAGAAAATCCTGGTGAGTGAAGTCGGGTCCTAGCGAGCGAAGCTAGGTGAAGGAAATCCCGGTGAGTGAAGCCGGGTCCTAGCGAGTGAAGCTAGGTGAAGGAAATCCCGGTGAGTGAAGCCGGGTCATAGTGAGTGAAGCTAGGTTGGACTAAGTCCTGGTGAGTGAAGCTGGGGGTACGAAGTCTTGGTACGGGGGACTGAGCATGAGTCGGAGAGTGGCTGGATCAGTCAGGTGTCCGATCATGGAGTTGGCACGAACTCCCTTGATAGTAGATCGGTCTGGTGACCGATCCCGGATGTCTGATCAGTCTGATGACCGATCAGAAACAGATCAAAAACATTCTGTTTGATGACTGATCGGTCGGTTGACCGATCCAGAGCCGATCCAGAAAGTTTCTGAGGAATCAGAAGGCCTTCTGAACGGTCTGGTGATCGATCAGAAAATAATCAGAAGGGTCACAGAATGATCAGAGGGATTTCTGATCGGTCAGTGGGATAGGCTCTGGACCGATCAGGAGGTAGCCTGATCGGTCCAGCATGTGGCTGATAGGTCAGCTGAACCGATCAGCCAAGGTGGCTGATCGGTCAGCTGAACCGATCAGCCAAGTTGGCTGATCGGTCAGCGGAACCGATTAGCCAAGGTGGCTGATCGGTCAACTGAACCGATCTGCCAAGGTGGTTGATCGGTCAGCTGGACCGATCAGCTCTTGGCTGATTGGTCAGCTGAACCGATCAGTCAAGGCTTGTCGTTCAGAACCGATCAGCCACCTGGCTGATCGGTCAGGTTGATCGATCAACCAAGGGTTGAACTCGACTGCTCTAGCCCCTGAAGCACTAAGATCTGTGATATGAAGCAGTAAGATCTGTGATCGGTCTGGTGACCGATCCCTGATCTCTGATCGGTCAGTGAGATCGATCAGAACTTCATTGGATCGATCAGATTGGAGTCTAATCGGTCAGAGGGAGCCTGATCGGTCAAGGTGACCGATCAGCGCCTCAGAACTTTAATTTGAATTACTGTCAGACCTTTGATTGCTTCTGATTTCCTGCTGATTTCCTCTGATATGTTTTGATTTGCTTCTCTAATCAGTCTGTCGAGTGTGCAGATGATACAGAGACGATACAAGCGAAGAAGGAGGGTCAATGGTGACTTTCGCTACGGCAGGGTTGTTTGTTATCTGTTTGCAGGTTTCAACGGTTTCTGGCGGCAGCTGGCGACTGACCTGAGGCTCAGCTGAAGAGGTCTTCAGTGAACTGAGAGCTCAGAGGAGGTCAGTGGGTCAGTGGGTGACGAAGCCGTGGGTCAGTGGGCGACGAAGCCTATTGACGTGCAGAAGGAAGGCAGAAGAAGAAGATGGTGAAGCAGAGAGGAGGTGAGACAACTGTGAATAGAGCAAAGGGTTGCTGCTAAGTTGTGTTCTCTGCATTTTCTTCTTCATTGTTGATCCTTCTGTGCACACGCTTAAGGTTACATCTGCTCAGTAAGCGTCTTCTCATTGTCTCCTGTACTTATTGATATCTTTCTGAGACTGGTTGTGGGGAGGTTACTCCACCGAGAATGAGATATTCTTATCCGGAGTTCCGGAGCTTGATCTGCCGACGATCAAGGGATCACCCACCTCACGAGTACGCCAAAGAGTAGGGGCAAGTTATCCCCGAACCTTGTAAATCCCTCTGTTAGCGTCTGGTATGCTCTCTTTCAGTTTGTTTTCGTTTCTGTTTGTTTTTCTGTTCTGTTTGTTGTTTCCGCTGCTAACCTAAGTGCAGAAAGACTCAAAAGAAGCCAACTTTTAAGTGCGTGTCTATTCATGTTGGACCTTTGGATGGCTAGAGAGGGGGGGGGTGTGAATAACCAGACACTCAATTCACTTGCTTCTTTTGAACTTTTCTTTCTGCGATCAAAGTTAGCAGCGGAAACAAAAACACAGAATGCAAAACAGAGAAGGGAGCAAACCGACGCTAACAAGAAGATGTACAAGGTTTGGGGATAACTTGCCCCTACTCCTTGGCGTGCCCGTAAGGTGGGCGATCCCTTGATCGTCGGCAGATCAAGCCCCGTGAACCCGGATATAATAGAGCCTCCTTCTTGCTGGAGAAACCTCTCCACAGATCTCACAGATGAATGAACTTGAGTACAAGAGATCATGAGAAGAAACCTCACCAAAAATCTAACAGGAACACTCAAGCAAGAAGCTTTACAGAGAGCTCAAAACAACCCAGCCAAACTCCTCAAGTTTTCTGTCTGTTCTCCTTTTTCCGCTCCTCTGCTTCCCAGCTTCTTCTTAAGCTTCCTCTCCTTGTCGCCAGGCTTCGTCAGCACCCACTGAGCCATAGCCTGACCTACTGACCTCCACTGAGCACTCCAGTCCATTGAAGACCTCTCCAGCTGAGCCTCCAGTCAGTCGCTAGCCGCGCCAGAAGCCGTTGAAACCTGAGAAGAGAAAACAACCAAACCTGTCGAAGAGAAAGTCTCCAGTTGACCCTCCTCCTTCGTTTGAATCATCCCTGTCTCACCTGCAACCTCATCAGATGATTAGCAAAGCATATCGAAAAGAAATCAGCAGAGTAACAGAAGTGATCAGAGTGATTCAGTGCGATCTGACAACGTTTTCAAATTAAAGTTCAGACACTGATCGGACACCCTAACCGATCAGTAAAGGTCCTGATCGATCAGGCACCAGCCTGAACGATCCAGTGACTCCCTGATCGGTCACATTGATCGATCAGGGATTGGGATCGGTCACCTTGACCTGACCGATCCACCTGCTGACTGCAATTAACCTGCTGGCTCCTTGACCTGATCGGTCACCTGACCGATCAGGTTGTGCCCTGATCGGTCATGGTGACCGATCAGGTCACTCCTTGACCGATCAGGTCACTTGGACCCTTTCTCCAGCTCTTCTTTTGATCGTTCACCAGAACGATCAGAAGCCACACAGAAACCATACAGAATGCTTCTGTTCTCTCCCTGATCGTTCACCAGAATGATCAGACTTCACTGGATCGGTCACTAGATCGATCCACAACAAAGATTTTGTGCCAACTCCCTGATCGGTCTCCAGACCGATCCAGCTCCGACCAATTCAACCCTAAGTCCCGAGAACATGCTCCCTAGCCTTCTCTGACTCGCGCTCAGTCCCCCAGACCAAGACTCCGTGCCCAGCTTCACTCACCGGGACTTCATTCAACCTAGCTTCACTCACTAGGACATGACTTTACTCACCAGGGTTTCGGTCACCTAGCTTCACTCGCTAGGACCCGGCTTCACTCACCGTAGGGGTGTCAATTCGGGTGGGTCGGGTCAGGTTCGGGTCGGGTTGGGAATTTTTTTTTTAACTCCCAACCCGAACCCACCCGAACCCGATTTCAACCCGAAACACCCAAACCCGAACCCGAACCCGACCCCGACCAACCCGAACCTGACCCGAATAACCCGAAAAAATCGATTCAAAACGTCTATTTTTCGCTATTTTCCTTATAATTTTTCACTTTTATCTCAATACTCCATCATAATCATACTAATATTGATATTAATATTCATAAAAATATCATAATTTTCAAAATAAAATTTGATTTAACCCCAAAAAATCCACTAAACTTTAAATTCGGGTCAACCCGAACCTGACCCGAAAATTTTCAACCCGAAACCCTCCAACCCGAACCCGACCCGAACCCGAAAAGTTTCAACCCGAACCCGATTTTTTTCGAGTCGATTCGGGTTGGGTCGTCGGGTCGTGTTGATTTTTGACACCCCTAACTCACCGGGGTTTCCATCACCCGACTTCACTCATCGGGACCCGACTTCACTCACCGAGATTTCCGTCACCCGGCTTCACTCACCGGGATTTCCGTCACCCGGCCGACTTCACTCACCGGGACCCGGCTTCACTCACCCGGATTTCCGTCACCTGGCTTCACTCACCAAGACCCGGCTTCGCTCATCGGGATTTCCGTCACCTGGCTTCACTCACCTGGACCCGACTTCATTCACCGGGATTTCCGTCACCCGGCTTCACTCACGGAGATTTTCGTCACCTGGCTTCAATCACCAGGACCCGGCTTCACTCACCGGGATTTCCTTCACTCCGTGCCCAGTCCCCGACCAGGACTTAATCCGAATTCACTCAACCAAACTTAAATCGGTGTCAACACCAAAACAACAATCGGGCCAGACTGCATCAACAATTCACACCCCCTCTCTAGCCATCCCAGATCGAATAGACGCGTGGCACGGGAAAGCTACATGGTAGGGCCCACCGAACCAATGCCTCGAGGTCATGCCGGGAATCGGGCTTCCGAGACTATCTCGGGAGAACGGAAGAAAGCTCCTGAAGTTGGACTAGGAATCGGGCTCCCGAGACTATCTCGGGAGAACGGAAGAAGGACCCGAGGTTAGCTCCGGAGATAAGATTCCGAGACTGACTTAGGAGAGTGGAGCCCAAAGATCAACATAGGGATAAGAAAGTCAGGCTTCAAGCACCCGCTCCTCCTTTCAGAACAGGAAAGTCATTAGGTAATTATTGTTTGCAACGCAAGGTAATTAAGGTCTTAATAGTCACAGTGGTCGTTACCAAAAGAGAACAACTATCAAGTAACCGATGATTAAGGAACGTGGAGAAGAACGTGAGAACACGTGTGAGGAAAACATCATGTATATAAGATGCCTCGACACCCAGGTAAAGGGGGGAGGGGGAAGCTTTCCAGAATTATAGTATTTCGATTCCTCGTTGTTCTCCTAAAAAGAGAGAGTTTTGACTTGAGAGTTGGAGAGGACTCCACCGGAACATCTTTCGGTGCATTCCCTTTACGCTCGTGTTAATCTTGCAGGTGTTGACTTCCTCTCCCCGTCATCGTTGCCGTGGGCTGCGCTTTGGTAATTTGTCATCCCCATTATTCGCTTTCAGAACAAGTTTGACGCTGTCTGTGGGAAACATCAAAGCACTAGAAGGAACACCGTGATGGCAGATCCAGAGGGACAACCCATCATTTTGACACGGGAGGAGTTGAATCGTTTAGTCGCCAACGCGGTCAGAGGAGCACTGGAGCAACATCAGATCGAACAAGCCACCTTGCAACGTGCGGCTCCAGTGCAGGCCGAAATCCCAAGAATGTCGGCCTCGCACAACCAAAATCGAAGATCCGTCTCGCCACCGGTAGGGCCGGCAATGATAGCTCCAGTGCCTAGGCGACATTCCATGGGAGAAATGGAGAGGGCGCATTCTGCCGCCTCCAATATTTTCCTACGGGTGGAGGGATAGGGGAAGATCGAGGCCGCCAAAGTTCTCCTGAAATCTCCATATACTCCTTTTTCTCTGGACATCGTGACGGATCTCATGCCTAAGCAGTTTCGCGACCCAGGAATTGCTGATTACGATGGGAAGATGGATCCGGAGGACCACATATGCAAGTTTGAGAACGCGACTCTATTACACCAATATACAGATGGTGTGAAGTGTCAGGTGTTCCTGAACACCTTATCATGGGTCGTCTAGAGATAGTTTTAGAGGCTACCTCAAAATTTGATAAACTCCTTTTTGGAGTTTAAAACCACCTTCCTACACCACTTCACTAGCAACCGGCATACTAGAAGACGACTTTGAACCTGTTCACCCTGAAGCAGAAAAGCAAACAACCGCTGAAGGACTATATCCAACGGTTCAATTGGGTGGCACAGGACGTGCCAACGACCACTTCAGAGATACTCATTAGCGCCTTTACGCAAGGACTCTCTGAAGGAGATTTCTTTCGAACGTTGGTGAAGAAACCGCCGGCTACCTTCGATGATCTATTAGAGCGGTCGGTCAAGCATGCCAATGTGGAGGAGGTGCAGCACGCTCATCGCAAAGATTTGGTGGGAGTCCCTATCCAAATCTCTGTACGATCCGAGAGAAGAGAATCACCTGCTCCAACTCGAGCAAAAAATCCTCGCTCCGGGAAGGATCATTGGGTCGGCAAGATGAGGTTGGTGGAGACGGTCGACACCAAAGGACCCGAGCCACTGAAGAAGTACTGCGACTTCCACGACAACCCAACTCGCTCTACAGAAGAGTGTTACGCCTTGAAGAAGAGGAGATCCAAGGATATAGACGCTAAGCCCTGTAAAAGGTGGAGCAAAGCAGGGTATCGACGGAGATCTTCTCACCGAAGCCCTTCCCCTCATCGACGACAATCGGGGGGAGGACAGATGTAGGCATCGGTCCCGGTCACTAATCTAATGCACTAATCGAATGCATTAGATTAGTACGCAAGCAAACTAATCAAATGCATTAGATTAGGACCCGAATGCAATAACAAACAGAGCAAGCTAAAATCGAATGCACTAATCTAATTTTCAGAAAAGATTAAGAAAAAACTAATGATCACTTGACTCAAACTTCGGGAACTATAAGCTGAACTTGTAGAAATAAAACTGATACACAACAATTGAAACCAATACGCAAGCAAACTGAGATCAAACACATCAGCACACTAGACGTTGTATCTAATTTCAGGATTTAAAGCTAGAAACAAGCTGAATTTGAAACAAGCTGCAAGGTTCACAAAGAGCTAATGTTCACTGATACACAATGCAGAAAACTAGAGGTTGATACGCAAGAAAAGAAACAGAAAACTGATACGCAAGAATTGTCTTGTGGTGCAAAGTGAAATTAAATGCAAGTGTTCTCTAAACAAGCAACCTAACAAATTAACTTGCAGAATTGAAACCTAATGAATACAGGAACGATTCAATAAAACCGAGTTTAACTGATACAAAATTCAGAACTGTAATTGATACGCAGAAAACAATGTTCAGCTATGAAACTAAAGTGCAGAAATGAAATTCAACAAAGAAACTAAGCTCCGATCCCTTCCTTAGCTCGAGTTCCTCTTGCTGTCACACAAGAGTAAGCCAAGAACCCCCTAACTTGACAAATCGCATGGAAATCTGACTCAGTGATCGATCCAACTCAAACTCTGCTTCCGGCTGAAAGAATCCATCCGATCTCCTCGATCTCGCTGTGTGGGATTGCTGTGATGACTTGGGGACGATCTGAGCAATCCAGAGAACCCTCCGACTTACTCAGATGAATGAAAATGGCACACAACCGAGATCCAAGCAATCAAATGGCAGAGCTGATGAAACCCTCAATCAGCTCTGTTCAGTGGCGAATTGGAGCTGGAATCTTCACCGAGACATGTTACCGACGATCTAGAACTCAATCCAAGGTTGGAATTGAAGCGGTCGCGCGATCAAATGAAGAAAACTTGAAGGAAAACGAAGAACTGGAAGCTGCGGCGAAGACGCGACAACTAATCGGGGAAGAAGAAACCGTTTATATAGTTTAGAAATGGACGGTCCAGATTATCTTAACTCCATCCAACGGCTGGATCTCTTCAGATCTGACCCAAAACTTCCAGATATTGATCAAGGGTCAGGATCTACCTCTCAGTAGCTCGGATCTTCCAGATTTGCAATGGACGGCTCAGATCTACCTGATCTTTGAATGGACGATCTAGATTCTCCTGAGCTTGATCCAACGGCTGAATGATCTCTGATTTGGATGAAAATTTCAGATCTTGACCTGAGTGCTTGATTAGCTTTAACCCTAGCTCGGATTGCATCAAAAGTTCTCAGAGGGCTCAGATCTAGCCGTTTTTGAATCGGACGATCCATATTAATCGGATGCTTGATCACTCGATTCGGGTCCACTTCTGACTCAAGTTTGACCCATCATGACCTAGGTCCATGATCCTTCCAAGCCTATAAAAATAGATTCACAATTTAGTGCCAAAATATTCCAATGTATCAAGATTTACAATAAAGCCCAAAATAGAATAAATTCATAAAACCTAGGATAAATTCAATATTAAGCAAGTAAAATATGGGTCAAACATGGATTTTAGAATTTGAAATGATCAACAAAATATACTTATCAGAGGCCCATATGGTTGGCACCTTTTTTAAGGTATCCTCGGAGGTTCTTTCGACTCCTCTGAAGACACCTGCAGGGCCACCAACTAAGGATTGGATGTCAGCAATTCCTTTGTGTTAATTGTGACATAGCCCAATGAACCAGTCAGAGAGTGGCACGCTCTTCTAGCTTAGCGTTGCTCAGCTTCAACACTTTGCTCATGAAAGCCTTTCACATGGTTCGAGCTACACAACAAAGGAACCTCAAGTTGGCTTCAACACTTTGCTCTTCTAGCTCGGGCCATCACTCCACATGGTGGGAAGCCCATGAGAAAAAGTAAGAGAAATAGGGGTGGTCGATGTACAATATGAACTCGGGTCGGCAGGTCAGGATGCTGAACTTGGGTACATAGGTTGAGCAGCTAAATTCACTTCTACTTGTAGTGTTCTCGACGCAACTAATAGAGTCTCCACTCTACTAGATAGGGAAGGCATTGGGGTTTTGGTTGGTTGGTCACCATCAGTCGGAGGCCTGTATGGTTGGTGCCTTTTTCGAGGTATCCTCGGAGGTTCTTTTGACTCCTCTGAAGACACCTATAGGGCCATCATCTAAGGATTAGATGTCAACAATTCCTTTGTGTTAGCTACGACATAGCCTGAGGAACCATTCAGGAGAGTGGCACACTCTTCTAGCTCGGCATTGCTCAGCTTCAACACTTTGCTCTTGAAAGCCTTTCACATGGTTTGAGCTACACAACAAAGGAAATCTTCAGTCAACCATCATATAAAAGCAAAAATAGAAAATCCTTATTGAAAGAATACTCAAGCTCTGCATCAATTGGGCTCAACCCGAAGAGGAACAGAAGCCCTTCCTTGAGAAAATGCTTGACATTGAATTGAAGGTCAGATAGACTCTCCGTTGCTACCAAATAAGTGGGCTCTGATTGGTAACCCTTCAGGCTCGGTGGCTTAGGCATTTTCATCTATCAACTGGTGGGTCACAAAAAGGGATTGGGAAGTCGAATAAACACATACTGGAATTTTCATCCATTGTGAGAAGTCAACAGTTCATCCAAGAAACAACAATGAGGTCGAGCTATGACGTAAAATATCCCAACATCCATTTTTGGGAGTAAAAGAAGTAATGGAAAACTCAGGGTGTGAGGGCTACTCGATATAGACGAAAGATAATAACCACCTCCCAAAACAGTCGAAAGGATTTGGGGGCTAGTTATTGGAGGGGGATGAGAAAGTACTGTGAGACTTCAGTAAAGATCTTATGACAGGGAATCGAAGGTCGTTTAATAGTTGACCCCTAAACAAAGTAATGAACCCAACAGGAGGGAGATGTGGTCCGTCAATGACACTTGGGATTACTAATTTGTGGTCAACTAGAATTTCAAACTGCAAACGTAGTTAGTGTGTGTCTCCCCCGCTGAAGTCCAACTCCATGGACGTGTACGATGTACCATAGGGTTGAAATGCTCTCAGAGGCCATAGATAGGAGGGCAGAGCAGATAAAAGAGAAGGTAAGAGAGCAACGAAGGTCAAGACAGGAGGATGAAGAAACTTATGGCAAGACAAGTCGCGGAGATTGTAGAGGGTCACTGAAGGTCGCTGTGGCTAGAGGTTGGAAACGATGGTGGAGAATGTGATGCCTCTTTAACCCTAATAGACCCCTAGCCCACAGTTCTCAACCATCCAATCCAGAAGTCGAAAAGGTGGGCTATTGCACGGAGTCGTCCAATCAAGCTTCTAAATCGATAGGATCGCAATAGTCTCCTTGAGTTGATAACTTCGGCATGATGGTATCACATGTCAATTGTTGGGGCAATCTATGGTCCGGAGTGACCATGTGTTTTGATGTTTGGGTAAAGGTTTAAGTTAGGTTCACCCTTGTGTTTTGATATGTGTATTTAAGGTGCAGGTTTGCAGGATACACATGGACTTAGCTGGACGACTTCGGGTACGGTGAAGGATGGCATGGAGGCAAGCCGTGGGCTTGCGTACGCATCCGAGGGACCATGGATATAACAGGGACGATGAGCCGAGGGAAGCGAACTTCGAGGCATACGTGAAGGACGACATGGAGGCAAGCCGAGGGCTTACGTGCATCCGAGGGACGAGAGCCAAAGTCGAAGAGGGCTTGAAGGCAACAGGTCGAGGCTGCTGATGAAGAGTCAGCTGAGTCGTAAGGGTCCGAGTATGAGAGAATTATACTCGGGAAATCCTAGGGTTCGAGTACTGAGAGAAATGTACTCGGGAAGGGGAAACCTTAGGTTTGGGAGTGGACCAGTCGACTAGTAAAGACCATAGAAAGATTAGTCGACTGGTACTGGACCAGTCGACTGATGGCACTTAGAATTCGAACGTTAGGCTGTAAACAGTCGAATCTGAGTGAGACCAGTCGACTGGTAACAGTCTTCTCAGCCTTGAGCACTATTTAAAGGGGCTCGATTTTGGTTGAGAGTTCTTGATAAAATTGGCTTTGGTTAAAGGCTAATTAGTAGTCTAAGAGCTCAGGAGTGTTGTTCGGGTTATGGCGAGGTTTCTCTACCCACAAGGAGCTACATGAGCTAGCTGGAGGTCTTCTGGGGTGTCATCCACCGACGGATCAGAATTGTCCACCTTACGGACAACCGTGGAGTAGGAGCTGTATCTCCGAACCACGTAAAGGTAACGTGTTAGCGATTGTTTGGTTTCGTGTTAGTTATTGGAGGGGGATGAGAAAGTACTGTGAGACTTCAGTAAAGATCTTATGATAGGGAATCGAAGGTCGTTTAATAGTTGACCCCTAAACAAAGTAATGAACCCAATTGGAGGGAGATGTGGTCCGTCAATGACACTTGGGATTACTAATTTGTGGTCAACTAGAATTTCAAACTGCAAACGTAGTTAGTGTGTGCCTCCCCCGCTGAAGTCCGACTCCATGGACGTGTACAGTGTACCATAGGGTTGAAATGCTCTCAGAGGCCATAGATAGGAGGGCAGAGCAGATAAAAGAGAAGGTAAGAGAGCAACGAAGGTCAACACAGGAGGATGAAGAAACTTATGGCAAGACAAGTTGCGGAGATTGTAGAGGGTCACTGAAGGTCGCTGTGGCTAGAGGTTGGAAACGATGGTGGAGAATGCGATGCCTCTTTAACCCTAATAGACCCCTAGCCCACAGTTCTCAACCGTCCAATCCAAAAGTCGAAAAGGCGGCTATTGCACGGAATCGTCCAATCAAGCTCCTAAATCGACAGGATCGCAATAGTCTCCTTGAGTTGATAACTTCGGCATGGTGGTGCCGCGTGTCAATCTCTGATAGGTCAGCATTAATGATCGAGATAATAGGCCAATCATTATCTAGATACACCATCATGTGTATTACTCACATTCACGACACTTGACTCCTAGATTTCCAAGGCAAGTACTGGCGGCGCGGTAAGGTTCTTCAACCATGTCAGCCATAGGGGGTTTAAGATCGATAGACAGGACAAATCACGATATAGTTCAGTCAAACTTAGGCCTCCTTCGACTACACTTGGTGGTAAGACTTGTGATACGGGAATAAAAGATTAAGCCTACACGTGGCAAAGTCCATTCTCGCTGTCTAGTCAAAGGTCAAGTATAGGTGGGATTCAAAGTGAACTACTGGCATTGACTCCTACAGCTCGGTCTACCCCGACCCCCTTGACCTCAACTCTACCAATCTGATAGTCTGTGCTTGGCCATCTGCACAAAGATCCAGGACGTCTTCCCAGCTCTGATATGAGGTCGCACCATCCATCTGCACCAAAGATGATTCACTAGTTCCTCATTAAGAATGACCTTCAAAATTCTACGTACTCGACTCCTTGGGCTCAGCTCTCCCAGCTCCATCAGGTCGTCTACCTGACTCCTTGGGCTTAACTCCCATGCTCCTTCAGGTCGGTCTACCCGACTCCTTAGGCTTAACTCCCAGGCTCCTTCAGGTAGTCTATCCGACTCCTTGGGCTCAACCAACCTAATGTCCTATTTAACTCCACTCGGTTATGCCGACTCGACACATTGCTTTGCTCAATCAGCCTAGCTCCCTCAACTCAAGGTCATCGGTCCAATCGATTTAGCTTTGCTAGGACTCCTGGTTCATTACTCTTGGCTTCACCGATTTGACTCTCCTTTTACTTAGCGAGCTACGCCCTTTGGCCTAATTAATTCCCTATCCCGTGGGCTGGTGCTATGAGTGGTACGACACGTGTGATAGCTTGTGTATTATCAGAGCACGTGGAGCAATATGATTAATAAATATAGAGTATGAGCGATGTGACAGTATGATATGGCGGAGATATAACAATGTGACATTTTTTTTTGGGATATGACATCCTATTAATTAAGAAAGAGGTATCATTCATATAAAAAGGAGTCCTCTCATGCGAACAGAGGTACACCACACATATACATGCTTTTCATTCATCACATTCTCCTCATCTACTATTCATCCTCTCCATTCCATCACCAAAAACTACTTAAGCGTCGGAGTGGCTGAGTTGGGATGCCCACGACCTCTAATCTAACACTCCGTTTCCTTCTCCCTCTCTTGCTAGCTCCAGGTTTACTAGCATTGTTGACCGGAGGGCACCTTCTTTCCACCTTTGGTTGCTGCATCCACTCAGTCAACACCAAGGATAGCTCATCGATGGTCATTCATCAATGATCTCATATAAGAACAAATATTATTTTAAATAATTTTATAAGTCATTAAATAGTTTATTTTTTTAGACACTTTCACATCTCTATCGAAATATCAAATGATACAATGACTTTTCTATTTTATATTTTCTTGAAAGTTTATTTAATTTTTAAAATTTGAATTCTATGGTAAAAATTTTAACTATTGAAATATAGCTATTAATAAAAAAAATTATCCCTAACCAACAGAATAAAATTATTATAATTTTCTTCTAGCTAGCTTAATTCAACTCATCATGCAAGTTCTTGATCATTTTCTCTCCTTAATTAATAATATATCACTAAGTTTCAACTAATATTCTTCAAATTAATAAAATAGTCTCATCTACTTTACCAAACAACTAATTAAGGGATTCTTTAATCAGATTAAATTTAAAAATTAAAATTATCAAATTGATCGTAGATTATTTTGTTCATTTTCTACTGCCTTTAAATATTCTCGATCACCGCCTCCACACCTTCTCATTAGTCTCGCCGGCATGTCGATCGATGACTGCGGCAAGCACGGTCGCTGCAAGGGACGAAGATGGTACCTCTATCTTGCCGCCGGCGCACTCATCTTTGTCTTCCTCATCCTCCTCGCCATTCTCATCATCTGGCTCCTCCTCCTCCGACACACCAAGCCCGAGTTCTACCTCCAGGATGCCTCCGTCCAGCAATTCAACCTCACCGCCGGCGACTCCAACGCCCTCACCGCCGTCCTGCACGTCGCCCTCTCCTCGCGCAACCCCAACGATCGCGTCGGCATCTACTACGACAAGCTCGACATCTTCGCCGCCTACCGGGGCCAGCAGATCACCGGGTGCACGGCGCTCCCTGCCGGCTACCAAGGTCACCACGCCTCCGACTTGTGGTTTCCGTTCCTGGTCGGAGAAGGCGTCCCCCTGGCGGAGGACACCGCCGTGGCCATGGAGCGGGACGCCGCGGCGGGGCTACTCCTCCTCGACGTGAAGGTAGAGGGGAGGCTGCGGTGGAAGGCGGGGTCGTGGAAGTACGGCCACCGCCACCTCCACGTCGACTGCCCGGCGCTCATCTCCATCGACCACGGGACGGGGGCCAATGGCAGCTCTGCGCCGTCGTTCCACTTCCGGCAGACCATGTCATGCACCGTCGACGTCTGACCCACCTAATTAATGGTGGGAATTAATTAATTGATAATCATACAATTTGCCAGTGTAATTGAATACCTACATAACTGTCCTTTAGTAAATAAGCAAAACGCTTAGTCAATTCCTAATAATATATTTAAAAATTAATGAAAATTTTAGAACATAATAATTAAAGGATATTTGTGATAGATAAAGAGAAATTAATTTGTTTAGTTAGTTATTGCACTTATAAGTCGGCTGCCTGCTCCTTTGGAGTATTGACGCACTGTGGGCTCAATGAGATTAAAAAAAAATAATAATAATAATACTGCATCACAAGCGCAATTAGGCCTTAAAAATTTATTAGCGTAGGATTAGAATAACAATCTCGGTTACCGCCGTCCTATAATTTATATGTATCATTAACTAAAAATTAGTTTGCCGTACGTCCACTTGCTCTACAAAATTCATGGATCAGTATAAATCCAAAAAGCGCATTATTAGAAATGGGATAGTAATTATTTAAATGCCAATGAATGAAAATATTAAAAAAAAAAGGTGATTACTTTGTTAGTGCGTACGTCTATACCAAGACGCTTCTTTTATACAAAAGGGTCTCCACGGGATCCGGAGTGGTTAATACATAGGGTATTATCTAAAAGATCTTGGATTCGAGTCACTCGAGGCATACTGAATTAAAACTCTGGACGTTTGTTGTATCAATTCACGGCATAATTGTGCACTAATTACTCCGGGGACCGTGATTTACCTCCCTCGTGATGGCCTTCGGACGGGTGCGGCGGGGGCGCTGAGGCCGAGCGATTTCGCCTTCTTTTATACAAAAGGGCTCTGATGCGGACCGAGTACTGCAGACCATTACGGACTCGTCCTCGTGGCACCTTGCGCAGCTAAAAATTTCCTCCACGCAGACCTCACGCGGCTAAAAAAAATATCCTCCATGTAGCCCCCACCGATTCCTCCACGCTAATGCCCTAATCCACGCGATTCTCCTCGCCGCAGCCTCCCTCCCTCGCAGCCCGATTGTCCTTGTGCCCCCTCTCCCACGGCGCGATGATCTCCCTTGTGCGACCTCTCCCTCGATCTCTCCTTGCAACGAGGCGACGGTGACCCTCGCTTCGCCCTCCCTCGATGTCGAGGCTAGGGTTTCCTCGCCGACAGGATCGTGGGAGTCCCTCGCTTACCCCTCGTCTTTTCCTCGCCGACAGGAAACGATTTCCCCTCCAAGCAACCACAGCACCCTTTTGTGCGCGGCCTCCCTCAACAAGTCTCCTTTGCCGGTAAAACACAAAACTTCCCACTCGTCTTTTCCTCGCCTTTGCAGATCGGTTTCCCTTCCTAATGATGTTAGATTCCATTGGATTTGTTAGTATTTTTTTTGATATGTTGTTTTAGGTGTCTTCTGTGTTTCAACATTCATCTTTTGTTTTAGAATCCATTGGATTTGTTAGTATTTTTCGCATATTCAAATTAGACGGTGTTCTATCAATGTTGTATCATCAATGTTGTATCAATGTTCTTGATGATCAATGTTCTTGACAAATGCAATACATTTTCTTCTAATTCATATACAAAGTTGTGTGTTCTTGATGATTAATGTTGTATCATTTTCTTAGTTTAAGGATGCTTCTATTTCTTATTGTTAAATGGTATGCTTTAATTTCTTTTTTAGTTAGATGGTATAATGCTTCATTTCTTAGTGTTGTTCTGTATCATGCATGATGCTATTACCTTGACGGAAACTATAAATTCAGTTAATATAATTCAATTTTGGTAGATCCGATTATATACATAGCAACATAAGTGTGCTTCTTTTTGGTATAAGTGTTCTGTATTTGGTATAAGTGTGCTTCAATTTTGGAATAAGTGTTCTGTATCTATTTTGTTATATGGTATGCTTCTTTTTCTTTCTTGTTGAGTTATGATTTATAGCGTGTTTTTTATGATTTATGTTTTTTTTTGTTATATGATATAATTCTATTGTTCTTTTCTTTTAGTCTTGATTCTTGATTTTCTATTCTATTGGATTTGTGTTGTATCGGCAATTTCTATTTAGAGCACCCAGAAATGGAAGGACAAAGAGTTGATGATCAGGAATATATTCCTCAAGTTGTTGATGATCAAAAACCAAAAATTGGAATAGAATTTTCATCACTAGATGAGACATATTCATTCTATAATCAATATGCACGAGAAACTGGATTTAGTTCAAGGATCCACATGAGCAAGAAAAATAAGATGACAAATTAATGAAGTGACTTGGAAACAATTTGTATGCTTTAAAGAAGGGCATACCGATCTAATGCAATGGAATAAACATGGAAAAGCTGATCAAGTGATAAGGGAAAGAGCACGTGGTGCAGTTAGAAAGGTTGTAAATCAAATATTGCATTTGTCAAGAAACAGACTGGTCCTAATTGGGTTGTCAGTAACTTCATAGAAACTCATAATCATCTGCTTTCGACTCCATCAAAGGTGCATTTGCTACGCTCGCATCGTAATATTTCAGCAGCAAACAAAACATTGACAAAATAATTTTCAGAGGCAAATGTACCAACTTATCAACAAATGTGATTATTGAAAATAGAGTATGGGGGGCCTGAGAGGGTAGTTTGCATAGAAAAAGATATTAGAAATTTAGAAAGAAATCTAAGAGATGAACAAAAGGGTATTAATGCTGAAACATTGATCGAGTTTTTTTATATCGGAGCAAGAGAAGAATTCAACTTTTTTCTTTGATTATGAGACTCATTCAGATAACAGATTTAAAAAGTGTTTTTGGGCTAATCATATATCAAGGAGGGCATAGAGTGTATTTGGTGATATTGTTGTATTTGATACGACATATAACACCAATAAATATAGCTTAATTTTTGCACCATTTGTGGGAGTTAATCATCATCATCAGACTATTATTTTTGGCTGCGGGTTTTAAAGTGATGAGAAAACTGATTCTTTTGTTTGGTTGCTAAACAAGTTTATAGAAGTTATGCCTAAAGGAGCACCAAATGTTATAATCACTGATCAGGATCCCGATATGACAAAAGTCATTGCACAAATTTTCTCTCAAACTGTGCATCAATATTGTTTGTGGCATATACTGAATAAATTCCCAGAAAAATTACCCCCTTTGACTTTTCGAAACCACTATCAAAGCATAAAGAATGTCATTGCAAATTCTACAACATCTAATGATTTCGAAAAGTCATGGGAGGAGACTATCAAGTGTGCTAATTTGGAGAATAATGATTGGTTGTCCTTGATGTATAGATTGCAACACAGATGAGTGCCAGTATATTTTAACTCTATATTTTGTGCTGGAATGTCAAGTAGTCAAAGATCTGAAGACTCACATACATTTTTCAAGAGATATGTCTCAAATAAGAATTCATTGATGGATTTTATCACCCGTTTTAATAGAGAACTGAAACATTAAAGATATAATGAATTAGTTGCAGATCATATTGATATGAATGAGTAGCCCAAGACTATGACTAATTGGCCAATGGAAACCCAAATGGTTAAACTGTATACTAAAAAGAAATGGATGAAGTTTCAAAGTGAAATGAGCGAGAGTCATGGTTATTATGTGCAACAGACATTTACAGGAGTTAACTCAGTGGTTTATAATGTGATGAAATTTTAAAATTCTTCTTCCTGCAAACCAAGGGTACTCACACATGACAAACAAAGAGACTATATATCATGTAGTTGCACGAAATTTGAGTTTGAGGGCATTCCATGCATGCATATGTTAGCTTTTTTTTGCATCAACCAAGTGTTTCATTTGCCTGATACATATATACTCAAACGATGGACACGAGATGCAAAAGTTGGAGCAATATATACTTTGGGAGAGCAAAATTTCATCAATGATCCAGATCCAGAAAGGTTGTTGATGTCGAGACACTTGAAGTTATCCTATAAAGCTTCAGTATTAATTGATGATACATCTTTGACTAATGAGGGGGCAACCTTCTTCGATGAACAATTTGATTGTATCTATAAAAAAATTCAAGAGATGAATATTAGTAGAACATGCCTTGATAAAAGTCAAAGGAGGAAATTTATGGATGAAGGTCTTGGTATTATTGATCCTTCTTCAGTAAGAACAAAGGGAAGTGGGAAGAGAATGAAATCATTGAAGAAGAAATCAATATCAAATTCTAGACTATGTCATGGATGCGGACATCGAGGAGTGTCACATGATAAACACAACTGTCCAAATTTATAGCAAGGGTATGTGTGCAATACGAATTCATATCCATTATAATTTTACTTGTAAATACAAACTTATTTAATTACATTTTGTGAATATGTCAATGTATTAATTATCAGATTAACTGAAGATAATAATTATAACAATGTTGACACCTTCACTGAACCAAATTTGACATCTATAACAAGTACTGTCATTATTTTAATTTATTAAATTATAGTGGCTTATTGAGAAAATATAATCAATAATTGTTTTTATTGTTGTAGGTTCTAACAACATGTGCTAGGATGCTTGATATTATCTATGGTTGGTATTAATGTATTTCCTTTTTGTATGTTTGATTGGTATTCTCAGATGATGAAAATAATTTTACTCAAGATGTTGATACCTTTGAGGTTGTTATTGTTGGGATCACCATTGATTTGTATGGTGTGATGATCATTTTGCTGGTTGTGCATTATTCTATTGCTCTTTACTTGATGTTTCATTTTCCTTTCTCTACATATGGGAAGATTTCTCACTCATGGTATGCTTGTTTGCTTTTAACATTGTTCGATGGTGCTAAATAATGCCCCTTGTTAGTCTATGGAAAGTAGACACCTTCTCATGGCATTTATAATTGAGTTTATCAAATGATATTTTTCTTCATTATGCAAAATTAGTTCTTTTTTTGAAACTTCTTGAATTCAGATATATGTACTAATTGACTCACTTTTAATTGAAACGAAAAGACTTCACTAAAATGCGAGCTTTATGTTTTGTTTCCTTTATCATTTAATACTGTTTTGATATCCAAGTGATTCGAAAGTGGCTACACTTGGCTTCTCAACATCTTAATTATCTATGACTTATCAACCTTAGAATGTAATGACATATTTCTCATTCTATCTTCATAAATTAGTTCTCTTTGCTCTCATTTTACACCGAGATGAATAAAGATAATTCTCATGGTGATAAATCAGTAGTTACTTTTAGTGAGACTTGTAGTGATTTTTCGTGTCTTGATTGTACTTGCATTTTCTTTGCATTTGTCTTATTCCATGGCTAATGAAGGCCACATAATAACGGTAAATTTTAGACATTTGTTTTAAATGTTTCACTCCTGATTGTTCTTTCTTTATCTAAAGGTGGATCTTGGAAACATACAAAAGAAGAAAGAGGAGGAGAAGGTACACCTTTAATTTCCTACCAATTGTGTAGCCCGTTGTTCAATTTATTAGAATCCTGATAAATTTCTCACTCATCACGTTCTAAATAGGCGCTCAAGGAATTGAGGACTAAGGCATCCCAGAAGGGTGCATTTGGAGGCACAGGTCTAAAGAAGAGTGGAAAGAAATAATCTGTGTTACATGTTCTACTGCCTACATGTTTAGAACTTAGTGTATGGACCATGTTCTGTCTTCTAACTTGGCAAATATTGTCATGTACTTGTTCGATTACATTGATGAAAATCTTGTATGTTTTGATCATTTGATATTTCTCTAATTACTTAGCGCTTTATTAACTCTGGAAATAAAGTCTAGTTTGATCTAGAAGAAAAACACTGTTCAATCCATTCTTTCTCCACTGCACATTTAGAATTGTGCATCAAAGAAACTCTGCCAAATAAAGCAAAAGGTGACTCGATAAGTGTTTGCTTCGCCTTAATGAGGCTCTAAATAGACCACTTGGGCTCCATCTTATGGGATGCCCATCAAATAAGCTCCAGCTCGACTGCTCAAGAGAACACCAAAAGTTATCGGAGATAGGAGACGCCACACGCTGCTTCGAAACATGCCAACCCTTCTCTACGTCCGTTTCAAACAGCGGCGAGACAACCGGAGATCATTGTGATTGGTCACTGATCCCGGCCTTGCTCATGAGTGGGGGCATGAGCCAGCCTGGCGCCAAGGAGGCTTCGCCTACGGGGCAGCCGCCCTATCAGCGGACAGGGCCCCGCTCCCAGAAAGCTTCCCGCAGTAAGGAGGAAGGGAAGGGTCCACCAAGTCATCTGAGAAAACAGCTAGGCCAGTTCCTAGTCAACCAACTCTGTATAAGGCCCAGTCATGCATACCAGCTCACCCTGACCCAAAACAAGGTTCAGCCTCATCAGTGAGATCAAGTCTCGTGACACCCCCGACCCAGGGCGTACCCTGCGCGCTCTCTCTCTCCCCACCAGTCGGACGCGTGGTAAATAACGCTCCCTGGTCTTTACCCGACTCGGTCCCTAGCACACGGGCCTGCCAGTCGGCGCTCGGGGTACGGGCTGCCCGGCTCATACACCTCTCACATCCTTACTCCCGGGGTACAGCCCTGCCAGGGGGGTTCCTCACGCCTTGCCTGTCTCTGACACCTCCACGCGGACATCCCGCACATCCAGTACTCTCGTACTGCGCATCCAGTACTCTCGTAGTGCGCACTCAGTTCTCCCGAACTGTCGGAGCACCCCGCGCCATGCCGCGCCGCCCCTCCGTGCTCCCTACGGGTTGACAGCCATCACCCCTGATCCCACCTATGCGGACAGGGGTTGTCAGCCCCCCCGGTCATATAAGCATGGACACTCTCCCTACTCCAGGTACGCGCACGAAAGTTCTTGCATCCCTTGCCTCATTTCCCTTCAGTTTCCGCTCATCTGTACTCGGAACTGACTTGACCGTCGGAGTGCCTGACCGGGGATTCCCCTGGCGGGTCTTGCTGACGGTCCCTGTTTTGCAGAGGCGAGGCAAGGCGCGATGGACTTGCCCAACCATGCGAACGGACAAGGCGACGGGAGGCACATCTATAGAGTGGCACGGGGGCAACCCCCGGTGCCATGCATTCGGTTCCAAAGGGCCGTTGGGGGTGACATTTTGGGTCACCGCCCAACCATGCGAACGGACAAGCCGACGGAGGCACATCTATAGAGTGGCACGGGGGCAACCCCCGGTACCATGCATTCGGTTCCAAAGGGTCGTTGGGGGTGACATTTTGGGTCACGCCCAACCATGCGAACGGACAAGCCGACGGAGGCACATCTATAGAGTGGCACGGGGGCAACCCCCGGTGCCATGCATTCGGTTCCAAAGGGCCGTTGGGGGTGACATTTTGGGTCACGCCCAACCATGCGAACGGACAAGCCGACGGAGGCACATCTATAGAGTGGCACGGGGGCAACCCCCGGTGCCATGCATTCGGTTCGAAAGGGCCGTTGGGGGTGACATTTTGGGTCACCGCCCAACCATGCGAACGGACAAGCCGACGGGAGGCACATCTATAGAGTGGCACGGGGGCAACCCCCGGTGCCATGCATTCGGTTCGAAAGGGCCGTTGGGGGTGACATTTTGGGTCACCGCCCAACCATGCGAACGGACAAGCCGACGGGAGGCACATCTATAGAGTGGCACGGGGGCAACCCCCGGTGCCATGCATTCGGTTCGAAAGTGCCGTTCGGGGTGACATTTCGGGTCACCGCCCAACCATGCGAACGGACAAGGCGACGGGAGGCACATCTATAGGGTGGCACGGGGGCAACCCCCGGTGCCATGCATTCGGTTCGAAAGTGCCGTTCGGGGTGACATTTCGGGTCATCGCCCAACCATGCGAACGGACAAGGCGACGGGAGGCACATCTATAGAGTGGCACGGGGGCAACCCCCGGTGCCATGCATTCGGTTCCAAAGGGCCGTTGGGGGTGACATTTTGGGTCACCGCCCAACCATGCGAACGGACAAGGCGACGGGAGGCACATCTATAGAGTGGCACGGGGGCAACCCCCGGTGCCATGCATTCGGTTCGAAAGGGCCGTTGGGGGTGACAATTTGGGTCACCGCCCAACCATGCGAACGGACAAGCCGACGGGAGGCACATCTATAGAGTGGCACGGGGGCAACCCCCGGTGCCATGCATTCGGTTCCAAAGGGCCGTTGGGGGTGACATTTTGGGTCACGCCCAACCATGCGAACGGACAAGCCGACGGAGGCACATCTATAGAGTGGCACGGGGGCAACCCCCGGTGCCATGCATTCGGTTCGAAAGGGCCGTTGGGGGTGACATTTTGGGTCACCGCCCAACCATGCGAACGGACAAGCCGACGGGAGGCACATCTATAGAGTGGCACGGGGGCAACCCCGGTGCCATGCATTCGGTTCGAAAGGGCCGTTGGGGTGACATTTGGGTCACCGCCCAACCATGCGAACGGACAAGCCGACGGGAGGCACATCTATAGAGTGGCACGGGGGCAACCCCCGGTGCCATGCATTCGGTTCGAAAGGGCCGTTGGGGGTGACAATTTGGGTCACCGCCCAACCATGCGAACGGACAAGCCGACGGGAGGCACATCTATAGGGTGGCACGGGGGCAACCCCCGGTGCCATGCATTCGGTTCGAAAGTGCCGTTCGGGGTGACATTTCGGGTCACCGCCCAACCATGCGAACGGACAAGGCGACGGGAGGCACATCTATAGGGTGGCACGGGGGCAACCCCCGGTGCCATGCATTCGGTTCGAAAGTGCCGTTCGGGGTCCGCTCCGTTCTGGTACAATGTCCTATCCGGCCATAAGGGGCGGAAACGCCTTCTTTCAAACTACTTCAGATATTGTACAAAAGAGAGGAAATGTACAGACTGAAATTGTAAGAAAGGAACTTGCAAACTTACTTAAGAAAGACTTCTCAGAGTTGGACTTGTATCGTTATGCGATGTGTGTCCAGCAATGAGTTCTAGGTTCCCTTATATAGAGAATAAGGGTAAGGGGGAATCACGAGTAGGGTGCTCATTGGGCCCCATCTGCACTCATGATATTCCTTCCTTATCTCTTTACAGCAAGGGGTGTGCTGGAAAGCAAACTAGTGCGCCTTATCTCTTTACAGCAAGGGGTGTGCTGGAAAGCAAACTAGTGCGCTAGCTAGGTGTACTAAAAGTAGAGCTACGAATAGACGGTTTTCTGAAGCCAAATCGTCTTTTGGATTTTAGGGGTCCACCATGTTCCGATCTTTTCAGGGAGGCGTGTCCTTTATGAGCTGTAAAATGCTTTGCGTCTTTATAAAAAGGTTCAATAATTCCATCCTTGCTTTTGTCACTTCAGGTATAGCATCTTTGAAATATAGCCCCCCTCTGAGCTGGCTTCGTCGGTGGAAGTCTATCTCCTTGGCGTCCATAATGAGTTTGAGCTCCCAGATACTGTTGATGAGGTGATGTGATGCTGTCCACTCAATATCTTCGAGGTGGGCGCGGAGATCTTTTTCTTGATGTCCAAGGATGGGGTTCTCTCCTCTGCTGAGATATTCATATTGGTCCAACAATTGATAAGGCCCATTAGGTGTTGGGATGCCTTCATATTGGGTTGTGTCTTCAGTTGGTTCACGGTTTCCTCTATTTGTATTAGCATCGGGTAGTCTGCTTCCTTGAGAGGCCATGGTCCTGTGATAAAACAAACAAGGCGAGAAAGTGCATCAGCTAATACATTATCTTTACCTTCTATGTGTTGGAATTGTACTGTGATGCCTAGCCCAATAATGAAATCAGTAAAAGCAATCCAGCGAACCCTGGAGGGCTTATTCTGGGCTGATTTATTGAAGAAACTTATAATGGCCTGGCAATCTGTTCTAATAAGAACTTCCTCCTTGTCCAGATAATATATTTTGAAATTATTCAGGCAATTCATAACCGCATGTATTTCGGCATCAATTGTTGACTTTGGAGGAGTGAATTTGCCACTAGCATAGGCGCTTATAAGTTCAGAAGCCTTTGGATCATATTTCTGTGGTTTCCATTTAAGAATACCACCCCATCCTTCCATGCACCCATCTGATTCAATAATAATATAGCAGGATTTGGGTGGGATATGAAGTTCAGGTAGCCTTTTAATAGTTTCCTTCATCTGTCGTACAAGAGCCCAATCTTGCGCATTCATTCGCCTTTCTCCATTGGGTGATGTTTTTGAATAGAGAGGACCAAGGAGCTTACCCAAGTTAGGAATATATGCCCGAGCATAATTGAGTAATCCTAACCAGGATCTTAGCCCTTTGATATTTTGTAACTCTTCATCCTTAAAATCAGCCACCTTTGAAATAATGTGGGGTTGGAGCTTTATCTTTGATTGCCCAATTGTAGCTCCCAAGAATTCTATTGTAGGGCTCCCAATTTTCATTTTAGTTGGGCTTAATATCAAGCCATTCTTCTTGCATATTTCCAGTAGTATCTTCAGATGTTCATGGTGTGCGGCTTCATTTTCTGAAAATACTAAAATATCATCAATATAAACCGCAATAAATTGCTCAGTCCCTTTAAAACAAAGGTCCATCTTTCTTTGGAATACTGCTGGGGCATTTTTGAGGCCAAATGGCATAACAAGCCATTCGTAAAGACCTTCAGGTACCCAGAAGGCAGTCCAAGGGACTGACTCAGGGCTCATAGCCACTTGGTGAAATCCGCTTTTGAGATCAAACTTGGAGTAAATTTTACTGCGGCCGACCCTTTGAATAATGGTGTTAATACCTGGAAGGCTGTATTGGTCCTTGTGAGTGTTATCATTCAGCCTCTTGTAGTTGAATACCATTCGCTCTTTCCCTTTTGTTTCCAGACCAGTCTTTGGATCTACCATGGTCCCTGAATAAACAATTATAGCTGTAGTTCTATGTTTACTTTTACTTGGTCTGATTACCTGAAGTTTAAGAAGAGCGTTGACATGTTTCTGAAATGAATCCTGCATCTTTGGGGTCACATGCTTCAGTGGTTTGTCTTCAATTATTAGATCAGGATTCTTTAAATCCAACGTGCAGGATATTTTGTTTGCTGCCTAATATTTCATTGGGTTTTCCCCAATGTAACCTGCGTCAATGAGTTCTTTCATAAAAGATTGCAAACCTTGTCCTGGCGTCCATGTGCAGACTTGTTCCTGAATTTGATAGTATTCTTCTTCCTCAAGTTCTAATTCTTCAATAGTTGCTGCTACAGGAATGGTTTGCTGAGTTTTGATAGTAGTCACATTTTTATAAAAAGTGACTTCATCCCCTTCAATTCTAATACCTCCATACATAGCTCTAATAAAATTGCAGCCTAAAATCATGGTAATATTCCCTAAAGTTAATGGGAATGCATAAGTGTATGGTATGCGGAAACAATGTTCCCCTATACGCATATTACCATATTTTAGTTTCTTATTGGCTGTCGTCTTAGAGTTTATACCACTAAAATTGACAATGAAGGTATTATCTTCAATAGCAGAAGGAGGTATGGTTACCTGGTCAATGCAACAAGTGGTTGCGCCAGTATCCAGTATTGCATTTACCTTGAACTTGTCTACTCCAGGGATATCCAGCTCCACAGTCAGGTTAAATAGGCCATTAGTCTTACTTTTGTGCTGTTTGGCTTCTTCTACAGAGAAAACCTTTTCTCGGCCAGAGTTAAGGAGAACATGTAGACTTTCTTCAAGTGGTTCTTCTTCATTAAGTTCAGATACCTCGGGGATAACCTCTAGTCCTTCCTTCTGGATTATCCTGCGCAAATCTCCGTTTTCTAATGTCAAGGCGTCTATCTGGAGTCGTAATTCCTCATTTTCTGTGTCCATCTCTAGTCTCTCAGCAGATGCCATTCTTGTGATTTGCTCTTTTTCTGCTTCAGCTAGGGATGTAATTCTTGTGATCTCCTGCTGTAATCTGCTAATTTCTGCTTGTGCCCAAGCGATGTAATTCTGTTGTTCTTGAATCAGATTGTTTGGTATAAAAGGCGCAGGAGTCAATCTTTCCACGGGGATTGACATATCAAAATAATTATTTGAACATAAACCGCAGGAAGTGATTTTACATACACTGCAGTGCATCCGATGCCTTTTCATTGTTTCCCTCTTGCAACAACTGCACAGACAATAAGGAGGGGAGATTTCCCCATTGATTTCCCAGACATGGTTGCAGTCATGTTGGGTTTTTGAAATACGCACCATAGGCTGCCATCCTCCTTGTTTTCCTATCATGTATGAGTTGGTCTTTTCTATAAACACAAAAAGGAATTCTGTTTTAAGGATTGAGTTCACCTGGTGTTCTTCCCCTTCTGAGATGCTGTAGATAGCATCTGATTGATCATCACCTTCCTGTACTGATAGTATTTCATAATCATCAGGGAGCTCTAATCCTTCGAAAAGTGCCACTCGTCGAATATTTTTGTATTCTTTAGGGCAGTCACGAGCAAAGTGCCCTTCTTCTCCGCACAAGAAGCATTTACACTTCTTATTCCGCAACAAGTGCTTTTTCTTTTCAATTCTTGCATGAGATTGGTGTGGCTTTCCTTTATAGGTTGTAGATTTTCTTACCCCGTTTTTCTTTCTGGAGTCCTGATAATAACCAGGAATAGGGATCTGGCTGCAAAATGACAGATCTTTTAGTGAGCGGCTGAAAGCAGCCTTCTTACATTCCTCCTCCAGATATTTATATGTGAAAACCACCCGAGGGTGTACACCCATTGTATTTCCCTGGTATTTATCATCAAACGCCATCTTGATTCTTTTTCCCAGGTCTCCTGGTAGCTTTAGCCAGAATTTCTCAGAAAGCTCTGGACCCGTGAATAAACGCCCTGTTTTTGCAGCAAGGGTCATGTATTCATTCATAAAAGGAATTAAATCCTTTACCTGTGAGCATGATAATCGCTCTAAATCCCTGTAGGCTCGGTCTTGCATATCGGTAGACCCTTGAAAGGGATCTTCTAGGAGAAAAACTCTTCTGATTTGGGAAATAATATTTTGAGTCCCATTTCTGCCATCACTGCCGTTTATTAGCTCCTGGTATTCATTTAGATAAGTCATTCGCCATTGTATCCAGGTGAGCCTTTCTGCTTCTCCCAATAGATTTTCTATGAAATCTGCCTTATCTTGAACATCCGTAAAGTTTTGTTGCGCCACCACATTCTTTGTAATTGCTTCCCACCTTAAAAATACATCTTCAATTCTGTTAAGTTGTGTAGGTAGGGTAAGGAGAGCACCTGTATTTTGGTGGGCAGTTGGCAGGTTCCACCATTCTGATGTTTGCTTTCTTTTAAAGGTTCCTGCTGGTTCTCGTGCAGGTGCAGATAAGCTAGCTGGTTCTTCTTTTACCTGCTGCTTCATGGGGGGATACCCTACTGGGTTCATTGTTGTGTCTGCTGGAGGTTGATAATGGGATGTGGCTTCTTGAGAGAAAATATTTTCTTGTATTTGCCTTAGCTGGGGATAATCAGATATCCAATCTTCAGTAGTAGCGGCCAAAATGTGATCATCGCCTTCACTTTCCCCACCACCTTTCGCAAAAGGATTAACGAATTCTTCAGAGGATGTGGAGCTTGAATCCTGTATTGCCAAATATTGCAGGTAGGATAAATAATCATCTTCATCAGCGGGATCATCTGTTAAGACACATAAAAAATTAGTGGATGATGATGATGAGTCTGGTAAAGCATTTAATTCTGCTTGTAATTGACGTCTGTAGTCTCTGGAATCCCTTAGCCTTCGGCGTGTAATTGCTAGACTTTGTTGAAGGGATGGAGGTTTGTCGAGGAGTTCCAGATATGCTTCCTCTTCATAGAATTTGTGCTGCCGTACCATAAACTCCCGAGCTTCTGCTTGTAAAGCACATATTTCTTCGTCAGTAGGAGAGGATTTGATTGTTATGTAGTCCTCTGGTTTCCTTGTTGAGAGTCCTGTGGATTGTAGTTGGTATTGATGTATACTTGTTTGTTGAGAGACATGAGTATAGGCCTGCATCTGTAAATCCTCCATTGTTGGTTGTATGGGAATACAAGGATGTTCTTCTATCAAAGGGGCTTTGCCTTTAACATGCATCTTTGGTTCAGGTGGTATATAAAGCCGCCTTGGTTGGTCATCATATTCCGTATTGCAGTCTTCGTCACTACAGCAATAATAACAACCATTACATGTAGGACTAGGCTTATACCTGGTACACACAACTGTTGAACCAAAGCCTTTGGTCCCTCGCTGTGAGTGTTGTAATGTTTCTACTTCCCTGACAGGAGGTGTCATAATGTGTTCCAGTATTAACTGGGCAATGCTCTCTTGAGGTTCTAGGAACATGTCTTCATCCGTGGTATTATAGGCTAATATCTTGACTTCTCCCCGGTAGTCTGAATCAATTACTCCTCCCATGATTAATATGCCTTTGAGGGCTGCACTTGATCGAGGAGCTATCCTAGCATAAGTTCCTTTGGGTATTTGAATACAAATTCCAGTTGTAAGCAAGGAACGTTGCCGGGATGGGATGTCTTGAGGTCTGTCAATTGAGATGTCATATCCAGTCGCTCCTTCAGTCTTGCGTTTTGGCAGGACTGCAAGGGATGATATTCGGCGAACTAGTAATGTTGCTGATGATTTGTTTATGGGTTCTTC
>JAGFNQ010002441.1:397976-600454 GCA_024364735.1 Boesenbergia rotunda
CATACATGATAGGAAAACAAGGAGGATGGCAGCCTATGGTGCGTATTTCAAAAACCCAACATGACTGCAACCATGTCTGGGAAATCAATGGGGAAATCTCCCCTCCTTATTGTCTGTGCAGTTGTTGCAAGAGGGAAACAATGAAAAGGCATCAGATGCACTGCAGTGTATGTAAAATCACTTCCTGCGGTTTATGTTCAAATAATTATTTTGATATGTCAATCCCCGTGGAAAGATTGACTCCTGCGCCTTTTATACCAAACAATCTGATTCAAGAACAACAGAATTACATCGCTTGGGCACAAGCAGAAATTAGCAGATTACAGCAGGAGATCACAAGAATTACATCCCTAGCTGAAGCAGAAAAAGAGCAAATCACAAGAATGGCATCTGCTGAGAGACTAGAGATGGACACAGAAAATGAGGAATTACGACTCCAGATAGACGCCTTGACATTAGAAAACGGAGATTTGCGCAGGATAATCCAGAAGGAAGGACTAGAGGTTATCCCCGAGGTATCTGAACTTAATGAAGAAGAACCACTTGAAGAAAGTCTACATGTTCTCCTTAACTCTGGCCGAGAAAAGGTTTTCTCTGTAGAAGAAGCCAAACAGCCCAAAAGTAAGACTAATGGCCTATTTAACCTGACTGTGGAGCTGGATATCCCTGGAGTAGACAAGTTCAAGGTAAATGCAATACTGGATACTGGCGCAACCACTTGTTGCATTGACCAGGTAACCATACCTCCTTCTGCTATTGAAGATAATACCTTCATTGTCAATTTTAGTGGTATAAACTCTAAGACGACAGCCAATAAGAAACTAAAATATGGTAATATGCGTATAGGGGAACATTGTTTCCGCATACCATACACTTATGCATTCCCATTAACTTTAGGGAATATTACCATGATTTTAGGCTGCAATTTTATTAGAGCTATGTATGGAGGTGTTAGAATTGAAGGGGATGAAGTCACTTTTTATAAAAATGTGACTACTATCAAAACTCAGCAAACCATTCCTGTAGCAGCAACTATTGAAGAATTAGAACTTGAGGAAGAAGAATACTATCAAATTCAGGAACAAGTCTGCACATGGACGCCAGGACAAGGTTTGCAATCTTTTATGAAAGAACTCATTGACGCAGGTTACATTGGGGAAAACCCAATGAAATATTGGGCAGCAAACAAAATATCCTGCACGTTGGATTTAAAGAATCCTGATCTAATAATTGAAGACAAACCACTGAAGCATGTGACCCCAAAGATGCAGGATTCATTTCAGAAACATGTCAACGCTCTTCTTAAACTTCAGGTAATCAGACCAAGTAAAAGTAAACATAGAACTACAGCTATAATTGTTTATTCAGGGACCATGGTAGATCCAAAGACTGGTCTGGAAACAAAAGGGAAAGAGCGAATGGTATTCAACTACAAGAGGCTGAATGATAACACTCACAAGGACCAATACAGCCTTCCAGGTATTAACACCATTATTCAAAGGGTCGGCCGCAGTAAAATTTACTCCAAGTTTGATCTCAAAAGCGGATTTCACCAAGTGGCCATGAGCCCTGAGTCAGTCCCTTGGACTGCCTTCTGGGTACCTGAAGGTCTTTACGAATGGCTTGTTATGCCATTTGGCCTCAAAAATGCCCCAGCAGTATTCCAAAGAAAGATGGACCTTTGTTTTAAAGGTACTGAGCAATTTATTGCGGTTTATATTGATGATATTTTAGTATTTTCAGAAAATGAAGCCGCACACCATGAACATCTGAAGATACTACTGGAAATATGCAAGAAGAATGGCTTGATATTAAGCCCAACTAAAATGAAAATTGGGAGCCCTACAATAGAATTCTTGGGAGCTACAATTGGGCAATCAAAGATAAAGCTCCAACCCCACATTATTTCAAAGGTGGCTGATTTTAAGGATGAAGAGTTACAAAATATCAAAGGGCTAAGATCCTGGTTAGGATTACTCAATTATGCTCGGGCATATATTCCTAACTTGGGTAAGCTCCTTGGTCCTCTCTATTCAAAAACATCACCCAATGGAGAAAGGCGAATGAATGCGCAAGATTGGGCTCTTGTACGACAGATGAAGGAAACTATTAAAAGGCTACCTGAACTTCATATCCCACCCAAATCCTACTATATTATTATTGAATCAGATGGGTGCATGGAAGGATGGGGTGGTATTCTTAAATGGAAACCACAGAAATATGATCCAAAGGCTTCTGAACTTATAAGCGCCTATGCTAGTGGCAAATTCACTCCTCCAAAGTCAACAATTGATGCCGAAATACATGCGGTTATGAATTGCCTGAATAATTTCAAAATATATTATCTGGACAAGGAGGAAGTTCTTATTAGAACAGATTGCCAGGCCATTATAAGTTTCTTCAATAAATCAGCCCAGAATAAGCCCTCCAGGGTTCGCTGGATTGCTTTTACTGATTTCATTACTGGGCTAGGCATCACAGTACAATTCCAACACATAGAAGGTAAAGATAATGTATTAGCTGATGCACTTTCTCGCCTTGTTTGTTTTATCACAGGACCATGGCCTCTCAAGGAAGCAGACTACCCGATGCTAATACAAATAGAGGAAACCGTGAACCAACTGAAGACACAACCCAATATGAAGGCATCCCAACACCTAATGGGCCTTATCAATTGTTGGACCAATATGAATATCTCAGCAGAGGAGAGAACCCCATCCTTGGACATCAAGAAAAAGATCTCCGCGCCCACCTCGAAGATATTGAGTGGACAGCATCACATCACCTCATCAACAGTATCTGGGAGCTCAAACTCATTATGGACGCCAAGGAGATAGACTTCCACCGACGAAGCCAGCTCAGAGGGGGGCTATATTTCAAAGATGCTATACCTGAAGTGACAAAAGCAAGGATGGAATTATTGAACCTTTTTATAAAGACGCAAAGCATTTTACAGCTCATAAAGGACACGCCTCCCTGAAAAGATCGGAACATGGTGGACCCCTAAAATCCAAAAGACGATTTGGCTTCAGAAAACCGTCTATTCGTAGCTCTACTTTTAGTACACCTAGCTAGCGCACTAGTTTGCTTTCCAGCACACCCCTTGCTGTAAAGAGATAAGGCGCACTAGTTTGCTTTCCAGCACACCCCTTGCTGTAAAGAGATAAGGAAGGAATATCATGAGTGCAGATGGGGCCCAATGAGCACCCTACTCGTGATTCCCCCTTACCCTTATTCTCTATATAAGGGAACCTAGAACTCATTGCTGGACACACATCGCATAACGATACAAGTCCAACTCTGAGAAGTCTTTCTTAAGTAAGTTTGCAAGTTCCTTTCTTACAATTTCAGTCTGTACATTTCCTCTCTTTTGTACAATATCTGAAGTAGTTTGAAAGAAGGCGTTTCCACCCAGTGCTTCAGCTAAGTCCTTGGCCCGAGCTCCGAACGGATGTGTGGCGACTCGCGCTCCCCCGGACCGCTCGGCAGAGGAAAATAAGACTCCCGTAGGCCACCTGACTCTCGGACCTCCCGCCGCAAGCGCTGGTTAAGGGATCAGTTCCTCACAAGGAGACACCAACCTGGGTCCCGAACACCTTCCCCACAGATCGGAGGCCCTTACAAACAAACACTCGACAGGGAGATCTTCGGCCCGCGGAGTAGGACCACACGCGTCAATAAGGGCGTCACATGGTTCGCCCGTGTACTTTCCAAGATTGAAAGCTAACGCTACTCAAGCAAGTAGAAAAGGAAAACATCGCATTCAGGGGTGCAAGCGCCTTGTAAAAAAGTAGGGCAGGACATCCTTCGTGCCCGAAGAAATAAAAGACGCAAAAACACCGGCCTCACTCAAAAGGTTGGTCAGTCACGGAGGGCAAGTCCCTGCACAAATCTGGAAGCGAGACCGCGTCAGGAGATAAATCGGGGGCAAATACCCTCCTAGTCTGAGCTGGCGAATTACGTTGAGGCCATGCTGCTCCATCACATCCATGAAACGCCGGGCAATCTTGGCAGCATGGGTCGGATTGTTCAAGCACGCCAAACGATGAGCCTCTAATCGAGCTGCTTCAGTCTCCCGGTAGGAACGCAGCTCTGCTAACTCAGTCTGAAGGGCATCCCATGACACCTGCCGCCCACGCAGTTCCCCCAATTCATCCTGGGCCGCGTCCCAAGATGCACGGAGGCCCCGCAAATCCTGAAGCTGGTTCCTCAACAAATTGGTCGTTCGTTTCTCCGCTGCCAGCTGCGCTTGAAGGGACAGGATCTCCTCGTTGGCCCAGGGGAGGTATGACCGGGCCCTTAGAAGTTCTGTCTGCAGCTCGCCTTTACGCTTGCGATCACAAAGGTGCGCTTGCTCAGCCTGGATCACTCGCTCTTCCGCCCGAACTGCGGCGGCATCAGCAGCAGCGATCTGAGCCTTGGCAGTCTCCAGCTCCTCCTGGGCCTGGCGCAGCATGTCCTGGAGGCCAATGGCCTCTGCTCTCAGGCCGTTCAACGAGTCATCATCTGAAGACAGCTGGGTATGGCGGAGTCGAGCCTCCAGGTCTTCCGCACGCCTCTCGGCGTGGTATCGAGCCTTGGAGTGAGTGAGCATGGCCACACTTGTAACGCCCGCTTTTTTTTCCCCTTCCTTTCCATAAAGCGGCGTTACGTTAACATAGCATACTCAGGGCATATAAACATCGTAAGGCAGCGGAATAACTTTAGGACTTACACATATATGCCCTACTATCATTTCCTAACATAATGACATAGATACTTGGCATATTAACTTCATACTTTGCATCCTATCATGTCTTGCTTAACATCATGTCATAGAGTTCCATAAGCCATTATTCAAACACATAAGTAGCAAACATAAGGTTCTAGCATAAGACCGGTAACATATTGTTTCCGTGGCCAAGTCACTACCACACACACACATTCTTGTCTTCCTGCTGCTTCCTCATTGACCCCTGGCGTGATCTGCGGTATAAGGAAATAAGACTATAAGCACATCGGCTTAGTAAGACTCTTTCCTACTAACTAAAACCATTCGTCACTTAATCATAAACACTTAAAACATGAACATAACTGTATGCTTGAACGTAAATACAAATAAACTTTATGGCAGAATGCATGGCATAACTTGAACATAATTAAACTGAGCATGGCCTAATGCATGACATAACATAAACATAAATAAGCATTCTTAACATGCATGATACATGGCATAAATATAAACATAAAAACATTCTTAACATGCATGATACATGGCATAACCATAAACATAAAAACATTCTTAACATGCATGATACATGACATAAATATAAACATAAAAACATTCTTAACATGCATGATACATGGCATAAACATAAACATAAAAACATTCTTAACATGCATGATACATGGCATAAACATAAACATAAAAGACATGAACTAACCTGTATGGCATAAACATAGACATGCTTTTTATCATATCATATGAGCATCTTCTTAACATAACCATAAGCATAAATCGTTTACTATCATGCATATTGCTTGACATGAGACATAAGTATAAGACATTACTATCATGACATAATGCATAACATGAATGCATGAGTCTAATGCATATACATAAGGATGCTTAACTTTTAAAATCATACTTTTAAATACTTAAACATCATCATAACATCATTGGGGGTCCCTGGCTTGTACCACATACATACATTATAAGCGCGCATCCCTAAGTAAATACGAGGTCGCGAGCCCCGACCTACTAGGGTAAGGATAGCATAGTCGATAGTCCCAGAACTGGGGCGTTCTTAAGGTGCCTATCCCTGTTGCACAGCTTCAGTAGTGCCAGAACCGTGGACAGCATAGTCGGTAGTCCAGAACCGGGGCGTTCTTAAGGTGACCATCCCTTGGACCCATACTTCGGTCCGGTACAAGCCCATTCATAAAGTAAAATACTTTACATGCTTCATTATTCATAAAACATGGCATACATCTTCATTCCTAAAACATGGCATGCATCTTCATTCATAACATAGCATGCATCTTCATTCATAAACATAGCATGTGTAACGACCCGACCCGTCTACCGGCCCATTTACCGGCCCATTTACCGGTCTCACGACCGTCGTACCGTCGTACCGTCAACCATCAACCGTGTTGTCATTCATAACATGGCATGCATCTTTATTCATAAAACATAGCATGCACTTTCATTCATAAACATAACATGCATCTTCATTTATAAACATAACATGTATCTTCATTCATAGAACATGACCTACTTTCATAAACATCATTCTTATTCCTAGAGCTTGCATGATCATGGCATATAAGGTAAACATTGCATTTCATCCATTGAACATGACATGTTTGCATAGACATTTATCCTAATCCATAGAACTTGCATGATCATGATTGCATAAGGTAAACATTGCACTTCATACATAAGCATGATATTTATCTCAAGCATGCATGGGTAGGACTTCCATAAACATACCATCTTTCATCAAAGTACATGGCATAGGACATAAGACATTCATAAATAAACCCTATTAAGCATGGCATCCAATCATAAACATACAAACATAAAACATGGTGGTTAAGGTTAGGGATGTAGGTAACTTAATTTCTACCATATGCTTGAACCTTGATACATATATATATATACTTCATAATAAAGCATAAATCATCATTCTTCAAACCCTAACTCCATCCAAACCCTAAATTCCTTTGCTTGGCCGAAACCTATAGGGAAGGGCTCCATCATTCAATTAACATGTAAGATAGCATAAGGTAAAGAACCAACCATACATTACTTATAAGACTATGGGGAGCCATTAGGGCTCACAATTAGGGCTAACCCTAACCTTTAGCCCCTCTCCATAAGGCTGGCCGAAACCCTCCAAGTCCATGAGTACATGGAAAAATTCCATAAAACCCCAATCAAACATTAAACACCAACCATACCCTACCATAGGGCCATTAGGACCCTTGCTTGAGGGAAGTCCTAACCTTTTTGCCCTAGACCCTTCTTGGCCGAACCTTACAAGGGTCACAAGACCTTGTGAAAATTCACATAAGTCACCCTCAATCTCCCTTATAGCATGATAATACATAAAACACATACTTGAAGTTTTAGACCCAACCCCACCCATGGGTTCTTGAGGTTGGCCGAAACCCTAGGAGGTCCTAGGGTACCCCAAAATTTCTCCAAATCTCCTTTTAACTTATATTCATCATGGACAACCATTAGGAAACATGAGAAATATTTTTAATATCATTTTGGACCTTAAAAACCTAGTGGCCGAAAGTTTAGGGTCCCATATCATGATTTCTCCAATGTAAATCTCAAAACCAACTTGATATCATGCTAAAAGTCATAAGGGAACTATTATACCACAGGTGAGCGAGTCTTACATTGGTTGATCTTGATTATAAACCTTAGATTTGAGAGAAGGATGGAAATCTTGTTGCCTCTTGACCACTCTTAGCCCTTGTACTCTTGTGAAAACCTTAGATCTTGGAGATGAAGCCTTGGTGGAACTTTTTCCAAGGGAGATCTACCTTTGAAGTGTTCAGCTAGAATGAGAAGGAGGGAGGAAGAAAAGTGACTTGATGGAAGAAGAGAAGTAACCCCCCATGCCTCTCTTTATAACTCATCAAGGAGGGTAAGTGAAGAGTCATGGTGTCTCTTCATTTTCCCCCAAGCCTTAACCATAATCCAATTCATTTCCTCATAGCACTCCCTTGCTAGGTGAATTGGTTAGAGCATGCATGGTTGTACAAGAGGTCCAAGGTTCAATCCTTGGTGCATGCACAATTTTTTTTCCCATTTATTTTTATTTTATTTCCCTAGTATTTTCGAAAATCCCTTAAAAATTCCCCCATAATTATGTTAATATTTCTTATTAAAATCCCTTTATATTTCTATAAATTTTTACCTAAAATTCACCAATAATCATGGTACTAGAAAGCCCATATAAGGCCCATTAGTGCATATTTCTCCAATTTACATGGAAAATCATGGATTTCTAGGTAAAAATTCGTGTTAATATCTCTAGGTCCCTCGGAAAATTATCTAAACATGCTCAATATTTTAAAGAAATATTAAGAGAATTTTCCGGGTCGTTACAACACTCACGCTGTAGCTTTGGGCCCAAGACTACAAGGAGCAAAGCCCGTCAGCCACGTGAAGAAAGAGACACGCCCCCGCAACGAATAGATACATACCTGGGTAGCCAGAGCCATGAAGTCATCCGCCCCAACAGCAGGGCTCACCGAACTACCCGCCCGCAGGCCGGCCAAGAACCTGTTCAAGATTGGACCATACAGCCGAGCATTCCTAGACCGGGTCGGGGCAGTATCATTCGACAAACTTATGCTCAAACGCCAGTCGGACAGCGAAGGCGGCAACACATGCAATAGGCCCTCGTTGGAGGGCCCCTCCGGGCAAGGCGGAGATGCCTCCCTCAGAGGCAACGCCGCTAGGTCCAATGACACCACTGCGGAATAAGAGGGTGGTAGCACGGGCAGAGTGTCGGTCGGCGCCTCACCTCTCCGTCTTTTGATGGGCCGACTGGAAGACGCCTTCAAGGGATCAACCGGGGTAGACGTGAGGCCGGGGCCCCCGGAGCGTCGCATGGAGTGGCTCAGAGGTATGGTATCCTCCGAGCCCGATGGAGGAGTCCTCGCTTCCTCAGGAGATGAAGCGGGAGAAGGGGAGCCAGAGGGCAAAGCTTCCTGCTCGGCCAGCAGAGCTAAGCGACATCCCTGCGCTGTCTGCCGCTCTACCGCCTGCGTCCGCTGCTCCCTTATCACCGACCAAAGGTGCGCCTCCATTTCTTCGGCATGCCCCAGCCCGAAGCCTCCCTCCAGGGCTGCAGGATACATCATCGTAACTAACCAAAAGGGGCGGGTCAGAGAAATTGCTGGAAACACGAGAGAGGAGAAATCACTTACTCAGGGAGGCAGGTTGGAGGAAGGGCACCGGACTAAGGCCGAATGCGGCCAAGATGTTCTCGGTCAGAAGAGGCCCGACTGGAAAATGTTTATCCCTGAAGCGATCTAGGGCCTGCTCGAAGGGGGGAAACTTTCGAGGATCTGTGTGATGAGGAGGCATTTGGGAAAAATCCAGCTGAAAATTAGATGGCCAAGTCGGGAAGATCGCGGGGCGAATAAAAAAGAATCTCTCCTTCCATCCCCGGCTGGCAGAGGGAAGAGAAGAAAGAAAAGAAGTCCCAGGGCGAGCTTGGAAAACAAACTCGCCCAACTCCTATTTCTTCAGGTAGAAGAGGTGATGGAAAAGCTCGGTGTGGGAGGAACAACGATATAACAAGAAGAGGATGACAGCCCCGCAAAGGAGGCGGATAGAGTTGGGGGTCAGTTGGGACAAGTTTATGCGAAGGTAGCAGCATACGGAAGCAAGGAAGGGATGGATGGGGAAACGCAGGCCCGCCTGCAAATGATCCCGTGAGACGGTAATGTAGTACCTCGGCGATCTGGCTGGTTGGTCCGAAGGAGAAGGCAGCCGGAGGTCATGGTCGGGGGGAATGTGAAACTCTGCCCGGATGGCCTCGAGGTCGTCACGGGTTAACGCGGACCTCGCTGTGACATACCAGGGGTGAGGGTTGCGAGAGGAGGAAGCCATGAGAGCGCAAAGAAGGCAAGCGGAAGGCGAGAGAAAAGTAGCAAGCACCGGAAGGCAGCCGCAACCCTAATCGGAAAGAAGAAAGCAGCCTGCCGAAACGAAAGACAAAGAGACTTCTCGCAGCTATAAAGGATGGACACGCGGGCAGTGGGCCAGGGCAGAAGTGGCAGATAGTAACAAACCGCCGGAGTAGGCCCAGCGGGACCCAGAAGGTCAGACGTTTCTCACCCAACCTCGTCCCTCGAAGAACGGGGGAAAGGCCTCGGAAGTAGGAAACGAAAGGGGAAGAGACACGTGGGATCCCCTTAGGTGTACACAGCGATTCTTATCCGCCTCGGGATACGGAATCAACAGTAATAAAAAAGGAGACAAGGTAGCTTCGCCAGTCGATCGGGTTCCTTGGGATTTGGCAAACTTGCAGATAAACCCCTTAGACGAGGCTGGATCCCTCCTGCGCACCAGGCCTCCAAGAAATAAGGATGGTCCAGTCAGTCGGACTCGCCGCCTCCTTCGACTAGACTCGAGGGGGATGCTTATGATCCCGGCCTTGCTCACGAGTGGGGGCATGAGCCAGCCTGGCGCCAAGGAGGCTTCGCCTACGGGGAAGCCGCCCTATTACCGGACAGGGCCCCGCTCCCGGAAAGCTTACCGCAGCAAGGAGGAAGGGAAGGGTCCACCAAGTCATCTGAGAAAACAGCTAGGCCAGTTCCTAGTCAACCAACTCTGTAGAAGGCCCAATCATGCATACCAGCTCACCCTGACCCAAAACAAGGTTCAGCCTCATCAGTGAGATCAAGTCTCGTGGCACCCCCGACCCAGGGCGTACCCTGCGCGCTCTCTCTCTCCCCACCAGTCGGACGCGTGGTAAATAACGCTCCATGGTCTTTACCCGACTCGGTCCCTAGCACACGGGACTGCCAGTCGGCGCTCGGGGTATGGGCTGCCCCGCTCATACACCTCTCACATCCTTACTCCCGGGGTACAACCCTGCCAAGGGGGTTCCTCACGCCTTGCCTGTCTCTGACACCTCCACGCGAACATCCCGCACATCCAGTACTCTCGTACTGCGCATCCAGTACTCTCGTACTGCGCACTCAGTACTCCCGAACTGCCGGAGCACCCCGCGCCATGCCGCACCGCCCCTCCATGCTCCCTACGGGTTGACAACCATCACCCCTGATCCCACCTATGCGGACAGGGGTTGTCAGACCCCCAGTCGTATAAGCATGGACACTCTCCCTACTCCAGGTACGCGCACGAAAGTTCTTGTATCCCTTGCCTCATTTCCCTTCAGTTTTCGCTCATCTGTACTCGGAACTGACTTGACCGTCGGAGTGCCTGACCAGGGATTCCCCCGGCGGGTCTTGCTGACGGTCCCTGTTTTGCAGAGGCGAGGCAAGGCGCGATGGACGGACGGCCACCTCACCGGCTCGTGGCTCCTGGGACGCCCGCTTGGCCCAGAGGACAGCCACTCCACTCCGCGACAGGATCAGTCACCGTAGCTCCAATTTAAATTTTCTCTGCGTCCGTTTGATTAACATCGATCTATTACCTCGTCAGCGTCTGATTAACATCGATCTTTCCCACCATGTAAAGTTTGTTTCGAGCCAGATTGCATCCAAAATTGCATCTTATGTAGGTGTTTCAAATTTCGATCGGCCTCGTCAAACTCGTTGTGAACTCAATCACAAGTTGGGACAATTCAAAACTGTCAAAACGAAATCACAACTTGGGACACAACTGTGAAAGCTGTTAGCTCAAGTTCTGAACTAGCAATAGCTAATTCAATGGGACAATTCAATGGTGCAATGGAATTGAGACAAAACTGTCAAAGATGTTAGCTCAAGTTCTGAACTAGCAATAGCTAATTACATGTATACATACAAATTGAGATGAAACATAACTGACATATTAACAACACAAATCCAATTACAGACATAACAAATTTTTAACAACATATTAGATAACATATATTTCAAATTCAATACACCATTTGAAACTTAAATAGCAACTTGCAACTCAAACAACAACATATTAGATAACACTAGTGTTTCAACTGAAACTCAGATAAAAAGTTGAAACAACATAACATGCCTAATCATTATCACTGATTTCTAATGAATCAACAAGTTCCTCTATCTTTTTCAATGTCTCCTTATATTTTTATTTTTTCCCGCCTTCAAAAGTTTTGGCTCTGAATTTGAATTTGATCTTGAAGTCGAAGTTGCACATGATGAATTGGAAGTTGGTGCACATTTTATATCTATGTGCGCTTGAAAAGCTTTTTGTGCATCCTTTCTACTTTTGTAAGATTGATATACGACGCCCTTAAAACACAAAACTTGACTTGATGCTTCCACCCACATTTCATAAATACCCGGATTATATCCAACAAATACAACATATGTTTTTCTCTACATAAAAATAATATTTAGTAGTTTATATAAACAAAATATTAAAACTTAAAATAAATAACTTACCATTCTTTTATAAAAAGGAAAACTGTCTTGTAAATTTCCTGCACAAATAAAACAACCAAAAACAAATGAGGTTTGAAACTAATACAATTAATTAGTTTTTTAATGATCGCAAATAAAATTATCTAAGTGAAACAAATGAGGTATGAACCAAGGGAGTGAAAAATAATTTTACATGCTGGTAAAATTCAGCCTTCGTGAATTCAACAAAAAGATCAAAGTGATGGTCTTCGAATGATAATTAGTGTACTTGTATATTATGCACCACAATTAGATTTAATATTCGTTGGCCTTTTACCAAACAAATTAGTCAGCATAGAAATGTTTTGAGTTGAAGTTCTATTTCTGACAAACTTTGGACCAGCTTGATAATTTTAATGAAAGAACGTAAATCTGTAAAGAAGTAACTAGTTCGCAACGATTAGGACCTATCCAAAAGGATTTACATAAGAAGAATTTCCAGTTAAGGTCACAAGATGAATGAACGAAGAGGTAAAACAAAGAGTGAAGACCTCACTAATTGTTGATTGGTTTAAAGATATTCTCTGTATCAATCTCAGCCAAAACAGATTCTGTTGAGGAAGGGAAATCGATCAAAAAAATACTAACAAATCATCAATGGAATCTAACATCATTAGGAAGGGAAACCGATCTGCAAAGGCGAGGAAAAGACGAGTTGGAAGTTTTGTGTTTTACCGGCAAAGGAGACTTATTGAGGGAGGCCTCACACAGAAGGGTGTTGCGGTCACTTGGAGGGGAAATCGTTTCTTGTCGGCGAGGAAAAGACGAGGGGGAAGCGAGGGACTCCCGCGATCCTGTCGGCGAGGAAACCCTAGCCTCGGCGTCGAGGGAGGGCTAAGCGAGGGTCACCGTCGCCTGGTCGCGAGGAGAGAACGAGGGAAAGGTCGCACAGGGGAGATAGTTGCGCCGTGGGAGAGGGGACACAGGGACGATCGGGCTGCAAGGGAGGGAGGCTGCGGCGAGGAGAATCACGTGGATTAGGGCATTAGCGTGGAGGAATCGGTGGGGGCTGCGTAGAGGATTTTTTTTTAGCTGCGCGAGGTCTGCGTGGAAGAAATTTTTAGCCGCACGAGGTGCCACGAGGGCGAGTTCGCAGCGGTTCGTTGCACTCGGTCCACAGTAGAGCCCTTTTGCTTCTTATATATATATATATATATATATATATATATATATATATATATATATATATATATATATATATATATATATATATATATATATATTAGTGGATAATTATTTAATAAAGATAAGTACTTATCATTAATCATTTACTTTTATATGATGATAAAGTTTCACGGATTAATGGTTATCTGAAAATAATCCTTGATCGGATAGATATCTAAACGGAGCATAAATATCTAAATCAACGCTTAGTATGACTAGGTCGAGAGAGACTGAGGGATGAATATCTAAGTTGTACTTGAGAATGCCTTGAGTATAGAGGTATACTGGACACGACTCGTTTAAGAGGAGACCACATATTAAGTATCATTGGTCATTCTTCTCATGAACGAGTGTAACAGATCTTTTGACTTGAGACCTTCATTTATTCTATTAGTGGAGTTATATACTTTGACGCAGCAGTCTTTAATCGGATTGTGATTAATACGATAGTTGAGTGTATGACAAAGCATAGAGAGAATAGTATTGAGTTAATAAAGGAGTCATCGCTCTTTTGGATTATGGAGTTAATATCATGACCGCTTGATAGAGATATTAGTAATTCAAAATCCATAGTCATGTAGGGAATGACTTATCATTCAAGAATAATCTATTATATCTTGGAAATTAAGTAAAATAATTAATTTGATGATTATGCATAGTGCACCGAATTAATTAAGATGTTGGCTAGTCGAAGAGATTAAATTATATAATAACTGATTCTCGAGGGTTTATAGTTTATGATGAATATTTTATCACGTTAGATGACTAAAAACCGTTGCTCAATTTCTTCAAGTACAAGAAACAAACTATTGAGCACCAACGTTTAGGATTGGCTAGCTGCACTTATATTATCCTGCTACTAAACTCTATATAAGATTATATGGATACTATTACCCACCACTTGTAAGTCATTTTTAGTTTTGTTAAATAGAGTTTTCTTAAGTCTCCCTTTTATCTTCCCACCTTCAATTCTAATTGTATTTTTTAGGGAAAGATAAGGCCAAAAGCCTACCCACATATAGATTCTTAGCTATTATCGGGCTTAGGAACAGAGAAGGCCCATTGGAATTGTGTAAGTAAGTTTTATCTTTGATGTGACTGGCCAGTAAGTTCATCTAGAATAACGCAAAGGATTAGAATTTATATTGATCCTTGATGTTATCCTATAATTATAGGAGCATAATTTATTATACTTTCAGATTTTAATAACTCTAACACAAGTACTAGCCACACTAGATGGATGCCCTTTATCACATCAATATAGTACTATTGCTTTCATCTTCAAAAGTCATCACAATAAGTTTGTCTCAAACTATCCCTTTGATACACTATATTTTAGTTGTACCACCGGGCTCCATGAGTTCTCAAACTATGCTCATACCCACTTATATATAACATAAAGCAATCTATCAAAAACAAGTTCTCTAACATTGATTAGTGATAAGGATGTTCCTTGCATATAGTGTGATGAAAGTTAGTATAAATATGATAAAAGAAATTGTCTGCATTTATAATTTGTTTAAATTCACTAGCACTCCTCAGTTTATATGTGTTGCGATCTTGTATTAATTAGCATATGAACCTAGAGTTGAAGATTAAGGATAAAAAAGTTTCGAAGAAAATGATGGTAGGTGGCACAAGCAAGGAATCAGAGTTCGAGAAAGTTTTTAATGATTCAAAAAAGGAATTGATTGTAAATGGTTTAATTTTGACTATCATGTAGTTTAGTATCTTTCAATTTGTAGGAGTTTAATGGTTATGTTTTAATTTGTAGGAGTTCAATTGAGTTATTCTATTTTTTAATTTGTCATATTTATTTCCTATTTTGTATAATGTTTAGTTACTTAAAAAAGTAATGACATTTCAATCTATTTTCATCATTCAAGTAATAAAAATTCTCCTTTGTCAATCTATTTGGGTTTTCATTTCTTTGTGTGGGAATAATTATCTCTTTGCTTTATCTATTTCGTTTGAATTGTACTTGTGTCTATTAATTTGATTTGATGTTGGCTCAATTTAGAAGAACATCTACGTTCCTAGGAGTTATGGGTTATGTGTCCACTATTCATTTGCTGCATTTGACAATGTTTTTTGTGATTTCTGATCCCGTCGACAAGCGGAGAGGGGTCTCGCTCGGGTAACGTGGTAAGACGAACGAGTTGCAAGGGGACGTAGGGCCAGACCGAAGGCCTACGGGAGGGTCGGACACTTCGGAGCTTGAACCGGGTTAGCGGTGGAGTAGCAAGGGGGTTATAATGCGGCAAGAGTCAATCCCCTTCTCATGGCATCAGGCGATCCTTATATAGGGTGGGTGCATGACTCCCCGTCCCATCTTGGCTATCTTCTCTCATAAAGACTCAATCTTTTGGCAGCTTTAATCTACCCAAGATCCAGGCGGGGCCGCCAAACGGTCATTCACCTGTCTCTCCTGTCAGACTGCTCTCAGCATTAATGCTTGATGTATGAGAGAGTGTGCTTACAGCAAGTTTCTCTTCCTCATAATAAGGAGATTCTATGTGTCTTTTCGTACATAGTTGGGTCCAATCGTCATTAAACGGTCCTAATTATAGACTTATCCTGGCCCTCCTTATCATATAGCTCTGTAACTCCACTCCCTTCGGCCAGTCAGCCGAAGGGGGTCGTCCGAGGAGACCCGACCGCCCGACATTCGATCGTTCTCAAATAGGTCTAGCCGACCCTGGGTGTGGCAGGTCGTTCCCGGTGTCCGACCGTTCAGTCGAGCGACTGGGTGCGTTCGATCGGCGCTCGGCCACCAGGACATAAGTTGGCTTCTTTGAATGGGGCGGGGCGTTCTAAGTGCCCGACCTCCAGGTCGTCCGACCGGGTACATCTGACCGGTGCCCAGATATCCAAACGCACGTCGGTATCCTAAGCGTGGGACGAGTCGTTCTTAGGTGTCCGCCCGTCCAGTCGGCCAGTAGGTGTGGCCGACCGGTCCTCAATCACCGGCACAGAAGACGAGCCCTTGAGGGCCCCCTCGAATAAAATGCCGCCCGGGTTACTCGCTGGCTGCCTTTTTGACCCTGCCCCCGTGCTTGCCCGAAGCCACCATACGGGACCGGTTGCATCTACCCGACTAGGTCAATTTCAAAAAGGAATGTTTTAAATTTCAAAATTTTATTTTGGATTGATTGAAAATTGTTCTATTTGGATTTGGGGGTATCACATCGTTTAGTATAGTTGAATGGGTATCTTTTAATTTAGTAGGAGTTTGTGATATTTATCTCCTAGTTTCTGTAGGTCAAGTCTCTGTAGCGATGTTGTAATATAGTTTCAACTAAAAAAATTTTTCTTTGTCTATCTCTGTATGAAATCTTTCATCTCTGTATGCTATAACTATTCCCTTATTTTATTGATTTTGTCTCAATTCTCCGTGTGAAAAAAAAATGATGAATCAAACAGCAGATAAATTGAGCTTGGGGTGATTAATCTGATCTCATAGAAATTTTTCACCGATCACCAAGATAAATCGAGAAGCGCTCGTGGTGGATAGTTTAGAAGCTCAGCGTCCCAGGATTCGCGCCCCATTTGGAGAAAAAATTTCTATAAAATATGCCATAGCTGGGGATCAAACCACGAATATCTAAATTAACTACTAGTATTCCTACCGCTGCACCATAGCCCCGGGGCTTCAATTCTCCGTGTGAGTTTCATCTAGTGTTGCATTAATAGTTAAATTGTTGGGTTGAATGATACTGCAATTAAAATTTGGAAGTAGTTATTTATTAAAATTTTAAGAATTAAAAAGATGCTCCAGAAATTAAGGAAAAGATTTTAGAATCTATTTGTAGGAATAAAAGTGATATATAATATTATTTTAATTATAAAGGTTTAAATTGATGCCTCTTTTAGAAAACAGCTATGATAAGAGAAAGAGATAAGATGTGGGATTTAAAAAATCAATTTGATATAATGTCTATAAGATCAACCATAGATTCTGTTTATTCAAATGAGAAAATTAATGAAAAATAGCTAGGATTTGGAGAAAAAAGAATATTGAGCAATTATATTAACGGTAAATTGCCATGATTTACTAACGGTAAATTGATATGTATAATATATTGTTACTAATGCTAGATTTACTAGCAAAGGCACATGATTTCTCTATAATTATAAGTTTATATTAAAGCTTAGTCCTTATCTTTTTGTGGAGTAGTGCTAGATGAACATGAACTAACCAATTATATTAAAAATAAATCTTCTAGTGTACATATATATTTAAGATAAACCTCCTTAGTATATGCTACGCATGGAGATACTGTATTAATTCATGATACTATATTGAAGCTCAAATTGGGAAGAAAAGACTGTAAACTAAAGATTTTAGTATAAGTAGAACTAAAGCCGAATATATAAATTGTAATTTTAATAATAAGAAAGAATTTTTGGAATAATTAAAGTAGATAGATATAAAATCTTTATAAGTTAAAAGGATTAGGTATTTTAGTTTTATTATTCAACAAGAATGGGATATTGATGAAAATACCATTAATTGGATAAAAATACATGGAAAACACTAGTCGATTCAATAAAGAATGATTTAATTAATTTGATTATTACAAGAAATATAGTTTTGCATAGAGTTGGGAAAAGATTTTTGTAAGTTGAGACACACACACACACTGTAAAAATGTTGATGAGTTAAGATAATAACCACAAGTAGCTGAAAACTTGGGATAATATCAAATAGTAATTATAGCCTTATAGGATCTATATATGTGGAATTGTTTTAGATTAGTAACTTGTTTTTTTTTAGGTTACTCTAAATCTCTGATAAATTTGCTAATGTTATCATTCTTTTCTTTATTTGGATTTATTATCATTGGCAAGAAGTTAAACTAAGTAATTTCTCATGTTTTTAGATATTTTTTGGATATGATTTGTCCTTCCACAGGGAAGCATACCATTTTTGGAAGAGTTTGTAGGGGGATGGAAGTAATTAAATGTCTTGGAAGTGTGCAAACTGACGACAGTTATAGGTAATTCTGAGATTTTTCTAATAGATATAAATCTGCATTTGCATTGTGAGTCTGCAACACGTGTAGTATATGCAGATAAGTGTAGTATGATAGCATTGTGGTTAGGTAAGTGAGAAAGTGGGATCTGTTTCCATATGATATTTTCTTGATTAGGTTTATTCTTGTATATTTAATATTTGGAAGGTTTTGGGTTAGCTAATATCTAGTGCCGTCAAGGCCGAGGAGATGACCTTGGCATTAGAGAGTGATTAAAGGATTTCATAAAATAATTTTCTAGAAGAACAATAATAGAAAAAGTGAAAATCATAGTGAATAATGTGACATGACATGACATGATATGACACTTTACATGTACACGTCCGATTATCACTTGGACACCATCGGTGGCCTTCGGCCGCTGCCCCGAATCAAACTATACCCTAGGGGGCACGGTGAATCCGTCGAAGATTGTGCATGTAAGGTGCCACGTGTTAGTGATATGAGAGAAGTGTCCTAAGACAATCGCCTTATGATTGTAAAACATTTATTTTAATAAATGTAATTCACTATTTGAGTATACATGCTTGTGTATTTGATTGGGATCTTAAACTCATCTACTGAATGTCCGCAATACAACTCACAGCATAAGAGAATTTGTGATGGGATCACAACTAGTGATTATCTCTAAATGTGCAAATGTGAAGTATTGAAAATATCCCTAGTCGATGAATTGATAAAAACGGACACTATCAATTCTGTTGAGACTAGCATGGGTTATTCTCTAATCAGCTGATTCTCACTGGCTGGTGACATTGGGATGTCCGGAGATAAACATGGATGCTAGTTAAGGGAACTAGTTCATTGGAGTGACTAGCTGTAAGACTTCATATGGAATCTATCTATAGAAATGTCAATGAAGTTCTTACTGCGGCTTAAGTGCGATGTTCCTTTGACTTGCGGTGTTCAAGTCATCTTGGTCATGGAGACTTATACTTTAACATCTTAAGCAAGCATCTCTAAGGAGGTGTGGACCCAGGATGATTGGGTATAAGCCGAAGTGCCCGAAGATGTTTGAACAGCCTACAAAGGATTCACCACTCCTTGCGAGGAGATGTATACCCAAGCCTATCGTCGGATTGTTACTCGAAACCTCTGGCCAGAGTATATTATGTTAAGAGTGCAAGTCTCTTAAATACATGAGAGTAATTAGAAATCCAAAGGACGAGAAAGACACTACTTGGGCTAGGTGTGACGTAGTCAGCCTAGTGGGGACTGACACAAATAGACCGTGTCTTGAACCAAGTGGGTATAAGGTAGTGAAGGGAATGGGGCACGATTCATTAGAGCTGCTGAAGGGTTTCAGAATAATTTATTCTGGGGTCAAACCGTTGATCTTTCGATTAATTGGGGATCATGATGTACTACTAGGTGCCACTCATGATCGTTCTATAATTTGTTGATTATAGACGACCAACATAAATCGAAAGCCTATTTAGTCACACGCAATACGAGTAATCCGAGGGATTTAAAACGAGTTAAAAATTGAATTTTCCGATCAAGAGAAATAAGTCGAATCTGAGTTAATCAGAGGCGCAATGGAAGCTAAAAATGGCTAAGTCTTTTGAAGGCTTTTTGGGCGAATTAAATGAATTTAATTCGCGTTGGTTCGGCTCGGTTTGGGCCGGCCAAAGAGGGTGCCAACCCTCCTTGGTTGGCCGGCCACAATAGAGGGAGAAAACCAATTAATTTTGGTTTAATTAATAAAATAGATCTAGCGCGATTTATTTTATAAATTATGGATAAATAAATTTGTATAAAGAAATTTATATAAATAAATTTATAGAAATTTATTCTTTTTATGGAAGTTAAAATAATCCATGAAATGATTTATTTTAATTTTATAAAATCAATTATGAATTGATTTTTCCATAATAAGAAAGTTTATAAATTTCTTATAAAATTTATTCCATAATAAAAGGAGAGATTAATTAGTTTTATTATAAAGTTAGTTATAATAAAACTTGGTAATTCATAAGAGAATTTATAGGATAAATTTCTTATGATAAACTAATTAGTTTTATTATAAAGTTAGTTATAATAAAACTTGGTTTAAACGGAATAATTCATAAGAGAATTTATAGGATAAATTTCTTATGATAACTAATTAGTTTTATTATAAAGTTAGTTATAATAAAACTTGGTTTGAACGGAATAATTCATAAGAGAATTTATAGGATAAATTTCTTATGATAATTAATTAATTTTATTATAAAGTTAGTTATGATAAAATTCATAAGAGAATTTATAGGATAAATTTCTTATGATAACTAATTGGTTTTATTATAAAGTTAGTTATAATAAAACTTGGTTTAAATGGAATAATTCATAAGAGAATTTATAGGATAAATTTCTTATGATAACTAATTCCGTTAATTCCGTTAATTCTGTTAAGAGGAGACTTGGCAAGGGAGATGCTACTATATAAATGAACCAAAGGCAAGCCCTTAATTCCAATTGAGTTGTCAAGAGAAGTAGCTCCCTCTCTCCCTCTCTTTCTCTTCTCCTTTCTCTTCTCCCCTACCTTAGGGCCGGCGCCCTCTTCACCAATTAGGGCCGGGGCCCCTTCCACAAGCTAGGGTCGGCGCAACTCCTCCCATAGAAGGTGGTTGCCGTGAGCTTCAAGAAGAAGAAGAAACGAAGCAAGAAGAAGAAGAAGCGGATAGCGACCCTCTCTTCTCGGAATTCGATTCCGTTTTCTTGGTGGTTAGTTTCCTTTCTTCTCTTGATCTTCTTTGTTGTGCCTATAGAGAATCTAGTAGTTCTCGTCGGCACAAAACTCGTGACTTTGCGAAGTCATCCCGAAGAGAACTCGGCGTGGACGCGAATAGAGGCGAAGCTTCCAAGGGACGCTACGGTTGGATCTCGTCCCTTTCTTCGAGTTACGCGAGGTACTTGGTAAATTAGTTTACTATTCCGCAAAGTTTTATTTTATGATTATGTCAACACACCATAAGATTGCATGCTAGATACGAAGTTAAAATAATTTAGGAAATTATTTTTATGCAGAACTACCATAAGTGCATGCTAGATACGANCTATCGGACCGGTCATCCTAGTTTTACCTGCGGTATAAATAGGCTTAACTCCTCATTTCACTCCTTTTTATCCCGACCTTCACTTTCTCTCCGACTCCTGTCCGATCTCCGCCACCCGATCCTTCGCAAATCCGGCGAACCTCAATTTTAGGTATTCCTTTTCTTCTGTCGAGCCCTTGTTGTGCCTTTCCTGACTTTGTTTTGATGGCTTCATCGTCTGCCCCCCCCCCCCCCCCCCCCCCCCCCCGTCTGCGCCCCCCGAGCCATGGTATTTAACTACCCGGTCTTCCCTTACCTTAGGTCAGGTAGAAACCCTGCGCATAGATTATCTAATCCCCGAAGATCACCCAATAACTCTGCCCGACCGTCGGGGTCGGGCGCACGAGCCCCCCTTGAGTCATTTCACCGTCTTCTCTGATCAGTTGTTAGCCGGTCTGCGCTTTCCCCTACATCCCTTCTTCTGCGAAATCTGCCGTTATTTCCAGATCTCTTTGTCTCAATTAGCCCCTAATTCGATCCGAATCTTATGCGGCACCGTGATCATCTTCACTGCCCATAAGGTCCCCTTAGAACCCCAGGTGTTCCACTTTTTCTATTACCTCAATAAACAAGAACCCGGGAATTTCTACTTCCAAGCTCGTATTAACTCGGCCTTCTTAGAGAAGGTGCCTTCCTCTAATAAAGGTTGGAAATCTCACTTCTTCTATATCCAATCAATCCCCTGACCGAACTGGCCTACTGCGTGGGTAGAAAACCTGCCTGATTACCCTCAGCTACCCAAGAACCTTCGTTCGGAACCGGGCTACCGGTCTGCAGTTTCTAAGCTCGGGGGAGCCCGATATCATGCGGGCAAGCTACTGATCGAGGGTATGCTGTATCTCTTCCGGCTGAGCCAAGTCCTGGCGGAGCTACCCGGCACCCTCGGTATGTCCCTACTTGCTTTGTAAGTTTGTTAATGCTAACTAAATTTTTTTCCTTTGTGCAGCCGAAGTCATGTATAGCGCTAGGGTTGATGCTGTAATGGACCGGGAGGACGAAGCCATGGAGGCTCTAGCCGCTCAGCTAGCGGCTGCTCGGGCGGTACCGCCGGTAAACATTGTCTCAGACCCCGAGCAGCTGGAAACCGCAGCAAATGATCCAGGAGAGAGTCTACAGACCGGGGGTTCGGGAATGACGACTCGGATAGCGGGCGAAGGGACGTCCGCCCGGGCAGAGGGCAAAGAAGAAGAAGATCAGGCAGATTCTGATAACCTGGCTCGGAAACGTCGTCGGCTAGTCCTCCGCGTGGGGACGCCTTCACCCCCAGCACCGACCTCGGGGGATCAGGCTGCCGCACCCTCTTGACCTGATCGAGTCATGACCAGCCCTCGAATTCCGGCCCCAGGCTTAACCCTTGTCCTAGCTGTTCCCTGACCTGACGCTCGGGGTCCGACCCAGGCAACTCCCCGCTCGGCAGCCCAACCTCCTACCTCTATAACAATACCGCCCGGCGCATCAACCTCGGGGACCGCACCGTGTCCCCCGGCCTCTCAAACGAGCACTGCAAACATTGACGTTGTAGAGGCCCTTCTGTCCATGCAGTCCCCTCCAAGGTCAGCGGTGGACATTCAAGTGCCCTTGGCTACTACTCTAACTTCAACAGTCCAGCCGCAGTCACTTAATCTGCATGGTATGTTGGTCTCGAGCTGGGAGGAAGGATGGACTGCGTCTTTCGCGATGGATTCCGTCAGCTTGGCCGATCACTTCTTCACTGGCTTGACTCAGGTACTTTCTCCCATCATTCGGCTGTTTACGCTTACCCTTACGCACTTCATGCCACTTTGCAGCAATGGGCGTTGGGTCATGCAGTCAGTCAAGAGTTGGTCAACAACACTAGGGAGCGCCGAGCGGCCGAATGGAGGGTGAGAGACTTGGAGGCCAAAGTGGCGCAATGCACCCTTCTTCCAGGCGACGAGGGGCTGGACCAGCTCCATTCAGAAATAACTGCACTAAGGCTGCACCTATCAGAGCTGGAGGTCAGCTTGGAAGAAGAGCAACGACTGTTGGCCCAGTCCGCTGTGGAGTCGGAGCGCCTGTCGAACCGGGTGGCTCATTTGGAGGGTGAGAATAAGATCCTCAAGGCCCGGTACACCCGAGCCCATTCCGACCTGGCCAAGAGAACAACAGACGCCAAGGGGCTTCAGCAAAAATTGAAGGAGTCGGATGCTGCTCATCACCAGGCTCAACTCATTCTGAAGAACAAAGAGACGGGGCTGGCCGCCCTACAAGAGGCCTTTCAAGGTTTAGAAACCCAACTAGTGAGCAAGGATGCATAGCTGGCCGTTCGGGAGACCACCATCCAGGGACAGGATGCTGAGCTTGCTCGGCAGAATACTGAGCTTGCTCGGCTCAAGAAGGAGTTAGAGGAGTATAAGTCGGGCGAGTCTGCCCGGATTGAAGCAGCGCGTCTAGCCTACATTCAGTCGGACTCCTTCCTGAACCTGGTATCGGAGCGCACTGGTGGCATGATCGTGTACGACGCGAAGGGTGCTATCCAGCAGCTGACTGAGGCCGGCCATCTCCCCGAGGACCTTCCCCCCAACACGGTGAAGCTGAGGCGGATCAAGGCGTCGATTCCTGAAGATGCCTTCCCCCCATTTACTTAGGTTGAACTCTTACTTTCCTTTGCTTCCGGATGACTCGGCCCTCCGGCCTTAAGAAGTTTGCCATGTTTTGAGTTGACTCAGCCCTCGGGGCTTAATTTTGTATGGGCCCGGAGCCCTTCTTTGATTCCCTTAGCTTGACATGGTTTTATTTCAATAGCCTGAATACCGTATTTGTTGGCTCACGATGTCTAAGGTTTTTGTTAAGTATTGTCTGTTTGGAGTGCTCGACCGGCTATACGAGGGCCAGCGCTTGGGTTACATCACGAATTTTCACAAAGCGTGACCACTCAGGCCGTTCATACCGCTCCCTTTAGCTCGACTCTATGAGCCAAGCGTCAAATTTTTCTAAGTGTCGAACGCTCAGTGTATTTGAGCTCTTAGTTATTCAGTTGGGCCACTACCCGGGTTCGGGCACATTGTTCGACCGGGTAGATACCTTGATTGAGCGTTTTATCTTGTTTCTGGCGAGTTAGTCTTATCGGCGAAACCGAGTTGGCTTGTGTGCCTCGGTTCAATCGGTTCAGCCTTGCTAGGCCAGCCTACTATTCCTTTTGTCTCTCAGGGCGTGGGGAGCCACGCCATGGCAGTGAAGATCCGAGAAATGTGTTAGTTCATGTTTCCTTCCAGCAAGAGTCTGGACACAGCCCGACTTACCCTAACCGAGCGTGGACCTCCACGCCCGACCGGGCCCGACCGAACGTGGGACGCCACGCTCGATCAGCGCCGAGTCCGGTGGGTGCGTGAGAGCAAGCCCACTTATAACTTGCCTTTGCAAGAATCTGGACATCGTCCGACTTACCCTGACCGAGCGTGGATCGCCACACCCGACCGGGCCCAACCGAACGTGGGACACCACGCTCGATCGACGCCGAGTCCGGTGGGTGCGTGAGAGCAAACCCACTTATAACTTGCCTTTGCAAGAGTCTGGACACCGTCCGACTTACCCTGACCGAGCGTGGATCGCCACGCCCGACCGGGCCCGACCGAACATGGGACGCCACGCTCGATCGGCGCCGAGTCCGGTGGGTGCGTGAGAGCAAGCCCACTTATAACTTACCTTTGCAAGAGTCTGGACACCGTCCGACTTACCCTGACCGAGCGTGGATCGCCACGCCCGACCTGGCCCGACCGAACGTGGGACACCACGCTCGATCGGCGCCAAGTCTGGTAGGTGCGTGAGAGTAAGCCCACTTATAACTTGCCTTTGCAAGAGTCTGGACACCGTCCGACTTACCCTGACCGAGCGTGGATCGCCACGCCCGACCGGGCCCGACCGAACGTGGGATGCCACGCTCGATCGGCGCCGAGTCCGGTGGGTGCGTGAGAGCATGCTCACTTATAACTTGCCTTTGCAAGAGTCTCTTGGAGAGTCAGAGTTTTTGTTATCGTTTTTTTTAGTACAGTTACAAGAATCATTTCTCTCCACTCTCCTCACAATACAATCTTAGGTGCACCGCACTCCAGGGTCTTCCGAGCCGCTTTCCTTGGGCGTCTTGCAGATAGTAGGCTCCTGATCCCAGCGCCTCGACCATCAGGAAAGGGACACTCCATGGAGGCTCCAGCTTGCCTACTTCTCCAACTGGCTTGATTCTTTTCCATACCTTGTCCCCTACTCGGAAATGTCGGGGTATAACCTTCTAGTTGTATCGATTCCACATCCTTTGTTGGTAAGCGGCCATGCAGACGGCAGCCTTAGCTTGGACCTCCTCAATCAGATCTAGCTCAGCTTGCCTTTTCTCCGCATTGTCTTCTCCATACAGATGTCTTCTATCAGACTCACAGCCGACCTCCATGGGGACTACTGCTTCACTTCCATAGACTAACTGGAAGGGAGTGCATCCTGACCCCTCTTTGGGTGTGGTTCGAAGGGCCCATAGGACACTAGGCAGCTCGTCCACCCAGGATTCGCCGACCTGATCCAGCTTAGCCCTGAGCCCTTTCAGAATCTCTCTATTGGCCACTTCAGCCTGACCATTACTTTGGGGGTATGCCACGGAAGTGAAGGTCTGCTTGATCCCAAATTCCTTGCACCAATTTCTGATTATCCGACCTTGAAACTGCCGACCATTGTCTGATACTAGCTTGTGAGGTATGCCATACTGGCACAAAATGTTCTATCAAAGGAATTTCTTCACCGCTTGTTCGGTGATCCGGGCTAGGACTTCTGCTTCGACCCACTTGGAGAAGTAGTCCACTGCCACCAACAGGAATTTCTTCTGACCTGCTGCCCTGGGGAAAGGTCCTACTATATCCATGCCCCACTGATCAAAGGGACATGATACAATGGACGTTCGCAACATCTCAACTGGTCAGTGCGATAGATTCTGATACTTCTGACAAGAAAGGCAAGAAAGAGCCATCTTCTCTGCATCCTTTTGAAGGGTCGGCCAGCAGGACCTTCCGAGCCATGGACTGACCTCCTGAATGATTTCCACAACACCCCAAATGTACTTCTCTGAGCACATAGTCCGCATCTTCCTTTCCGAGGCATCTGCATAGTGGTCGGGAAAAAGCTCGCTTGTATAATGCATCCCCTATCAGAGTGAACCGGGCCGCCCTTATCTTCAATATCCGGGCCTGCTCGGGGCTGTCTGGAAGAGTTCCTTCTTTCAGGTACGTGATGAATGGAGCTCTCCAGTCCCCCTCTATCTCCATTTCTGCTTCCCTCTCAACCTGAGCCACCAGCATAACCTGCGGTGAAGGCTTGGGGAAGACCCACGGACGGACTGAGCTGGCCAGCCGGGCTAACTCATCCGCCTTGGCATTGTCCCCTCGGGGGATCTGCATAATCTGAACTTCTTGTAATTCTGCTTGTAACTATTGATATGCCTCTACGTAAGCCTGTAGCTTCTCGTCATTCACTTCGAACCGCCTGGCCACCTGTTGAGTTACTAACTGAGAATCAGAATGTAGGATGACCCGAGTGGCCCCGACCTGTCTGGCCGCTTGAAGACCTGCCAAGAGGGCTTCGTATTCCGCCTGATTATTGGTAGCATGGTACTCTAGGCGCACGGCCAGATGAATGGGGTCTCCTTTAGGAGACATCAATAAGACTCCCAAGCCACTCCCTGCTCGGGTGGCTGACCCATCCACGTATATTTTCCAGACCTCCTCCTCTTCCTCTGTGTGAAGTTCGCTAAAGAAATCGGCCAACGCCTAAGCTTTAATGGCAGTACGGGGCTGATATTGAATATCGTATTCACTCAGCTCAGTGGTCCACTTAACCATCCGACCTGAGATTTCCGGGTTGACCAGTACCTTCCCGAGCGTGCTGTTGGTCAGCACCCGTATAGAATGAGCCAAAAAGTACGGGCGTAATCGCCGAGCCATCAATACAAGTACATAAGCCAATTTCTCGAGTGTGGTATACCTACACTCGGCTTCCTTGAGTAAGTGTTCAAAGAAGTAGACCGGTTGCTGCTCGGCCTCTTTCTGGGTTACAAGCACAGCACTTACAGCTCCCTCAGTAGCAGATAAATAAACATACAACGGTTCCCCTGCCTCCGGTTTAGCTAGTACCGGCAGACTGACCAAGTAGTCCTTCAATTCTTCGAAAGCTCGGTCACACTCGGCATCCCACTGGAACTTGGAGGCCTTGCGCAGGATCTTGAAGAATGGTAGACTTCTGGCAGCCGACCGGGATATAAAGCGGGATAAAGCCGTAATCCTTCCGGTCAAGCGCTGAACTTCCCTTAAGTTCCGAGGCGGAGGCATGCCTAGCAGGGCTTTCACTTTACCCAGATGGGCTTCTATCCCCCGCTCTGTCAAGATGTAGCCCAGGAATTTCCCACTTTTGGCCCCGAATAGGCATTTTGCAGGATTGAGCTTGAGGCCATACCTTCGAAGGGTGCAGCAGGTTTCTCGTACATCTGTTATGAGATTGGCAGCTCGGGAGGACTTAATGAGAATGTCGTCTACGTATACTTCTACGTTTCTCCCGAGCTGTTCCTTAAAAACTTTATTCATCAGCCTTTGATAAGTGGCCCCAGCATTTTTGAGTCCGAAGGGCATAACTGTGTAGCAATAGGTGCCTTCAGCCGTGACAAAACTGACCTTCTCTTGATCTTCTGAGGCTAATGGTACTTGATGGTATCCCTGGTAGGCATCCAACATGCAGATGAGCTCGCTACCTGCAGTAGAGTCCACCATTTGGTCTATCCGAGGGAGGGGGTAACGATCCTTGGGACAAGCCTTGTTGAGATCCCTGAAGTCAATACAGACCCTCCACTTGTCGCCCGGCTTGGAGACCAGCACTACATTGGCCAGCCAAGCCGGGAATTGGACTTCTCGGACGTGCCCAGCTTCTAGCAGTCTCTCCACCTCGGCCTGAATGATCTTGTTCTGTTCCGGGCTGAAATCTCTTTTCTTCTGCTTGACAGGTCGGGCATCAGGGTACACGTGCAGCTTGTGCTCCATTACCTCTGGTCTGACCCCTTTAAGATATTGTTGGGACCAGGCAAACACATCTCGGTTTTGAGTCAGACATTCTATCAGCTGTTGTCTGAGGTCGGGCGGTAGTCCGGGAGCTATCTTCATTTTGGTTTCTTCTTGGTCGGGCAAGAGCTGGACCTCTTCCTTTTCCTCTATCAAATCAGCCCAAGGAGAGGGCTGAGAGGATTCCACCATGTTGCAATTAGCCGGCGCTGCTCGGAAGGACTTACTAACCTCCACTCGGATGTCGTCCACATAGTATCGACGTGCTACCTTCTGGTCTCCTTTAGCCTCTCCGACTTGATCACCCACTGGGAATTTGACTTTCAAGTAGAAAGTGGACACCACGGCTCGGAACTTGTTCAACACTGGTCGGCCCAGGATGGCATTGTAGGCCGAGGGGGCGTCTACTACCAGGAAGGTAGACCACCGAGTCCTTCTTAAAGGTTCTTCACCGAGTGAGATGACCAATTTAATCTGGCCCAAGGGCTGGACTTCATTCCCCGTGAATCCAAACAGAGGTGTGGCCACGGGTTGGAGCTCAGTAGTTTCAATCTGTAACTGCTCAAAAGCTTTTAAGTACAAGATGTTTACCGAACTCCCCGTATCCACAATGGTTCTATGAATCTGGTAATTAGCTATGATCGCTGTGATGACCAGGGCATCATCGTGAGGTACTTCTGTTCCTTGTAAGTCTGAAGGGCCGAAACTGATCTGCGGCCCCTGAGCTTGGGCAGAACTGCAACCCAGTTGGTAGATATCGAGTCGCCTAACCTGAGACTTCCGAGCTCTGTTGGAATCTCCATAGGTGGGGCCTCCAGAGATCACGTGGATGGCCCCGTGTGCCGCATTCTGTTGATTAGCTTGCTCTTCGCTAGCCTTCCCATGCTCGATGGAGCCGGGGGTCTGGAACAGTTGTCTCGCTGCAGAGGCGGTCGGCCGGGCTAGTGACTCGGATTGGCCGGGCGATGTTCTTCCCCGACCTCGACCACCTCCTTGGTGAGCTCCTCTTGGACTTCCTCAGCCGGCGCGGCCCCGACCTCTGCCGGCCTGCCAGCAGTCTTGAAGGTCATGCGTGTGGCTGTTATGGAAGGAACAGTAGGGCTGCCACCTGGAAGGGATGCAACCCTGGGCCACTTGCTGAACCATCCCCCTCTCGACCCCTGGTCGGTGTCCCATAGCTCTGGGGCTTCTGAGAGGCCCCCAGGAGGTACATTTCTCTGATGTTGCTGAGGACTCTCGGGCGTAGGTCTGACCTCCGGCCGCCTGGCGGCTTGTGTTTCTTCGACGTCCACATATTTACTGGCTTTCCCCAAAAGGCTTTCAAAGTCCTTCGGAGGTTTTCGAATCAGGGATCTGAAGAATTCACCCTCTTGTAAGCCCTGCGCGAAGGCACTGACTAACACCTCGGACGTAGCGGTGGGCACATCCAGAGCGACTTGATTAAACCTTTTGATGTAGGCTTTTAAGGGCTCTTTGGAGCCCTGCTTCATGGTAAACAAGTTCAAGCTAGTCTTGTGATGTCTTTTGCTACTGGCAAAATGCTGCAGGAACAACCTTTTAAAATCAGAGAAGTCCTTGATCGATCCCTCTGGGAGTCTATCAAACCACCGCTGGGCTGGCCCGGCTAAAGTGGTCAGGAAGGCCCTGCACTTAACACTGTCGGGGTACTGATGTAGCATCGAAGCATTCTCAAATTTCTTTAGATGTTCTTTAGGATCAGTAGCTCCTCCGTATTCAGTGATGGACGGGAGTCTGAAATGCTTAGGCAGTGGCTCGTGCAAGACTCGGCTGGAAAAGGGGAACCCAGTTAGTTCACCCGGGGCATGGCTGAGAGGAGCCTTGCCTTTGTCGGCTCGAGCCCGACTGGAAGAAACTTCGTGGGGATTAGACTGTCCTGCTCCCTCGGCTGGTCCGAACAGAGATGGATGAAAGTGAGGGCTATCACCCTGCCGTGCTCCTCCTTCGGTGCCCATGCGAGCAGTCTGCTCGGCCGGGCCTGCCCGAGCGAGCCGGGCAGCTGCTTGCTGCGCCTCCGCCAACTTCCTAGCTTTGGCTTCTACTAGCAGGTCGAGGTCTTCTTGTGAAAGCATCACGACCCTCCGGTTAGAATCACTCATCTTCAGCTTTCGATCAGGCGAGATTTCCCACAGACGGCGCCAAATTTGATCCTGTCGACAAGCGAAGACCGGTTCCCAACCGGTTGGCTCGGTCTAACCAAGACGACTCGGTCTGCTGTGGCGTACCCGGTCTATTGCAACTCGGGGGGTCGGACTCGGGCACGAATAGGGACCAGATTCAAGTCACTCGGCTCGGACCAAAACAGAGCTCACAATGTAGTGGTGTGGTTGCAAAATGACAGCAATCCCCTCTACAGAGCCATATGAGGGGTTTATATAGGGGAGAGGTAACTCTCTGCTGTGTCAGGGCTGACAAATCACATTAATGGAGGGTCAGTTGACAGGTGGTGATAGTGACAGCCGTATTAATGCTGTGAGACTGCCATAGCCGCCTGACACCCTGCTTAATATATCTCTTCTGTCACTCCTTAACTCTTGGCGGCTCTGCCAGACAATGATTATGCCAGGGGGGGATTGTCTTCCGAATATTTGATAGGAAAGGTTTATATGATAAGAAAGGCTTATAATGGTTCGGCCATCCCCATGTGATCACGAGTACCTTGCCTCGGACGACAGACTTTGAGGGGCTGACCTCGGGTGACCGACCCCGAGTGTCCTGACCCCGGGTGTTCCGACCCCGGGTGACCGACCCCGAGTGTCCCGACCTCGGGTGACCGACCCCGAGTGTCCTGACCCCGGGTGTTCCGACCTCGGGTGACCGACCCCGAGTGTCCCGACCTCGGGTGACCGACCCCGAGTGTCCTGACCTCGGGTGCTCCGTTTTCCTGGCCTATTCACTACCGGTTTAGATCGACAATCGATCCCGACTGAGCTCCTGATCCTTTTAAAAATCATATGCCCGGATCAAGCTACATAACCTGAATTTATGACATGTGCTGACTTTATAAATCATGGGGCCTCTTCTCTTTCTCACAATAATTTATATATGTCCAGCCCTCTTGTTTTGTTTTTTTGGAATATGTACTATGCTTACTTTTGAGTTCATCAGATTCATCCTTGTGGTAAGTTATTTATAATGTGAATCATTTATTACAACAGTTGTGCAAGTAGTGTGATTTGCTAGATATCAAATCTGAACATCTGCTATATGGTCAAGGATTTAGAAGGCTCCGTCCCACGGGCTGGATCGGATGGTAAGGCGCCTGATCATTTATATGGAGGTTTCAGGTTCGAGGGTCGCCAGTTACGTATGGGGATAAAACCCTGGTCTGCTGGCATTAATTCCCTCGACCCCAGACGCCTCACCATACCAGATAATCGTGATTTACCTCCTCCGTATTGATCCTGGGGCGGGTTGACGGGGGCACTAGGGACAATTTACCTCCTCCGTATTGATCCTGGGACCGATTGACGGGGGCACTAGGAACGAGCGTTTCGCCTTTTGACAAGGATTCAGAAGGCTCCTAGCTCATACGCTCGTACCCTGCACTTTCTTTTGCCTCCATTTTTATCTCTCTTTTCCTGTCTCATGTTGTTTATCTTTCCTAAATCAGGCCAATACACGATGTGAAGATACTAAGAACAATAGTCCAAGATTGAAGTGCTCAAGGTACCAGGATATACATAACAACATTCTTTTCTTGAGATTTATCCTTCATGTTATTTTCTACACAAACTTTCCTGATTTCTCACCAAGATGTTGTCTTCCTCATTGTGTATATATATCAGGATAACCCTAGTAAAAAAAGTGCAGCTAGTGACCTCTTGCCGCAAAATTCTGAGTGACAAAACAAATCAAAAATTATTATTGTGAATTGCGTACGGACCCATGAAATTAGGATCTAATTGTGGCTTGTAATTTTGTCAACCGTTGGGAGATTGGAAGTCCGATACTGTCGGATTGCCAGTTGATCAAATCCACCATTCTCTCCCTTTCTCTCCACTTCTCTTTATATCCGAGCAAGGAGAGGGCACTCCAAGCTCATGCATCATCCTAAATACAACTCAATTCAAGAAGTGGGAGGAAGTGAGTGTGTTGGATCTTCGAAAGACGAACAGTGATCATCGGTGATCGCGGCGGGGGCAATGGCTGACGATGACCAAACTTTCCCTGCCAGGAATGCAGCTGCGGAGTTAAACAGCAGAGACAAGGCCGATCGATTCCCAACTGATTCTGTCTCTGATATCACTGCTGCCCGCAAGAAAGTATTTTAGATTCTTGCTTACCATCTTTTAAGAAAGAATATCCTTACATGAATACATATTTTAGTGGATTAATCTAGATGATTTAGTTCTCATTAATATTTTTCTTGTGTGCTAAGTTAAAATATTAGAATCACATTTACGTGATATCATCGTTAATTCAGCAAATATTAATGTTTTAACTCAAATTTTATAGGGAAATTTTTAAAAAAAAATCCCCAAGAGGAAACTTCCCTTTGGATTCACTCCTCTCATGAGATTTTATGTTTTTGAGTTCCCTAATCTTGTCTTTTCACTCCTTAATACAAAATTTTTATATTAAAGAGTGAAAAGAGAGAATTAGGGAGTTCAAAAAAATAAAATTCTGAAAGGGGAGCGAATCCAAAGGGAATTTTCTAATCGAGATTTTTTTCTATTTTACCGAATTTTATACATGGTTGGAAATTGCTGACATGTATATATGCATGCATGGTTTCTGCTAGAAGGAAGCGGCGGCTGCTGCGGAGGCGGCGTCAACGGCGAGGAGCAGATCCGGTGGGAAGTGCGAGCTCGGCAGCAGCCTGAAGTCGACCTTGGTCATCTCCGGCGTGGTCATCGTCGCTGTAGGGGTGGCGTTCTTCGTCGCCAAGAAGCTAAAACAGACGTAGAAAAACTGTTTCGATTTTGGTGGATCATCGGATTAAAGTTTCATATTTTCCTTTTTCACGTTTCATCGTTAAATCTCTTTCATTAATTATGTAATTGCTCGAAAACAATATATACCGACTGCAAATTTTTTTTCTCTTCTGAAATGATTCTTTTTCTATTTAAAAAACTTAGGATGTGTTTGATTTATATGCTTATTATTTTTATTTTTTTAGAAAATAAATTATTTTTAGAAAATGATATTTGATTAATATTTTTCATAAAAATAGAGATATCAATTTTTAGAAAACTAAAGAATATCTACAAATTATTTTTTTTTAAAAAATGAAAAAATACATTTTCCTAGAATATATATATATATATATATATATATATATATATTGAAAATCAATATCCAAGATTTTGAAATAAGGTGTTTCAGAAAATCATCCTTCACATTTGAACAACTATTTATGGATTGCCATCTGAGCTTTAAAGATTTGTCTGGGACGGATAAAAAAAATAACAATAATACGTAGTGAAAATTTGGAATATAAAATTCAACAGAAACGATGTAGTATTTTATATATATATCTGATTATCACTTGGACACCGATGATAACTTTCGATCGTCATCTCAAACCAAACTATAGGCATAATAAATTTGTCAAGAATTGTTATAATTAGAATATCATGTCATTCCAGTTAAGTTTTATGTTCTAAAATTTTAGTGTGTATTATTTTTTAAAAAAATTATAGGATGAGATCGATACCTAATTAATTGGATCATAAAAAATTAAATACTTAGAATTATCAAAAAAAAAATGATAGTGCTTTGTTATGTAAGATGAAGATTTTATAGCATTAAAATTCTTCTCTCTCTCATGTTCTATCTCCCAAAGAAAACATTATTACGTTTATCTCCCAAAGAAAACATTATTACGTTTTCTATGCAGAAGTTACTTGTAGATTGAAGATCATAGAGAACCACTCTCATGTTCTGTGTAGAAGGAACTTATCAATGGTATCAATGTAAGGAATATAGATGCATCAAAATAATCAAAGGATGCATCTAGATCTAATTATCATCATATATATGGATACAATATAATAGAAATTGAAAATCAATAGCAACGAAATGGTCTAACTTGAACTCATCGCATTGGTCATCATTCTTACTTGTCATCAGAGATCCTGCAATCGTGGAATGACCTTCCACAGGAGTGGACGGTAATCCAACACTATCCCAATGGGGAAGAGAGGAGAGGAGATGAAGAAGCTAAACCCTCGTCATTCAAGAAGATGATGCCCTAATTGGGTAAATTTCTTTCCTTATATACCATGGGTCAGTCTTATATGGATTATTTCTTAAAGCCCATCAATCATTAAAGCCTATTAATGTTAATGAATAAGGTTATTAGATCTATACATTTAATTCACATCCATAATCCAAACCTCCCTTTATGTTACAAGCATAGATCATTTAATTGTGGTTTAGTTTCTTAATGACAATTAGTTATGTATGTGTTAATCAAGTACGAACCCACCTTATAGAGATTAAGTCCACCCATGTGGTCTTAATCGAATTAAGCTCACTCATATGGACTTAATCATATTATCTCCCACTTGGATTATACTTGATCTCTTATACATCACGTAACCCCTTAGTTGACTACAACATGCCAAAATTTTATGGGTTAAATACTTCTTTAAACAATATGTTCTATTAAATCAATTAATACAGGATTAAAAAAGTCAGAGTTATTATAACTGCAATAAGATCCAACAGTAATCACAGTATTAATATCATTAATGACATAGATCAATAATGGATGGGTAGTATGAAAATGATATGAAATGTGATCTATATATGTCAATTTTCAAGGGTCCTTATGACCCAAACTGGGTTCAAATCATATTTATCAAAACCTTATGTTAAACCATAGTGATAAATCATGATTAATCCTTATGACTTATATTTACAAAACTTCATACAAAACCACAATAGTAAATAGAGTGTCACATCATATTTACAAAATCATATGGAAACCCACAATAATGAATTATGATGTCTATATGTTCAGAAAGTCAAAATCATACACACATGTAAAAGAAATGTTAGTACATATAATAAGCCAAAAAGTACATGTCTTCATCACTATAAAGTATCACACAAAATATAGATTTTTATATAATGGGCATTTCATCAAAAGGAAGTGTCCCTATACTTAGCACAGGCTGATGAAACATCTTGGGTGACAAACCCTTAGTGAGTGGGCCCACTATTCATAAAATCTGTCTTTATATGCTCTATCATAATTTGACTGTTCTAAACTCTATCATTAACTGTAAGGAAATTTATGTCAATGTGTTTTGACATTGACGAACTACGATTATTCTTGGAATATAATTCTGTAGCTTTATTATCACAGTTGATCCTCAATAGTCTGTCAATGTGTCCAATAATCTATAATTCTATGATAAGGTTCCGCATTCATATTCTATGGTTGAAAGTTTCATAGCAAGCTATAAATTTGGCCTCCGTAGTGGAAGTGAACATCAACATCTGTTTGACATTTTTTAATGATATAGCTCCTCCTGCTAACATGAAGACATAACCTGAGGTGGACCTTCTGCTATCTACGCATCCAACAAAATCAGAGTCTAAATATCTAATGATCTCTAGATGACCTGATCTCCGATATGTGAGCATGTAATCCTTTGTTCTTTATAAGTACCGTATAACTCTCTTTATAACTTTCCAATGCTCTGGTCCAGAGTTACTCAAATATCTACCCAACATCACAATGTACTCAAGATTTAGACATGTACACACTTAAGCATACATCAAACTCCCTACTGTCGATGCATACGAAAATTGTTGCATTTCCTTAATCTCAAGTTCATGGCGTTGACATTGTTGCAAGCCTTTGACACGAGACTGTCACCGGGAGCACAATTTTACATGTTATACCAAATGAGCATATTTTCTATATAGACCTTTTGTGATAGCCTAGGTGTGCACCTTGAACAATCATGAACAATCTGTATGCCTAAGACAAAGGATGCATCACTAAGATCCATCATTTCAAATTCACCGGATAGAAATGACTTAGTTTCTAGCAATATACTCTTATTATTGTTTACCAACAATATATCATCTACACAGAGAGCAAGTATTATGAACTTGCTTCTACTGAACTTGACATACAAATATTGATCAACCGGATTCTCCTTAAAATCACATGAAGAAATTACTTGATCAAACTTTCGATACCATTGACGAGATGCTTGCTTTAATTATAAATGAACTTCTTTAGTTTACATACTAGGTGCTTCGAATATTCCAATTCAAAGTTTTCCGGTTCACCATGTATATAGTTTCCTCAATGATTTCATTCAGAAATGTGGACTTAACGTCCATTTGGTGTAGTTTTAGGTCACGATGAGTTACAAGTGTCATGATTGCCCTAAAAAAGTTTTTCGTTAAAATCGGCGAAAAAGTTTCCTTGTAATCAATGTCCTCCTTTTGAGTGAATTTCTTGCCAACTAGGCTTGCTTTATACCTTTCGATATTACTAAATGAATCCAGTTTGGTTTTAAATATCCATTTACAACTAATGACTTTCACACCTTCAGGTAATTCTATAAGTTCCCAAACGTCATTGTCCGTCATTGGTTTCATCTCTTCTTTCATGGCATCGACTCATTTTTTTGGATGAGGGCATTGTTTGACTTCTTGGAAGGAAGCGAGATCATCTTCCAATCCAATGTCAAACTCATGCTCTTAGAGATATATATAATCATGAGACATCGTAGATCTCCTATTTCTAATGGATCTCCTTGTGACACTTGATTTTGAGTTGGTTGGGAGTCATTCTCAACCATAGGAGGGAATACCTCTATTAAGATGACGTGTCTTCCAATTGAATTAGAGGGGTTATGAAAATATCTTGGTCAACTACCCTTCCGATTATGCAATTTCAATTGTATATGGAATGGTGACCATTTCACTATTTACTGCATTAGTAGTTACTATATTAGGATCATTAATATTCTCCTCAAATGATATTTTCCTAACTTTATCATTCCCACCATCCTCATAAATTTGACATTATCCGTCTTGAAAAAGGATCCGCTCAAGAGGTTGAAAAAGTTGAAACCTCTTGAATTTTTAGAGTATCCTACAAAATAGCAGCTAATGGTTCTTGAATCCAATTTCCTTTCATTAAGCTTATAAGGCTTAGCCTCAACTGGGCAACCCCGAACATGTAGATGCTTAAGGCTAGGCGCACTATCTGTCCACAACTTATATGGGGTTTTAGTTACCACCTTACTAGGAACTTTATTAAGTAGGTAAATCACAGTCTCGAGTGTCTCACCCCACAAGGACTCCGGTAGAAAAGAAAATGCAATTATACTTCTCACTATTTCCTTAAGGTTTCGAAGATTGCTCTACTACATTATTCATCTGTAGTCCTAGGCATGGTGCATTGCCCCATGATACTATTCTCAGTAAGGTAATCCGTAAATGACCTAGGACGTTGTTCACCTGATCCGTCAAATCTACTATAGAGTTCACCACCACAATCGGACTTTACGACTTTAATTTCTTACCAAGTTGATTTTCAACTTCGGCTTTAAAGATTTTGAATATGTCTAGGGATTGGGCCTTCTCATGAAGAAGGTACAAATATTTGTATCGGGATAGTCATCTATAAAGCTTATAAAGTATGTTTGACGGTTCCAAAAAGCCTTAGGGAATGATTCACATATATCTTAATATCTAAGCTCTAAAACACCATTATTTCGTCTTGAACTTTTATTACTCATGTTAGTGATTTTCCCTTTAATACACTTGATGCATATTCCAAAATCTAATATATCAAGGGAATTGAGAATTTCTAATGACATTAACCTTTTTAGGCATTATTTAGAGATGTATCCTAAATACCTATGCTACTATATGGATGAATTCTCATATGTCATACCACGCTTCATACCTATACCATGCATCACAATATCATCCATATGAGTTTCAATGTTTAATTTGTATAGTTTGTCAATCAAGGAATCAGTACCATACAAGAGAGAATTTCGAAAATACTAAAATTTTCATTTCTAAATAAACAAGTGTATCTGGATTTGTCCAAACATGAAGTAGAAAATAAGTTCCAAAGATACCACTATAAATGTATTTTCTAAATTCAAAAATACATTGTTCCTTAAACAAACTCTAAAGGCACCTATCGTCTCTACTTTTGCATTCTTGTCAATTCCCGTATAAGTGAATCTTTCAACATCAATTGATATTCGGCTCATGAGGTAACCCTACATAGTTACACTTATGTGAGTAGTTACACCAGTATTTATCCACCAAGTATTATTAGGTACAGTAGCTAGATTGACTTCTGAACTAGCAAAGTTGAGTAGTATACTTTTCTTGACACGTTAGTTGACATATTTGAGACAATCCTTCTTCAAATGACCTTTATTCTTACAAAAGAAACAAGTTGGGTCCGGATTTTGTTGCTTTTGTACCTTATATCTTGCAGCCTCAGTCACTGCAATTTATTATTCTTACTCCTACTTTTATCCTTTCTCTTCATTCTTCTTGTTCAAATACTAAGATGAGGATGCAAAGTGAGCACTATGAGATGTGTCACTCCTCAATCTCTTTTCTTCGTGTACACACTAAGCTATGAGCTCATTTAGTTTCTATTTCTCCTTTTGAGTATTATAGTTAATCTTAAAAGGAGTGAACTATGTGTTGGTAATTGTGCGGTTGGCAAGAGAGAGGTGAATTGCCCCTGCAAAATAAATACAAATCTTTTGTTTTTTCTTTAACAAAGATAAGGATTAGTTATGACAAATAAATAACATAAACAAAATAACTATGCAACAAGAAAAGAGACACAATCAGTTACTTGGTTTTCAACCAGGATGGTTACTAATCCAAGGCAAATCAAAGCTCGTTCTCCAAATGAACTCCTTGTTGAGGCAATCTATGGTCTATGGGACTATCTGTTTTGATGTCTGGGAAAAGGGTTTAAGTTAGGTTCACCCTTGTATTTGATATGTGTATTTGAGTGTACAGGTTTGCAGGATACACATAGACTTAGCTTGACGATTTCGGGTCCGGTGAAGGATGGTACATCTGAGGGACCGTGGACAAGACAACAACGATGAGCCAAGGCAAACACACTTCGATGCATACGCGAAGGATGACATGGAGATGAGCCGCGGGCTTGTATGCATTCGAGGGACGAGAACCAATGCGAAGAAGGCTTGAAGACAAAAGTCAAGGCTACAAAGAAGAGTCAAGTGAGTCATGAGGGTCCGAGTGTAAGTGAAATATCCTTGGGATAGGAAACCCTAGGTTTAAGGTTTTACCAATCGATTGGTATGGGATTAGTCGACTGGTTGAGGTGATAGAGAGATCAGTTGACTGATCTTCTATACAGTTGACTGGTGTTGGCTGAATTCGAACGTTGGGTTGTAACGTTTGAATCTGATAGCTGGCAGTCCACTGGTGTTGACACCAGTCGACTATTAACGGTTGGATCAGCAACGAGCTATATTTAAGGGAGCTCGGTTTGCTTAAGCAAGGTTGACGAAATTGGTCTTGGTTAAAGGTCAATTAGTAATCTAAGTGCTCTTGTGTTCTTGGTGAGGTTGCGGCAAGGTTTCTCCACTCACAATGAGTTACACGAGCATAGTCGGAGGTTTTCTGGGGAGTCATCCACCGACGGAGCAGGATTGTCCACCTTACGGATAGCCGTGGAGTAGGAGTGTCATCTCTGAACCACATCAAAGGTTTTGTATCAGTAGTTTGTTTTCTTTGTTAGTCTAATTTGTTTTGTATTCTACTATGCACTAACAAAGTGTAGGAGAAAACCGCAATCGAGGGCAACGTCTATTCACCCTGTCTAGCTGGGTTCAATCAATCCCAACAAGTGGTATCAGGGTGAAGGTTTGTTCATCTACGAACTTACCGTCGGGAGAGCAAATTGCTAGAGGAAGATGACACTTGAAGAAAAATTGAGGGATGACATCATCATTCCACCTCCATACGATCGTGACAACTTCGAGTATTAGAGGTTGCAGGTGAAGACTTGGTTCGATATGGATTGGGAGATGTTGATAGCCATTGGAGAACCATTCGAAGTCCCGAGAGACAAGCATGGGAAAAAGCTCCGACCACGCTATTGGACCAAGGAGCAACAATCACAATCAAAAGTAATGAGAAGGTAATTTCAATTTTAATTAATGATTTACCTAATGATGTGATTAAGAGTGTAGGTGAGTACAAGTGTGCTTATGAGCTATAAAGCAAAGTGATTGTTCTACATGAAAGCCCTACACAACCACAAGAAGAAGAACCTAAGGAGATGAGTTTAATGGTCCAAGAGGAGTAGTATGACCAATCGGATGAGGAGATAATGTTGTGACCTTTGCGTCTAGATAGAGGGGGTGAATAGCTTCTCTTGAATTTTGTCTACAAAATGTTATCCAAACATAAGAAAAAGATAGTCAAAAATAATAACAATGAAGACAATGTTAATTCCCTTGATTTACTTGGTCTCTACCTCCTTGAGGTGACTAATCCAAGGATTCACACCCACACAACTAAGCTCCACTATGCTTTTCTCCTTTTCAAATTAATCTTAAAGGTGGAGAAACCCTTACAAGATGATCTCTTCCTCTTACAAGATTAGAATGATTTTGGAGGAAGAGATTGAGAGTTTGTAAGCTTAAAGATCTCAGAACGAGCAAGAAAAATTGAGAGAATCAAGTTGTGTCTTCTTCAAGCTCTAAAATCTTTTTTTATATTACCCTTGACATCAGTCGACTGGTATCATCATTAGTCGATTGATGAGCTTTAACGGTCACTGTAGATTATGTCTGATTTTTTACCGTCAGTCTTCAACGGTCACATATCAGTCGACTGGGACTTAACCCAGTCGATTGATCTTTTTGTTTAGGTAGCAGTCCACTGATTCCTCTTATCAGTCGACTCAACTCTCTGTTCTGTGTAGCAGTCGACTGATCCTCTCATCAGTCGACTGATACCTCATGAATCTCAGGTTTTGCTTTCACTTAGCATAGATATAAGCCTTCAAACACCTTCCATCAGCTTTGCACCCTTAAGATGCTTCCGAGCCCTCGACTCCTCATCCTTACGCTTGCCTTGAAGTGCTTCCCTTGACTTTGTCATGCTAAGTCTTCTTTTGTCAAGTATTTATACCTACACTTTCCTTTGTACCTGCTTACTCAAGTTTCATATTAGATCACCAACTTTGCCTAAATTAAACTCATTTAACCAAACATCAAAAGTAAATAACGTTTGGAGCATGATTGCACCAACAATCTCTCTCTTTTTGATGTTTAGCAAATTTGTTTAAGTTAGGTCTTTAATATATCATGATCAAAAAGCATTAACAGAAATATGAATGATCATAGAAATATGAAACATACAAACTAAGATCACAATAGAAGGCAATAAGATGAATAATCATAGAAGCAATACTATAGAAATGAAGAGTTCATACAGAAACATATAAGTAAACAAAGATCCATAACCAATAAACAAAAGGTGCTACAATATCGTTTATGGTGTTCGAGAGACAATACGAGAACATGTCGAATCCAAGCAAAATCTCAACACCATCACATCTAAACCATGTCATATCTAAGGTTCATCGCCGAGAGGAGGAGGTGGAGGAGCCTGATATGCCAGATCCCAGAGCTGCAACATCTCATATATAGTAATCTGACGCTACTGAAATCCCTAAAGCTCCTGTCTGATCCCCTAAACCTCCTGTCGAACGACCTCCTCTAGAAGGGTAATCCTCTCATCTGTAGTCAAAGTAGGAGCAGCAACAGCAAGCACAACACCACCAGGAGCATCAACGTCCTCATCCTCGTCGTTAGAATCAGAAGATGCATGGTCACGATGCCAAACCATCACTCCCTGGTGTCGCTCAATCCGTGCCAATGAAAGCTGTCGAGATCCAATTTGATCAAAGTCCTTAGAGAGATAATGTTGCTGACCCCTAGTGATGTTTATACCTTGAGATGCAAAGAATATGGTCAAGATATGACCAAATGACATGTAGATCTTTTTCTGGACGGGAATCGAAAAATGTACAATGGACATAAACACCTGGAGAGTAACATCGATGTCAAGTCACTGCTTTAATGCATACATCATGACTAGATGAGATAATCGAATCTTGGACCTCTCCTTAGTGACAATAGGCAAAAGGCAGTCAAGAACAATCTTATAAAGAATGTTATTGATGGCAGACATGCAATTAACATTAAATATACGTTTAAGTGCGGGTCAAGGATTATTGAAATAATGCCTATGAATCTAGTCAATGGTCACATGGGAGAATGAACCCGTGAAAGGCTCGACAACGTTAGGGAAGCATGTGAATGAGTTCTCTGACACCCAACACCCTAAGAATGATCCTAACACTCTAGGTGTGAACTCAATGGTGACTCCCCCCACCAAGGATGCATATGTCATACCATTAGAACTAGGGCAATTGAGATTAACATAGAATTCCTTACAAAGGTCAACATTAATATGATGCGTGCAACCTACTAATTTATCTAATCTAAAATGAGTGATAATGTCAATGAAATCGGAGTGATCTCTTCAAAATAGGCACGATTAAGATACCGACAATTTATCAAAGTGAAGTCGATATTTTCAAATCGTTGTCGGGTGGCATCAGAATATAACTGGGATACCGTAGGAGCAGTAGGAGGTTGTCGGGAATTTCCCTCACCAACCCTATGTTTTTGCCTAGCCCTAATATGCAAATATCATATGCATGTACCAAGAGGACACGATCAAGAAGAAAAAATCAAGGTAAACATGCAAAATAAAGAAGGTTAGACAAAAATGGCAGAATAAATGAGAAGGACAAGTTGAAAAAAAAAACTCGTTATCGTTGCTCGATTTGCTCCATGAAGGTGAAGAAGAAGAGGAGGCGAAATTGACTCAAAAGGGCTCCTCTTAGCCCTAAATTTGGATCCGAAAGTGGAGAAGGGTGAGGGAAGAGATTCCAAGGGTTTTGGAACCCTTGGAGTGGATGGAGAAGACAAAGAAGAGGAGAGGCGACGTTGAAACCCTAGGTTCAGCCACCCCTGTACGGGGTGTTCTTTTAAAAAATCGCACGCAACAGTCGACTGATAATGGACCAGTCGACTGATCTAGGGCACAGAATTATCAGTCGACTGATAATGGACCAATCGATTGATATATCAAAAAATCTAGTTTCTGGGAAAGACTGTACCGGTCGACTAAGACAGGTGCCAGTCGACTGGTTTTCTGAAATCAGCCTTCTTGCCGAATTTCAGAAAAGCATGAAAAATTCTAGAAAATTTAAAAATTCACAAAAGTTTGCAAACATATTTCTTTTGATATCCTCTAATAAGAAAAAATACGTTTTCATCAAAAGTTGAAATATTTTTGAATTTTTTATCAAACCTCAAAATATTGAAACACACTTAAGTTATGTATCAACTTTGAAACCTAGTTTTGAAACCATATATTTTTCAAATCTATACCCCTATAAGTAGAACATAGAATGATTTTCAAAATATTTAAGATATCCAACTATGATCTATGAGCAAGATGTTCATTAATTAAATATTTACTTTCCCCATAGTTGGTTTATTATTACTAAAATGATACATCTAATAATCCATCAAAATGTCATAGGCATAAGTGAATTATTTGTATTATCCTAATATCTCATATGCATAGATACAACCATAAATCAATGCATTATGAAATGAAATGGAGAAATAGACAAGCAAGGTCTCCTAGGATTTTTGTGAGATATGTTGAGGTACTATCTTAGTATTAAATCACACAAGGCTAAAGTTATAATTCTACAAAGCTCATACCAAGTCCTTTCCTTAGAGAGGTGAACTCTGTTTCGGGTAGAGGCTTGATAAATATGTCGGCAAGGTTAGATTTTGATTCAACATAATGTAATTCGATACCACTTGCCACATGATCTCTGATGAAGTGATGCTTGGCGGCCGGTGGGAAACTTCCGTGTGGCCGGGCCGGTCGCCCGAGGTTGGTTGAAAAAACCTCGTTAATCTTTGTTTTTCTGATGAAGTGATGCTTCACTTTAATGTATTTTATCCTATAGTGATGTATCAGATTTTTGGTCAAATTAATAGTGTTCACTTATCACATAAAACTTTGACCTTTGAGTAATGAAGCTCATAATCCTATAAGGTAAGCATTATCCAAAGTAATTGAGCTACATAACCACTCATAGCCACATATTCAGTCTCGATTGTAGATAAGGCAACACATGGTTGCTTTCTACTACTCCAACTCACTAGGGAAGATCTAAAAAATTGACATCCACCACTAGTACTCTTCCTATCCAATTTGTAACCCACATAGTTGATGTAAGAAAATAAGAAATTTTAAGGGCTAAAAAGTAAATTTCCTAAAAATTAGGGGGCTTCTTGTAATAAGTTCTAAATTGAGGGTGTGGTTTTTAATTTTTTAGAGTTGGAGGGTCTAGATGCAAATAGCCAACCCTATTAATCCCTTGAGTGGCTGATCGGGAGCCGACTTTTCCCTTTTCTCCTCTGTGCTTTTCGCCTTCCCGTTCTTCTCCATTTCGTCTCTTCTTCTCCCATTTCTTCTTCTTCTTCGCTGTCTCTCCTCCTCACACGACCAGCGCCGGCGGACCGTCGACCTGGCTCTTGGGGAAACTTCAACGTCGAGCGCCGAATGGAGATTTAGGGTTCTGAGTGAACCCTAGCCTTTTGATTTCTAATCTTCCACAATTTGATGCATAGGGAATTGTCATCAGGTATGGGATGTGCTTTCCTACCCTAATCGCCGGTTGATCTTGAGTTGTTTCCGCGATCTAGGGCTACGCGCGATGAATCCTTCCTCTCTATCTGTTCTTGGCAGATTTGAGTAGATGGCGGGGATATAGGTTGATCGAATCGCTGAGTTTGGTCCTGAGCCGATTGGAGCAAGGGATAATCCACGCGCATGTGTGCTGAGAGGTAAAAGTTAGATTTCTCTGTTTTCTAATGGATTTGGTCCGGTTGTTGATTTCAGTTGCTGTTCTTGGTTGGTGTCTGATATTGTGATTGGGAAAAGATATGTTGGATTTTGGAATTATGCTTAAGAATTCAATCGAATGGTAGATCGGGCTATTCACTCAGTTCTTCCGTGGTATTCTGTTTGAATTGCATTTCGATTCCTACTTTTGCTTGTAATCAGATTCTAGGTTGCGGAATCGACTTCGATTGTTCTCCTGATCAGTTGGGTTGATTTCTTCCTTGTTTGGAGGGGTGCTCTGTGTAGTTTTGGTGGTGTCCAGGTTTTTGTGTGAGTGGGATTATCTGGTTTCGGATTGTGTGATTGGCTTGGATGCTAATCTGTTGAGCAGTGTTGATTAAGGAGTTCTGGCTTGGTGTGGGTGGTTAGGAATTGAGGATTAATTGAGATTAATTTTTAATTAACCCTAATTAATATAAATGGTATGTTTTGTTATGAATCGTTGGAAATGTTAAATTATAAATTTTGCTCTTTGATGTAGGGCGTTGACTTAGTTCCTTGTCGCGGATATTATTTTTGACGGGTGGTTCTCGACGATTACGGACTTCTACTTCGGAGGCGGGTATCTCTGACTCTTCTTTTAGATTAGTCATAGATATATGCTTGATATGCTTTGTTTAGCAATAGAGTAATAGATTGTGATATAACTCTTTTATTTGTCTTGCTGATACTGTTTGTGTTATACCTGTCATGTGATACCTATACCTTTAGGACTTAGGTTATGATGCATTATCTATGATCCTTGCATATCATGTTGATATAGGTGGATTAGATAGTGGATGTTGTTTGACCAGTGTCATGCATCATCGTGCACTGTGCATCACTGTCGATCAGGGGCCCCCTTTGTGAGCGAGTCAGGTCGACAGTCATACTGACCTACCCATACGGTCACTCATGGGTTAGTGGTTGACGGAGTATTGGGTAGTGTGCTCTGTGCTGCTCTGCTCATGCACTCATAGGTAGTGAATCGGAGTGTGGTAGCAGCCAGAGGTCCCTCCTTGAGTAGTCCATATACCAGGAGATGAGAGAGAGAGAGATCTCTCCCCCATTTATATATATGGGGTAGGGGTAACACTCACATAGAGATATCCTCCAGAGATGGCCTGGGGTTGATAGAGATATCGCCAAGATAGGTCATGGAGTAGGGGTGTTACACCGGCAGCATTCCGTCTACTCGATCGCTCAGGAGCAGTGATGGTAGGGTATAGATGACAGTCACAGCCCTACGTCGGAGGGTGGTCTCCGCTCAGCTTCCTCCCGTACATAGGTGACAATATCTGATCGACGGCAGGGGTGACCATGTCACTGCACCTTGTGCATACGCATATTTTGCACTTACCTGTGCTTGCTATATTTGATTGCTGCATATGATTGACATGCACATACAAGAGACCTTTATGTCAAGGTTTTGGTGACACTGCTATAGTGGTTTGGTACTTTCTATTTCCTCGTCTTCAGTTGTACTTATTACTACCTGCACCTGTGTTATGTTGATAGCCTGTTACACTATTGCTAACTTATACTATCCTGTGTATATGATGAGATATCCGCTGAGTTCTATGACTCATTCTGTTAGCTCCTTGTTTTTATTTCAGGATGATCGACTGGAGTTCCCGATAGCCTGTCCCAATTCGCATACTCGTCGAGATGATTTCGAGATTTTCTTCTATTTTGTTGGTGGTACATGTTGGTACCATTTTCTATACTTTTATACTTTACATTTTCGTTGTTATTTTTGTGTTGGGTTTTGTCACTCTATACGGCGGTATAGTTGTATTTTTGTGAGTCGTGGTGGCCTTTTATGCATTGTGCTTTGTCGTAAGTCGTACCGGTACGCAGCTTTTGTTTTCGTTGGCGTTTTCGTTTACTACAGTCGGTTGTTTCAGCCCTATAGGCTGTGGTACAATCGGCCGAGGTGATCGTAGAGGTTAGGGTTTTTGGATTGTCCGCCGGGTCGAGAAAGTGACAGTCCGGTCAGTATCGGACGGGCGGCTCCTCGGGGCGTGATAGTTGAAATCAGTGTACCCAAATAAATCAATATTTTGAATTCTAGGGCACCAAAGATCGACATTTAGAGTTCCCATGATATATCTTAAGATTCTTTTTATCATTACTAGGTGAGATTCTTTGGCACAAGATTGATATCTTGCACACATGCCTACCGTAAATAATATATCCGGTCTACTAGCGGTTAGGTATATTAAACTATCAATCACGCTTCTATATTACTTTGGATCAACTAATTTTCTCTCATGATCACTATCTATCTTGATATTTGTTCTAATGGGAGTAGACACTATTTTAGCATTTTCCAAACCAAATTTCTTGATAATTTCCTTAGCATACATTGTTTGATAGACATAAGTTCCTTCATTAGTTTGTTTGACTTGCAATCCTAAAAAGAAAGTCAACTCCCCAACTAAACTCATTTCAAATTCATTTTTTATGTGTTTGATGAATTATGAAGGAGTTCATTATTTGTTGAGCCAAAAATGATGTCATCAACATAAACTTAGGCAATAAAAATGTCTTTATCTTTAGACTTTAGAAATAGAGATGGATCAATTGTTCCCCTTCTAAAGCCTTTAGAGATTAAGAAAGATGAAAATCTTTCACACCAAGCTCGAGGAGCTTGTTTTAACCTTCTAACCTATATAAGGATTTCTTTAATTTATAAACATGATTTGGGTAATCTATGTTTTCAAAATTGGGTGATTGTTCTACATAAACTTCTTCCTTAATAAATCCATTAAGAAATGTTGATTTCATATCCATATGATGAAGTTTAAAGCCCATGTGAGCGACATATCCCAATAAGATCCGGATGGACTCTAATTGAGCTACGGGAGCCTAAGTTTTATCATAATCAAGTCCCTCAACTTGATTGAAACCCCTAGCTACTAACCTCGCCTTGTTTCTAGTGACTCTCCCTTGATCATGCAATTTATTCCTAAAAACCCATTTTGTTGCGACAATTGCACTATCATTTGGTCTTGGAACTAATTCACATACTTCACTTCTCTCAAATTGGTTCAACTTTTCTTGCATTGCTAGGATCTAATCTGTATCAATTAAAGCTTTATCAATTGATTTTGGTTCAAGTATGATATTAGAGCAATTTGACTAGTATGCTTTCTAAAATATGATTTAGTCCTTACTCCTTGTGTAACATCTCCAACTATTTGGTCAATAGGATGATCTTGATGATGCCTTAAAGTCTTAGAGATTATGGGCTCATCAACATCATGATGATCATTGCCTCTTTTATCATCCGATGCACTTCTTCCTCCCCCTTGATCAATACTCTCTAAGTGTAACTTTTGAATTGTTTGGGTAATATTTTGATTTCTTTCATCTACATCCTTGTCAATGGAGGATTTGCTAGGGTAAGTGCTAGTAGACTCATCAAATTCAACATTAGATGACTCCTCAATCATTTGAGTCCTTTTGTTGTATACTCTATATCCTCTACTAGTAGATGAGTACCCAACTAGAATACCTTCATCTGCCTTAGACTCAAATTTTCTTAAATCTTTTTTAGTATTTAAGATATAGACCTTGCAACCAAACACTTTAAAATAGTGAATTTGAGGAATTTTCTCATTTCATAATTTAAAGGGTGTCTTTCCTAAAAATTGATGAATTAAAGCACGATTTTGGATGTAACAAATGGTATTTACCGCTTTCCCCCAAAAATAACCAGGTAAAGAATAAGCATTAAGCATAGTTCTAGCCGCTTCTTGCAAGACTCGATTTTTTCTTTTTACAACCCTATTTTGTTGAGGTGTTCTTGGACAAGAAAATTCATGTTTGCACCCATTTTCTAGACAAAAACTAAACAAGTTTGAATTTTCAATCTCTCCACCATGATCACTCCTAATTCGGTTGATTTTGAGATTTTTCTCATTTTAACCCTGTATCTAGAAAAATCATCAACAATCACTAAGCAATATTTATTTTTCACTAATGAAGGAGTACTATGACAATCAAAAATATTTAAATGCAAAAATTCTAATGGTAAAGAAGTACTAGTTAGAGTTTTATCTTTGTGTGATGACTTAGATTGCTTGCCCTCTTGGCATGCATCACACATTTTATTCTTGACATATTTAATCTTTTTACCAACTCCATTTTGGCTACCTTTGCTATATTCTTCATGTTAATATGTCCAAGTCTTCAATGTCATAACCATCCTTCTTCTTCTTTTGATAAAAGACACTTAGTAGAAATGTTAGAAGTATAGGAATGATTGATATAATAAAGATTTATTTTACTATACCCTTCCAACATAACATTTTTCGAGCTATTGTGTTTAACCAAATTTTTATTTGTATGAAACTCCACTTTATATCCGGTATAACACAATTGGATAACACTAAGCAAATTAAATTCTATATTTTTAATTAGAAACACTTTATGGATGGTGATTGTAAGTGATACATCAATTGTACCTCTACCTATATCTTGAGTTTCCCACTATTTCTAAAAAATACTATTCCTTTCTTTATGTAGTTAATTGTGGAGAACTTGTTCACATAACCGGTCATGTGCCTTGAGCAACTGCTATCCATAATCCACATGTTTGAATCCTTTTCTTCTTCTACCTAAATAATATGAAATACGTAATCTTTTGGTACCCATGCACTGTTGAGGCAATCTATGGTCCGGAGTGACCATGAATTTTGATGTTTGGGCAAAGGGTTTAAGTTAGGTTTACCCTTGTGATCTAATATGTGTATGTAAGTGTGCAGGATGTGCAGGTTACACATATTGACTCAGCTGGACGGCTTTGGTACGGTGAAGGGTGGCATGGAGACAAGCTGGAGGCTTGTGTGCACCCGAGGGATCATGGATAACAGGGATGATGAGTTGAGGGGTGTGAACTTTGAGGCGTACATGAAGGATGGTTTGGAGGCAAGCTGGAGGCTTGTGTGCATTCGAGGGACGAGGGCCGAAGATGAAGAGGGCGCGAAGGCAATAGTCAAGGCTGCTGGTGAAGAGTCAGCTGAATCATGAAGGGACAAGAGCTGAGGGAGGAGGACTCCAAGGGCAAGCCGAGAAGTGGACTTCAAAGGACACACATGAAGGGTGGCATGGAGACAAGCCAGGGAAGGCTTGTATGCACATCCAAGGGACGATAGTCGGTGGAAGAAAACTTCAAGGGGTAAGCCAAGGGAGTGTACCTGAAGGCACACGTGGAGGAGGGTCATTGGAGTGAGGAAGAGTGTTCTTGTAAGTTAGGCAGTCGACTGAGAATATAACAGTCGACTGCCAGCGAGAATAGGAACTCACAGAAGTTTTCTGACCCTGGACCAGTCGACTGCTCTAGGAGCAGTCGACTGGTGGTGACTGGTTAAGTCGCTGAAAATTCGAACGTTGATCAGCTGCAACGGTCGATTTTCAGTGGGACCAGTCGACTGCCCTGAGAGCAGTCGGCTGGTGTCGAGTTTTTCAGCTCTAAGTTCTATTTAAGAGAACTCGGTTTGGGCTGGGAGCTCTTGACAAAACAAGCTTGGTTAAGTCTTGTTAGTAGTCTTAGGTGCTCAGAGGTGTACTCAAGGTTGTGGCGAGGTTTCTCCACCCACAAGGAGCTACACAAGCTAGCCGGAGGGCATCCGGGGAGTGATCCGCCGAAGGATCAAGGGATCGTCCACCTCACGGATTGTCGTGGAGTAGGAGCTTCATCTCCGAACCACGTAAATAGGTTTGTTAGCATTGTTAGTTTGTTTTAGTTATAAGATTTCCGCTGGCGCGCTAACCTTGTAGGAAGAAAACTAAGAAATTGCTATTCACCCCCCCCCCCCTCTAGCAAGGCGTAACGATCTAACATGCACTTGATCCAATAATATCATTCAAATACTTCTTAGGGACCCAAGCTTATTTTACATTGCTTTTAATAATTTTCCTTTTATGTTTGTCATTTTTTCCTATAAGAGAAATATAGGCAACCTCTTTGGTCTTAGGTTTATATTCTAATTCGGATTTGTTGTATACGACTCTTTGATTACTAAGAATCATATCAAGATACTTTGACCCATTTGTAAATTTCTCTAAATATGTTCTTAAGTCAATAACTTGATTTCTCAAATGGTTATCTTCTTCCTTAGTTATGCCTGATTTACTATGCATACATGTGCTACTCCTAATAGACTTAAGTTCTCCTTTTAACGTCTTAACCCTAGATTATGACTTGGCCAAAGCATTCTTGAGACAAGCAATAGTTTTATAAAGGAATTTAACTTTGGGAGATTCTTTTACCTCATCGTCATTGTATGACGATTCATCACTTGAACCCTCTTCACTTGACACTTCCTCCTCACTTGAAGTTTCTTTGTCATCTTCAAAGCCATAAATGTCATGTGCCTTGTGACATGACATAGCTCATCTTCATCCGATGAGTCAATGCTTGGTGTGTCCCATGTAGCTTGAGCCACCATTGCCTCCTTCTTCTTTTTCTCCTTCTTTTTCATTTTCATTTTCTTCATTCTTTTACAATTCCAGGCAATTTAGTTTGATGTGTCTTTTCTTGTTGCATTCATAACAAATGACATTAGTATTAAAACTTGAACATTGACCACTTTTATCTTTTGAAGGTTGAAACATCTTCTTTACATTCCTCCTTGTAAATTTTCTTGTTCTTCCCATCATCTTCTTGGCATAGTGAGCCACTTCACTAGCCGACATCTCCTCATCACTATCTGAAGACTCTTGATTGGACTCGGATGATGAAGATTCTTCTTTCTTTTTTTTTCTTTTTTTTCTTTTCCTTCTTTTCTACAACAAGAGCTATAATTTTCTCTTTTGACGACATGTTAGCTTGTTCATGTAGTTCAAACTCATAAAATAATACATCAAGCTTAACTCTTGAAAGATCTCTAGAGATCTTATACGCGTCAACCATTGATGCTCATAAGGTGATTCTAGGAAAGGATTGAAGCACATACCTTACTAGATTCAGATTGTCAATTTTCTCACCTATTACATGAAGACCATTTACAATCTCCTTGAATCTACCATACATTTGACTCATGATCTCATTATTCTTCATAGTGAAGGATTGAAGTTGGCCCATCAATGGATATCTCTTGGCTCTCCTTGATTCGCTTGGCCTTCATTTAACTCAATGAGTTTTTCCAAAAGCTCTTTAGCAGAGTTAAATAGTCCAACCTTGTTCAATTGCTCCTTGGAAAGTCCACATTATAGGATAATTGTGGACTTTGCATTCGGTTGAGCTTTCTTGAATATCTCTTTTGTCCACTACTTGGTTGGAAGAGGTGCTCTGAACTTATCCTTCGGTTTCTCGAAACCATCTACAATACTAAACCAATTTTCAATATCATTCATTAAATAATACTCCATTCTACCTTTCCGATAAGTAAAATCGTTGTCGTCGAAGAATGGTAGACGTGTGGTGCTATATCCCTCTTGAAACACCATCTTGATGTTTCAGTTGACGGTGAATTCTCCTAAAACGAACCAATACCACTTGTTGTGACCTTTACGTCTAGCTAGAGGGGGTGAATAGCTTCTCTTGAATTTTGTCTACAAAATGTTAGCCAAACACAAGAAAAAGATTGACAAAAATAATAACAATGAAGACAATACTAACTCCCTTGATTTACTTGGTCTCTACCTCCTTGAGGCGACTAATCCAAGGATTCATACTCACACAACTAAGCTCCACTATGCTTTTCTCCTTCTCAAATTAAGCTTGAAGGCGGAGAAATCCTTACAAGATGATCTCTTCCTCTTATAAGATTAGAATGATTTTGGAGGAAGAGATTGAGAGTTTGTAAGCTTGAAGATCTTAGAACGAGCAAGAAGAATTGAGAGAATCAAGTTGTGTCATCTTCAAGCTCTAAAATCTATTTTTGTATTACCCTTGACATCAGTTGACTGGTATCATCATCAGTCGACTGATGAGCTTTAACGGTCACTGTAGATTGTGTCTGATTTTTTGCCATTTGTCTTCAACGATCACGGTACATTGTGTCTGATTTTTTGCTATCAGTCTTCAACGTTCACATATCAGTCGACTAGGACCTGACCCAGTCGACTGATTTTTCTATTTGGGTAGCAGTCGACTGATTCCTCTTATCAGTCGACTCAACTCTCTGTTCTATGTAGCAGTCGACTGATACTCTCATCAGTTGACTGATACCTCATGAATCTCATGTTTTGCTTTCGCTTAGCGTAGATATAAGCCTTCAAACACCTTCCATCAGCCTTGCACCATTAAGATACTTCCGAGCCCTCGACTCCTCATCCTTGCGCTTGCCTTGAAATGCTTCCCTCGGCTTTGTCATGCTATGTCTTCTTTTGCCAAGTCTTCATATCTGGACTTTCCTTTGTACCTACTTACTCAAGTGTCATGTTAGATTACCAACATTGTCTAACATAAACTCATTTAACCAAACATCAAAAGTAAATAACGTTTGGAGCATGATTGCACCAACAATAAGCTCAATATCCAAGGAGGCGAAAGAAGAAGAAAAATAATCCACCTCCTCAAGTGAAGTGACACAAGATGATGAGGGCTCATCCACATCTTCCAAGGTTGAAGAGGAAGCCAAGACAAATGAAGAAGAGATCTTGGAAGTCAACCTTGCGAGTACCTCCACCAAAGCAAAATCAAAATACCACATTATTCGCTTTGGATGTAATGAGAAGGGACACTACAAAGACAAGTGTCCATTAGATAAGAAGGAGGTAAACCCTAAACTCAATTCAATTCCTTTGAAATATAATTTAAGTTGTAGGGAGAAGAAGGAGAAGAAGCACATTCGATGCTTCACATGTGGTGAATGGGGCCACGAGGCAATCTGGGTCCGGAGTGACCATGTGTTTTGATGTTTGGGCAAAGGGTTTAAGTTAGGTTTACCCTTGTGTATTTGATATGTGTATGTGAGTGTGCAGGTTGTGCAGGTTACACATATTGACTTGGCTGGACTGCCTCGGTACGGTGAAGGGTGGCATGGAGACAAGCTGGAGGCTTGTGTGCACCCGAGGGACCTTGGTAGAGCAGGGACGATGAGCTGAGGGGCGCGGACTTCGAGGCATGCGTGAAGGATAGCATGGGGGTAAGTTGGAGGCTTGTGTGCATCCGAGGGATGGGAGCTGAAGATGAAGAGGACACGAAGACAATAGTCGAGACTACTGATGAGGAGTCAGTTGAGTCGTGAGGGTATGAGTGTTGTGTGATTGTACTCGGGAAATCCTAGGGCTCGAGTGCGGAGTGAAATGTACTCGGGAAGGGTAACCTTAGGTGTGTGAGTGGACCAGTCGACTGGCCTGGGAGGCAGTCGACTGATGAAACTCACAGAAAGGTTTTGGCTGGGGACCAGTCGACTGTCCTGGGAGCAGTCGACTGATAAAGTCAAAAAATAGTCATTGCAACGAGCCGTTGGACTGATGTTTGGCTGACACCAATTGACTGGTAAATGGACAGTCGACTGGTGGCGAGGGTTTCAGCCCGAGTCTTATTTAAGAGGACTTCGTGTTGGCTGAAAACGTTGACGAGTTTGGTCTTGGTTAATGGCCAAACAGTAGACTTGGTGCTCGGAGATTGTCGAAGTGTTGTGGTGAGGTTTCTCCACCCACAAGGAGCAACAAGGGCTAGCTGGAGGTTATCCGGGGAGTGATCCACCGACGGATTCTTGGATTAGTCGCCCTTAGGGGTGGATACCAAGTAAATCTTTCTTGTTAGCGTTGTTTGTTTTCATTATTATTGTTTCCGCTTGCGCAACTGACAACGTAGGTACAAGAAGAACCGAAGAACGCTATTCACCCCCCTCTAACATACGGAATCGATCTAACAAGTGGTATCAGAGCGAAGGACCGCTCTCTATTGGACTAACCGCCGAGGGAGCATACGCTAGAGGAAAGAATAATGGAAGACAAATTTGGGGACGACATCTACACTCCACCGCCCTACGACCATGAGGATTTCACGTATTGGAAGACAAGAATGGAGACATGGTTCGGAATGGAGTGGAGCCTTAGGATTGTGCTTGAAGAGCCCTTCGAGATTCTAAAGGATAAGCACGGGAAGAATCTTTGGCCTAGATATTGGAATCAAGAACAGCAAACACAATCAAAAACAAATGAAAAGGTAGTTAGTATTTTAGTAAATATTTTGCCTAATAATATTTTGAGTTGTGTAGGTGAATATAAAGATGCATGTGAGTTATGGAAAAAGATAGAAGAATATCATGAGAAACCTACACAAGCCAAAATAATTGAAGAGTCAGAAGAAATGGATTCAATAGACCAAGAGGAAGAAGAATTGATCATATCATCAAGTGAAGAGGAAGGACTAAGTGAAAAAGCATCCACTTCATCCAAGGTTAAAGAAGAAGTCAACCTAGCTTCTACCTCCACCAAAGCACAGAAAAAGGACCATATCACATGCTTTGGTTGCAACAAAAAGGGGCACTACAAGGACAAGTGCCCACTAGATAAAAAGGAGGTAAAATCTAAACTCATTTCAAATTCTCTTAAATCTAATGTGGATTGTAGGATTAGAGAAGCCCAAGAGAAAAGAAGAAAAATTCGATGCTTCACATGTGGAGAGCTAGGGTACTACCACACCAAGTGTCCAAGAAAAGGAGAGTTAAAGAAATTGGGACACTTGAGAAGATGGGAGAAGGAGGAGAGAAAGAAGAGAAGAAACTCACAACAAGGAGGGACTACAAAGGTAAGGGAGGTAATTCCTAACCCTGAGTTAAAGTGTAATGCTAATTTGAGTTCCTCTATGTATGATAAAACTAGTGTTAATTATCCCTCCATGCATGCTAGATTTAATGAAAAATACTTAATGGTGCATAATTTTGGATTCAAGTATAATGATAGGAATAGGGTTAACAAGGTAGATCAAAACTCTAAGAAAAGCATGCATCATGATAGACCTAAGACCTGTGTACCTAAGGATCAAGGCATAAACCCCAAGAAGGGGAGACACATGCCTAGGAAATTGGGTAGGTCTAGGAATGTCCAAAGTGGACATATGGACACTAAGGTTAGAAACTTGGAAAGGGAAAATCAAGCCTTGAGGCAAGGCTTGATACATTGGAAAAGACCCTAGAAAGATTCAAGATTGGATCTAAGGGCTTAGATTTGGTGTTGGGTAGTCTAAAACCCAACTATGATAGATCGGGGTTGGGATACCGGTCTAAGACCTCCAATGCCAAGGAAAAGAAATATACTGGGAAAGCATATAATCATAGCAAAAAGGAGAAGTCCAAGAATGGCAAGCGGGTGCCATTTAAAGGGAAAGAAAAGGACTTAACCAAGGACAAAATGTCCAAGGTTAAGAAGGTTAGGTTTGTAGGCCAAGAATCACCGGGGGCTCACCGGTGTGGTCTAGTGTGGATTGAGTCACCTAAGGAGGTGGCTAGGACTCAGAGCTTAGGGGGAACTCTAGGAGTTTTTGGGGTCCATGGTAAATAGATCTCAAGAGGTTTTCTCCTAGGAAATTAGAAGAAATGTGCCAAAAGGGGTTGGAAGACTTGGGTAAGTCTTAATCCTAGAGAATTGGCGCATTAAAAGGAGTGTTAGGGAGAAAAAGGTGAAAATACGATTATATTGGATAAAATTAGGTTTTAATGTGTGAATACCATATAATTCAATGATAGAAATGAACTATGATCAAGGATAAGAAGAAACATTGAGGAGAAATCACAATTAGGACTTTTGGGAGAGGTTTAAATGATACACTTTAGGAGAAGTTGGATTTCGTGCTAATCTTGGGATTTGGAGTACATTTGTTTGGAAACATATTTTTCTCAAGTAGGCATAGGCTCCACAAATCTCCCCACGAAATTTCAGATTTTTTGGAGATTTATAGAATTATTTAGGCATTTCTGAAATTGGGCTAAAAACTTGAAATTCAGGTATCAGTCGACTGACGTGGGGGCAGTCGACTGATTCAAGTGAATTCAGCCCTGGGACCATTCTGTTCAATTTGCCGGTCGACTACCCATGGGGCAGTCGACTGATCCATAGGATAAAAGAAAAAAGGGTTATTGGCTGATCAGAAATTGTAAGATTAAAATCATAGAAAAGTGTTATGCTATTTTTTGAGATTTTATGTCACGGTTTGATATTATATGATTTGAAAGTCCTTAGATGATAATGAATGAGAAGTTTTTGGTGAATAAAAGGATATGGAAGTTTTTCATAGGTATCTAGGATTAAGAGATAAAGAGGAAAGAGTTGGGAAAATTTTATGCGTCAAATTATAATGGTTAGCTTTGATAAACGCATGGAATTATAGATAGACTTTCGATTTGATACAAAATGACCATGTTTTAAGGAAATTAGAATTGCTACCAAAAGTCAAGCACATTTGACACTTTTCATGGAATCATATTTTTCTAGGATAGGGTATATCCTAGCAAATGTGCTTGCAAACTCTAAGATTGTTTAAGGTTGTGTTGAGTTTTTTTTTTTGGCACTAGGGATAAGGTTGATTGGGGCAATCCTTTAATGGTGTCCAAGGGGGAAAAGAACTTGGAAGTTGAGTTGGGTAGAACTTGACTTGTGTTATGGTGTTAAGTTGGGTAGAACTTCACCTAAGTAAATTGAAAATTAGGAGAAGGCATAGGTCAAGGGGGAGGTTGCCTCCTAGTTTGCCTTAATTTTCATAGAAAAGTTTTGGATTTTGTGTCAAACTTGGGAATTATGATAAATACATGGGTAAATGTATTTTTCCCAAGTAGGTATAGGTACCACAATGTTCTCCACAAAATTTGGAAATTTTTGGAGATTTGTGGAATTTCTGGTGCAATTCTGAAATTGGCCAGAAAGACTAATTTTCAGAGTATCAGTCGACTGCCCTGTGGAGCAGTCGACTGGCCAGGGCTGACTTGTGTATCAACAGCTGGTTTGGTATCCAAATGATGAGAAACAAGTGTATGGGGCTAGTACACTGTGTTTAGGATCATTAAGGACTAAAAGAACCAATAATTGGAATATTGTTGGGGTCTTTTTGATGTTGGCAAAGGGGGAGAAGTGTTGGGTTTAATTTGAGAAACCAAACACGCCTTTGCAAGAAACCCTAGGTTTAGGGGGAGCTGAGATAAGGGGGAGCATGGTTGCTCCGTTCTTGGCGTAAGGGGAACCTTGGAGGGGTTCTTAAAAAACCTTTGTAAGTCCAATGTAGGAGAGCTTTGGAGAAGCTTTAAAAAGCCCGTTTTGGTGAAAAAGTCCTAACTTGGAGGGTTAGGTGTGGGATGCCTTGGGATAGGATCCATACATGTTTGCATTGCATATGCATTGGCGGTGTAAGTCCAAGGTGGAGCCTTGGCAACATAAGTCCAGTTGTTTGTTTAGCATTGTTATTGCTATTCTATACTATTTGTTTTCCCTAACTTAAACGTATTGTCAAACATCAAAAAGGGGGAGATTGTTGAGGCAATCTGGGTCTGGAGTGACTATGTGTTTTGATGTTTGGGCAAAAGGTTTAAGTTAGGTTTACCCTTGTGTATTTGATATGTGTATGTGAGTGTGCAGATTGTGCATGTTACACATATTGACTTGGCTGGACGGCCTCGGTACGGTGAAGGGTGGCATGGAGACAAGCTGGAGGCTTGTGTGCACCCGAGGGACCTTGGTAGAGCAGGGACGATGAGCTGAGGGGCGTGGACTTCGAGGCATGCGTGAAAGATGGCATGGAGGCAAGTTGGAAGCTTATGTGCATCCGAGGGACGGGAGTCGAAGATGAAGAGGGCATGAAGACAATAGTCGAGGTTACTGATGAGGAGTCAGTTGAGTCGTGAGGGTACGAGTGTTGTGTGATTGTACTCGGGAAATCTTAGGGCTCGAGTGCGGAGTGAAATGTACTCGGGAAGGTTAATCTTAGGTGTGTGAGTGGACCAGTCGACTAGCCTAGGAGGCAGCCGACTGATGAAACTCACAGAAAGGTTTTGGCTGGGGACCAGTCGACTGCCCTAGGAGCAGTCGACTGGTAAAGTCAAAAACTAGCCGTTGTAGCGAGCCGTTGGACTGTTGTTTGGCTGACACCAGTCGACTGGTAAATGGGCAGTCGACTGGTGGTGAGGGTTTCAGCCCGAGTCCTATTTAAGAGGACTTCGTGTTGGCTGAAAACATTGACAAGTTTGGTCTTGGTTAAAGGCCAAACAGTAGTCTTGGTGCTCGGAGATTATCGAAGTGCTGTGGTGAGGTTTCTCCGCCCACAAGGAGCGACAAGGGCTAGCCGAAGGTTATCCAGGGAGTGATCCACCGACGGATTCTTGGATTAGTCACCCTTAGGGGTTGATACCAAGTAAATCTTTCTTGTTAGCGTTGTTTGTTTTCATTATTATTGTTTCCGCTTGCGCAACTAACAACGTAGGTACAAGAAGAACCGAAGAACGCTATTCACCCCACCCCCCTCTAGCGTACGGAATCGATCTAACAACCACTACCACACCAAATGCTCAAGGAAGGGAGAATTCAAGAAGTTGGAGCATTTGCGGAAATGGGAGAAAAAGGAGAAAAATAAGAGCTCACATCAAGGGGGAGTTTTAAGGGTAAGGGAGGTAATTCCTAACTTTAAGTGTAAATCAAATTTAAATTTTCTCATGCAGGCTAGCTTGTCATTATTTACCCATGAATTATTATGATTTTAAATATCATGATAGAAATAGGGTTAACAATACATATCAAAATCTTAAGAAATCATTTCATGAAAAAACTAAAACCATTAGACCTAAGGGTCAAGTCATTAATCCCAAGAAAGGGAGACACATGTCTAGAAAAATGGGTAAGTCTAAGAATATCCAAGGTGGACATGTGATTCTAGGTTTAGAAACCTAGAAAGGGAAAATGTAGCTTTGTGGACAAAGCTTGAGAAATTGGAGAAAACCCTAGATAGATTTACTATTGGATCTAAGGGGTTAGGTATGGTGTTGGGTAGCCAAAAATTCAATAATGATAGATTAGGTTTGGGATACCGGTCTAAGTTCTCCAATGCTAAAGAAAAGTCATATGCAAGAGTGTCATATGACTATAGCAAGGGGAAGTCCAAAAATAGTAAGGGAGTATCATTTAATGGCAAGAAGAAGACTTTAACCAAGGACAAGGTGTCCAAGGTTGAATGTTAGGTTTGTAGGCTAAGAGTCACCGGAGGTATACTGGTGTGACCTAGTGATTATGGATGAGTCTCCTAGGGAGGTGGCTAAGGCTAAGAGCTCAAGGGGAGCTCTAAGAGCCAATATGGGACCCATGATCAATAGATTTCAGGTGGATATCTCTTAGAGGTCTAAATGGACCATAGAATGTGTCAAAGGATTTGGAGACAGATTTGAGTCTCAACCTTAGGGATTTGACACATTGGGATTGTGTTTCATGCATGAAAATATGATATTGGGGTTATATTGCATAAAAAATTAGTTTTTGATGTATAGATGTCATATAAATCAATGCTAGGGATGCATTGTGATTTGGTATGAGCAGATACATCAAGAGAAAGTCAAAACTAGGACTTTAAGTTAAAGTTCAATTGAACCATTTATATAGGTTTGGGTTTTGTGTCAATCTTGGGATCTAAGATATGAACATTTTTAAATATATTTTTCCCAAGTAGACATGGGTACCACAAGCTTCTTCACAAAATTTGAGAATTTTTGGAGATTTGAAAAAATTTTGGTGCATTTTTAAAATTGGGTTTATAATGCAGAAAAGGCTGATTTCTGAGTATCAGTCGACTGGTGCAGAGGGCAGTCAACCGATAATTTTGAAAGGTTATTTTTCGATAGGTATCAGTCGACTAGTAACTGTCTTAATTGACTAATACATGCTAAGATTATTTTCAGTAAAGCTAAAATGTATTCTAATAATGCCAAACATGTGTATAATCTTATGAGAGGTTAATACACAATGTTTATGGCCCTTAAAAATTAAGGAATCCAATAATAGGGATATTATTAGAGCTCTTTTTGATGTATAATAAGGGGAGAGAAGTGTTAGATTTAATTAGGAAAATCTTATATACCTTTGCAAGAAATCCTAGCTTAAGGGAGATCTTAGGTAGGGGGAGCATTGTTGCTCATGTATTGACAAAGGGGGAGTCTTATGATAGGTTCTTAAAAATCCCTTCCTAGGGGGAGCCTTGGGGAGGTTCTTAAAAACCCCTCTAGTAAAATCCTAACAATGGGGAGTTTAGGTGTGGGATGCCTTATGATAGGATCTATGCATTGTTTGCATTACATATTTGCACATACATTGGCGGTATAAGTCCAAGGTGTAGTCCTAGCAACGTAAGTCCAAATATTATTAGCATTTGTATTTGCTATTTGTTTTTCCTAACTTAAACATATTGCCAAACATCAAAAAGGTGGAGATTGTTTCTATCGTCTGTGGGACCATGTGTTTTGATGTTTAGGCAAAGGATTTAAGTTAGGTTCATCCTTGTATTTGATATGTATATTTGAGTGTGCAGGTTTACAGGATACACATAGATTTAGCTTGACGGTTTCGGGTCTGGTAAAGGATGGTGCATCTAAGGGGACTATGGAAAATACAACAACAATGAGCAGAGGGAAGCACACTTCGAGGCATACGTGAAGTATGACATAGAGATGAGCCATAGGCTTGTATGCTTTTGAGGGACGAGAGCCAAAGCGAAGAAGGCTCGAAGGCAAGAGTCAAGGCTGCAAAGAAGAGTCAAGTGAGTGATGATAGTCCGAGTGTGAGTGAACTGTACTCGGGATGGGAAACCCTAGGTTTAGGGTTTTACCAGTTGACTGGTATAGGATCAGTCGATTGGTTAAGGACACAGGGAGATCAGTCGACTGATCTTCTGTGCAGTCAACTGTTGTTGGCTGAATTCAAATATTGGGTTATAACATTCGAATTTGATAGCTGGCAGTCGACTGTGTTAGCACCAGTCGACTTGTAACGGTTGGATCGAGTTCTATTTAAGGGAGCTCGGTTTGCTTGAGTAATGTTGACGAAATTGGTCTTAGTTAAAGGTCAATTAGTAGTATAAGTGCTCAGGTGTTCTTGATGAGGTTGTGGCGAGGTTTCTCCACTCACAAGGAGCTACACGAGCATAGTCGGAGGTTTTTTTGGGAGTCATCCACTGACAGATCAGGATCGTCCATCTTATGGACAACCATAGAGTAGGAGTGTCATCTCCGAACCACGTTAAAGATTTTGTGTTAACGATTTGTTTTCTTTGTTAGTTTAATTTAATTTATATTCCACTGTGCACTAACAAAGTATAGGGGAAAACCACAATCGAGGGCAACGCCTATTCACCCCCTCCCTCTAGCCGAGTCAGATCAATCCCAACATTCCTTGGGGTGGAGAAGCCTCTTATACAAACTAGAACTCAGAAAGCGGAGGAAAACAAGCATGCAATTCGTGTATAATGAATTGCTTAAATGTAACTGAGCTTTAGAGGTCTATTTATAGCCCTAGCGAAATTTATTCGATAATTGACGTGGCCCTACATGGGCACCCATGTGCTTAGGGGCGCCTAACACATGGCTCAAGGGTTATCCACTTCACAATGTTCGCGAACGGCTACTTCTAGATCAACATGGGTTTCTCGGGTGCCTGTATGCACTGGGGAGCCTGGAAACACGGGCGCCCGAGTGCATAGGGGTGCCCGAGTTGACTTTGGTCAACCTTTTGTTAACCAGTCTTCTGGCGGATTTTCTTGGGTGATCTCGAGCCTTTCGGAGTTGGGCTCACCCGAACACTCCTCCTGCCTTCTCCTCGAGCGTGCTTCCCCCTGGCTTCTCGTCCATCGAACATCGTGCACGTCCTTCTCACTCCACCGACGTAATCTTTCGTAGACCTTCGCGCCCCTCGGATGCATGGAACTCGTCGACTCCCTTCTCGTGCCATCCTTCTCGACCTCTGCGTCTTTTGCTCGACTTCCTGTGCTTCTAAGCTCCTGCACACTTAGACACAGAGATCAAACACAAGAGAACCTAACTTCACTCGGTTGACCACCTTAAAACTCACCTGGGGTACTTACAATCTCTCCCTTTATGATGTACATTAATGTGAGTTAAATTAGGATTAAAAAACATATAAAATTACAAAAATAAATATGTGACAAGATAATTTAAAAATAAAAAAATTTGAAATTAAATCTCCCCTTAACTTAATCCTATTTTCTCCTCTGTTGATCATATCAAGATTTAAACATGTGGCCCCCGTGGGCATGGCGCGATTGGTAGTGGCTCACTTCGGTGATCCCTCACTTCCCAGGTTCAATTCCTCCCTGGTAGAGCGCGCAGTATGCTGACGGAAGAAATCGCCACAGGCTGCTGCGTGGTCAGGCCATCGGGTACCAATATCATCAGTGATGAAGTTGCCACGTGTCTCCGTCCCGCGATTTACCCTCGTTGACCGGTGGGAACTCTCGTTAAAGGCTGTGGGGCAGGACCGGTCAACCATGCAGTTTAGTCGGGTACAAGCCTGGATACCCCTTGTAAATAAAAAAAACATATGAAGGGTAAAATTAACACTTAATAAAAAAGAATTACAAAAAATCATAGAAAATTATTTAAGTATTCAAAATTTTCGAGAATTTTTGAGAACGTGTCAAAGATAATAGTTAGTTTTCAGAAAATCTAATTTTCAAAATTTGGGCAAAAATATTTTTTAAAATCCAAGGTCCAATTTTTGAAAAATAATATACAATAATTTATTTTTACTAAAAAAATACTAATATTTTTATCCAAGTTAAAATTTTAACAGACTCATTTATGTGAAAATTGTCAAAGTAAAATCAATTTTCTAACTTTAAAATGATAATTTTGAATTCAGAGTTAATAATTAAAAAAATAATTTTAAAATTTAATTTTAACTTTAAATAAATTTGAAATTTTTAAAATAGATTTAATGAAATTAAATTTTTAAATATTTTTTAAATTTTAAAAATATATTTTCGAATAAAAAATCATAATAAATCTGTTTATCTATTAAAAATTCAAAAAAAAATCTTGTGGATAGCTCACAGCATACACTATCATGAAAAAATAAAACTAATTTTTCTATAATAGTTATATCTTCGAAAAAAAATTCAAAAAGATTACAAATTAAATATTAATTACCAAAAAGAGCATTAATTAATAATTGACAAACAAACAATAAATGATATCTAACAATTTAGTACATATTTTGAGACCCAAAATAAATTCTTTTTTACTGGATTAATAAAAAACTTATGTGGTATATAAGTTTTAGGGATTTTTGTAATTTAGCCCGTGTGATATCGTAAATACCAATTTAGTTCTCCAGTATATCTTATTTCACCCCCAATCTTCATGTTCTTCGCTGATAATGCGAAAAACTTTAAATCTAGGTAAACCCTAGCCATTGCTATAATCGACGAATACACATCGATTTGCTCATCCATACGGAATCAAAGGCAAAATCGATGTATATTTTTCATATTGTTGAAAATAATCCTTACGCTTTAAAAGATGATGATAAGATAATCCTAGACTCTTGATGGGGTTGAACACCCCGTGGATGACACGTAGACTAGAGAAGATATGTGGTAGGATCTACCGAGTCTGGACGACTCTCTTTCCTTGCCTCCCGAGGCCCCCTCGGGAAGGTGGATCACCGAAACCACATCGGGTAGATCTACTCCTGGGATCGCTCCAGGAGGATACACGCCCGAGATCACCTCGGTAGACCAGGTCCCAAGATCACCTCAGGAAGGCGAGCGCCCGGGATCCCCGGGCCAAGAGACCCCGAGATCACCTCGGGGTAGCAGAGCCCAAGGAGCACTTGACCTCAAGTAACCGTCCCCCTTTCTTCGGATCTGTGGATAATCATCACCAATAATTACGGAATAATCATGACCCATAAGACGTGGTCCTCATCGTAACGGTCTAAATTTAATGGTTGCGATGACTGTTACAAAGATTATCCAATAACTGATAATTGAGGGGGCGTGGAGAAGAACGTGGGACATGTGTGACGGCCACCTCAGGTATAAAAGGTACTCCAACCAGGGGTTATGCACATTCTAACTCGTACTTTTGTCCTTACTTTCTCCCATCTAAGAGATTCAGGCACTAACTTGAGCATCAGAGTGGGCTCTGCCGGACAACATCCCGCGTGTTCCCTTAACGCTCGTGTTAATCTCTGTTGGGACCGGGTGCATGTCGACAAGGATACGAGTTCGTAAAATTTAAAATTTTTACGTGCAGCGGAAGAGTTTGCATAAAATAATTTCCTAAATTATTTTAACTTCGTATCTAGCATGCAATCTTATGGTGTGTTGACATAATCATAAAATAAAACATTGCGGAATAGTAAACAAATTTACTAAGTACCTCTCGTAACTCGAAGTAAGGGACGAGATCCAACCGTAGCGTCCCTTGGAAGCTCCGCCTCTATTCGCGTCCACGCCGAGTTCTCTTCGGGATGACTTCACAAAGTCATGAGTTTTGTGCCGACGAGAACTACTAGATTCTCGGAAGGCACAACTAGAAGGACAAGAGAAAAATTAGGAAAACTAACCAACGAAGTAACGGAATCGAATTCCGAGAAGAGAGGAGTCGCTATCCGCTTCTTCTTCTTCGTGTTCGGGTTCTCCTTCTCCTTGAAAGCTCACGCCAACTCCCTTGGATGATGGTTGTGTGCGCCGGCCCTAATCCACAAGGATGGGGCGCCGGCCCTAATGTGAAGGAGAAGAAGATGAGGAGAGAAGAGAATAAGAGAGAGAGGGAGAGCTCTAATTAATCTCTTGATTAATCGATTGATCTAAAGGGCTAGCCTTTGGTTCCTTTATATAGTAGCAACTCTTTGCTAAGTCTCTCTCTAAACGGAATTAGTTATAAGAAATTTATCCTATAAATTTTCTTAACTAATTATTCCGTTTAAACCAAGTCTTTATTATAAACTAATTTATAATAAAACTTATTCTTTTCTCTCTTTAAATTATGGAATAAATTTTTATAAGAAATTTATAAACTTTCTTATTATGATAAAATCAATTCATAATTGATTTTATAAAATTAAAATAAACCAATTCATGGATTATTTTAACTTCCATAAAAAGAATAAATTTCTACAAATTTATTTATATAAATTTTCTTTATACAAATTTATTTATCCATAATTTATAAAATAAACCGCGCTAGATTTATTTTATTAATTAAACCAATTAAATTGGTTTAATCTCCTTTAATGGCCGGCCACCACAAGGAGGGTTAGCACCTCCTTTGGCCGGCCAAACCAACCCGAACCGGTCGCGAATTAAACTCATTTAATTCGCCCAAAAAGCCTTCAAAAGACTTAGCCATTTTTAGCTTCCATTGCGCCTCTGATTAACTCAGATTCGACTCGTTTCTCTTGATCGGAAAATCCAATTTTCAACTCGTTTTAAATCCCTCGGATTACTCGTATTGCGTGTGACTAAATAGGCTTTCGATTTATGTTGGTCGTCTATAATTAACCCATTAATTATAGATCGATCATGAGTGGCACCTAGTAGTACATCATGATCCCCAATTAATCGAAAGATCAACGGTTTGACCCCAGAAGAAATTATTCTGAAACCCTTCAGCAGCTCTAATGAATCGTGCCTCATTCCCTTCACCACCTTATACCCACTTGGTTCAGGACACGGTCTATGGTGTCAGTCCCCACTAGGCTGACTACGTCACACCTAGCCCAAGTAGTGTCTTCCTCGTCCTTTGGATTTCTAATTACTCTCATGTATTTAAGAGACTCGCACTCTTAACATGATATGCTCTGGCCAGAGGCTTTGAGTAACAATCCGACGATAGGCCTGGGTATACATCTCCTCGCAAGGAGTGGTGAATCCTTTGTAGGCTGTTCAAACATCTTCGGGCACTTCGGCTTATACCCGATCATCCTGGGTCCACACCTCCTTGGAGATGCTTGCTTAAGATGTCAAAGTATAAGTCTCCATGACCAAGATGACTTGAACACCGCAAGTCAAAGGAACATCGCACTTAAGCCGCAGTAAGATCTTCATTGACATATCTACATGTAGATTCCCATATGAAGTCTCACAGCTAGTCACTCCAATGAACTAGTTCCCTTAACTAGCATCCATGTTTATCTCCGGACATCCCAATGTCACCAGCCAGTGAGAATCAGCTGATTAGAGAATAACACATGCTAGTCTCAACAGAATTGATAGTGTCCGTTTTTATCAATTCATCGACTAGGGATAATTTCAATACTTCACAATTGCACATTAGAGATAATCACTAGTTGTGATCTCATCACAAATTCTCTTATGCTGTGAGTTGTGTTGCGGACATTCAGTAGATGAGTTTAAGATCCCCATCAAATACACAAACATGTACACTCAAATAGTGAATTATCATTTATTAAAATAAATGTTTACAATCATAAGGCGATTGCCTTAGGACACTTCTCTCATATCACTAACAATCTCGTAGGGTGGAGGCTCTTCCTCTCTTGTCAGCATCCTCGTGGGCTGAACCCCGGTGACTGGCCATCAACGTTGATTCCTTCTGGAACAAGTTTGATGTCGTCTGTGGGAAACTAGTAAAGCACCAGAAGGAGCACCGATGACAGAGTCGGCGGGACAATCCATCGTCCTGACAAAAGAGGAATTAGATCATTTGGCAGCCAACGCCGTCAAAGGGGTGCTCGAACAACACCAAATCGAGCAGGTCGCCTCACGGCGTGTCGCTTCTGTGCAAGAGGAGATCTCCAGAATCTCCATTTCGCACTCCCAACCACAAAGATCTATCTCACCGTCGGGGAGACATGCCGAAGCCATCCCAGTCCACTGGCGGGATTCTCTAGGAGATAGGGAGAAGGCCAACTCCATAGACTCCAGCGCGCTGAGACAGGAAGACGAACCCGGAAGGAGGGAAGAACCTAAGGCCTCCTCAAAGGCGCCCTCCACCCCTTTCTCCTTGGAGATTGTAGAAGATCTCATACCGAAGCAGTTCCGCAAGCCTAGGATTGCTGACTATGATGGAAAGACGATTCTGAAGATCATGTCTGCAAGTTCGAGAACGCGACACTCCTGCACCAGTACACCGATGGCATAATAGGAAAGATTGGAGCAAGAGGCTTAATGATGCACTATGGGCCTATAGAACGGCATACAAAACACCAATTGGAATGTCTCCCTACCGATTAGTATATGGAAAAGCTTGTCATCTACCCGTGGAGATAGAGCACAAAGCATATTGGGCGGTGAAGACTTGCAACTTTAATGCTACTAAGGTGGGAGAAGAGAGAAAACTTCAACTTCAAGAACTTGAGGAAAAAAGACTAGAAGCATTTGAAAACTCAAGAATTTATAAGGAAAAGACCAAGAACTTTCATGACAAATACATAGTGAGGAAAGAATTCCAAATTGACGACAAGGTTCTATTGTACAAGTCAAGACTCAAATTGATTAAAGGTAAGTTGAGGTCAAGATGGGAAGGTCCATTTCTTGTAACTAACATTTTTCTCTATGGCGTTGTTGAAATTAAAGATGAGGCTAATAATTTTGTTTGGAGAGTCAATGGCCACCGGCTCAAGAAATACTTTGAAGAATTAATGGAGCTAGAGGTGGATGGTTTGGACATTAAAGACGCTATCTACCCAACCTAAAGGGGAGTTTTCTTTTCTTGCACTTTTATTTCATTGTAAATACCATTTTATTGTTTTCAAGTAGTTAAATCTTTTTTTTACAATGAGTTTTTGTTAATAAAGGTTTAGGTAGGGTAGGATGAATAAAGAGTTATTGTAGATACCATTTTATCATTTTGACACCTTATTTCTTGCATTGTTAGGAATAAATGTATCCATCTAAGTTTTCTCTATATCATTTTAGAGTCTTTTGAAAGCAAATTAAATTTGGTTGTCAAAACTTAGGATTTGAGTCAATGGATGAAAATTCTTGGTTGCTTGAGTACTACTTAGTTATGGACTCTAGATTGATGAGTTGAGATGAATTCTTTTTACCTAGTGAGGACTTGGCCTTATTTTTGAGATACACACGTGTGATTGTACTCTAGAACTTGCTTAGGTTCTTTCAAAATCATATTTCTATGATTGAACCGCATTTATAGAGGTTAATCACTTTGTCTTCCCTTTTCATATGAATTTTTGCAATAATCCTTGTTGATACATGCTTTATTCTTTTTCCTTCTCTATTTTTTCTGCTCATAACTATTTTCCTCCATGGACTTGGTTACTTGGGATTTTTCTTGATGATACTTTGCCCGAGACGGACAAAAGTTTAAGTGTGGGGGAGGTGGCTAGTGCTTTTAAATGGTTTAGTGAGAAGTGATGCATTTTGAAGTTCATTTTGTGATGGCAATATGTTTTTATGGATTTTAAGATGGATTTTTGTGGATTCCGAATGTTTGATGGGACTTAAGGAATGAAAAAGTATCAAGGATGCAATGCAAAAAGAAAGGAAGAAGAAAAGTTAATGAAGTTTAAGATGAAGAAGTGTGCCAAGTTTATGGAGTGGTGTATCAAGAGTGAGTTACAAAAGTTGTTTAGTGAAGTCTACATGTGGAACATCTAAATTCCTAATTATGATTTGAGGTTTTCAAGTTTTATGAGGCAAATTCCGGAAAGAATTAGTGATCTTAGGATGTTCCTTATGACAACTCATTTGACATTGAAGTTGAGAATTGAAGCATTTGGAAATCTGGAAATCTGAAATAGGAATGGAAAAATGAGGTTTCAAGCGATATCAAGTAAGCTCAGTTAGCCATGGTAAAGAAGTAAATGAAAAAAAAAGAGAAGAAGCAAAAACAGAAGTGTTAGCTGCAAACAAAAACAGGAAAAAAACAAGCAGCTGAAAAAAAAGAAAAGAAAGGGGAAATAAACACAAAGTATCCGGAGAGGGGTAGAATTCTGAAGTGGAAGAAGTTGACAAGAAGCTATATGAGTTTGAGATGTAGTGTTGATTGAAAGGAAATGAATTTGGCAGAAAATAGTTTCAGAGTTCTGAGATTTAGGCTACTGATCAGTCCCTGATCGGTCACCAGTCCGATCAGGGAGGAGCCTGATCAGTCACTCAGACCGATCAAGAGCTATCCAGCCCGTTCAGAAGCAGTTGAAAACGATCCAGATATAGCACAGATCGATCTCCAGAACGATCAGGCAGAGTCTGATCGGTCTCTGGATCGATCAGTGGAGTTGGCACAGCACAGAACACTGAATTCAATATTGAACCTCCTCCAAATCAGCTGATACCTATCCACCTTAGCTCTGTTTCCATTGAGAGGCTACCATGATGAAGGCAAAGTGCATTAGGAAACAAGTTTGAGTATCCAAGTCTTTCATTTTTCTTACTTTTCCATATTTTTTTATCATGCAATATTTCTTTTCCGTATCTTTTTTTATCATATCATAGTTCTCTATTTCCTTTATCATGATTCTTTAGTATCAAAATTCATTGAACTTCTCTTTTATTCTATTCATTTCATATTTCTTTAATTTGTTTTAATAAACCTTTCTAGATGTGGACCCAAGTCAAGAATGATGGTGAAGAGTAGATAATAAGCAAGCTTATAGTAGTTCAAGAAACATGTTGTGTTTGAGTGAGTTCCACTTTCATTGAAATGTAGAATTTAGGAAGAGAGCCACTAAAAATCCCTTTGAAATGTTTTGTGTATTGAGTTCATCTCAATGAGTCATGAAGGATGAAGTATGCTAAGTTGTTGATTTAAGGACAAGTTACTAGTCCATTGAGTTTAGATTTTTGAGAATTGACAACCCTAGGTAATCTCCTTTCAATTACTTCTAACTATGATTGAGAATAATCTAGGGGGATACATCATTAGTTGCTAGTAGCTTATGCGAGACGCCCAAGAATAAGTGTGGGGGAGTTGATAACTATCATTTTGTCACTTAAATTAGGCTCTCAAATCCATATTTTTGATCCCTTTTCATATGCATAAGTTTGCATTTACATCAGGTTTCATGAAATCTTTATATTTTGTCTTTGGATACAATTCTTTCTATATTTTAGATATTTTGGCATTAATTTTGAATCTAATATTGTAGGCTTCAATTAACCATGGACCTAGATCAAGATTGGATCAGAACTTGAGTTCAGAATTGGCTTTGATCAAAGGGATCAAGAGCTGGATCAATGTGAGCCGTCCGATCAAGAAACGGCTAGATCTGAGCTATCGGTCAACTTCTGATCAATCCGAGTTCAAGATAGAGTCAATCATGACCACAGATCAAGATCTAAAAATTTCATCCAAATCAGAAGCAATCTGACCATCGGATCAAGCTCAGGATGATCTAGACCATTCATTCAAGAGAAGGGAAGATCTGAGCCATCCGCCGCAGATATGATTGATCCGAGCTAAGGAGAAGTAGATCTGAGCCATTGATCAAGATCTGTGAGGTTTGGTTCAGATCAAACTTGATCCGACCGTTGGATGAGTCCGAGACAATCACAGCCGTCCAAAATTCAAAAGGAAATTTAAATCAGGAATTCCCTCTTCTGCTGGTCGTCGTCGCCAGATCGCATCTCCAAGCTTTTCTATTCTTATTCGTTTTCCAATTCCGATCGGAGGTGACCACCCAGATTAAGTTCGTCTTCAGATTTCAATCATCAAGCTCAGTTTCTGGAAGAGGATCACAATCCATTCATATCTGAAAGCTCCGGTGAGGGTTTCACCGTGAGCTAGCTTCATCCGACCAACCTTCATTCGATTCCACTTCTCCATCAATTGGGCCAAGTCAGAGGGGTTCTCTGAGTTGGTTTGAGGTTCCTTGAGCTATCACTCACCATACAAGTCATCACGGAAGGAAGGATCGGAAGGAGTTCAGATTACACATCCAAGCTACGCAACTCTGTCACGGCAGCTGAATTCTGATCGATTCTCGAGCGAGGGGGTTCTGAGCTTGATCTTTGTGTGACGACAAGGAGAAAATCTCGATGAAGAACTTGAACTAGTGTCCCTAGATTGTAGATTTCGTTTCTGTATTCAATTGTTTATCGTTTCAGTAAGTGTTTCAGTCTGCATTTCAGTCACTGATCGGTCATTGACCGATCCAGGCAGCACCTGATCGGACACCAGTCCGATCAGGCTTGTATCTGATCGGTCAACCGATCGATCAGGAAATTTTCTGCACAATTGCCCTGTTTCAGTTTTCAGCTTGCTTCAATTCTCATTTCCGAAGTTAGATACAATTTTAGTGTATTTCTGCAATAGATATCAGTTTTATCTTTTAATCTTGCAATTTCAAATTGTTATGATCAATCTCCAAATAGGTTAAATTTAGAATTGCAATTCCCTAATTAAGTTTGCTTAATTAAGCTTGTTTCGTTTCAATTACATTTTTAATCTTATTTGCAAAACAAAACCCCCATTTTATCTAGAAAACCCAAATCATTTAACGACAAATAATTTTCAAGCTTGATTCAAACACTCACAACTAGTCCTTGGAAAAATATGACCTGAGGCCCCTATTCTACATTTAATCTTGTTAGCCAAGGGTTTCCAGTTATAAATTCTAAATTTGAGGCTTATCCGTGACACCTGTTTGTGGGCCCATCAGTCTACCACCAGAAGGTTAAATTCCCGGTAGGCGACCAAGTGGCTGAAGTCAAGAAAGACCAGTTGGTGTCTCGGTGATGCTATAACAAGGAGGTCCGATTGGAGTCCCGAAAGAACCCAAAGTCCTACGAAGCCCTGCAAATTGATCTCACTAATCCACGAGAAGATGAAGGACCTAAAGAAAAACGGAGGGAGGTCGGGAGCGAAGAGGTCTAGATTCACTCTCAACAGAGGGAGGGAGTTACAAGGATCGCCACCAACCTTGCACTAGAGATGAGAAGCCGCCTTATAGACTGCCTCCGAAGCCATCGAGATGTCCTCGCCTGGGCCGCCGAAGAAATCAAAGGGGTCCCCCCGGCACTAGCCATGCATCACCTGCATGTCATCCCTGGAGCCCGACCGGTGAAACAAAGGCAAAGGCACTTTGCGCCAAAACAGGACAAGATTATCAGAGACGAAGTTAGCAAGCTGCTAAGGGTCGGGCACATAAGAGAAGTTCAATTTCCGACCTGGTTAGCTAATATAGTCCTTCGCCCTAAGACAGGGGTAAATGGCGAGTCTGTATTGATTTCCGTGACTTGAATAAAGCCTGCCCTAAGGATTGCTACCCCTTGCCTCGAATAGACCGGTTAGTAGACTCTACGGTCAGTTGTGATTTCATTTCGATGTTGGATGCTTATCAAGGCTACCATCAAGTTCCTCTCGCTCCCGAAGACCAGAAGAAATTCAGCTTTGTGGAAGCCGATGGCACACACTGCTATAATGTCATGCCTTTCGGATTGTGCAACGCCGGAGCAACCTATCAGCGGATGATGGACAAGGTCTTCAGGCATCAGATCGGGAGAAACATCAAAGTGTACGTGGATGATATCCTAGTCAAGACTGACAAGGGAAAGGACATGATAGCCGACTTAGAAGAGACGTTCGCCACCCTGAGGGTCAATAAGCTAAAGTTGAACCCTGCCAAGTGAATTGTTCGGGGTGAAGAGCGGTCGTTTCTTGGGATACATGGTGACAAAGAGGGGGATCGAGGCTAATTCAGAAAAAGTAAAGGTTATTCTGGATATGCCATCCCCTCGCAACTTCAGGGAAGTGCAACGGCTGAATGGTAGAATCACGGCTCTATCCAGGTTTATCTCCAAATCGGGAGATAAGACCCTACCCTTCTTCAAAATTCTAAGGAAAGCAGCCAAGTTTGATTGTGATGATCAGTGTGAGAAGACACTCGCTGACCTGAAGGCCTATCTCACAGAGCTCCCCATCCTCTACAAGCCAGTAGAGGGGGAGACCTTATTTGTCTATTTATCTGCGGCAAAACAAGCGATAGGCTCAGTGCTCATCCGAGAAGAAGGCATGGTACAATATCCCATATACTTCTTCGGACATCTCCTAAAAGATGTTGAGACACGCTACACTACGATGGAGAAGTTGACCTATGCTCTGGTCTTAATGGCCCGGGGGTTAAGACTGTATTTCTTAGAACATCCCATCGTGGTTTTCACCAACATCCCGCTCGCAAGGGTCCTCACCAATCCCGAAGCTTCAGGTCAGCTGTCAAATAGACGATAGAGCTAAGCGAGTATGGTATCGAATATCAGCCTCGTACTGCTATCAAGATATAAGCTCTCTTAGACTTCATGATGGAGACTGTCCTAGAGCCCAAGGTCGAAGGGGTCTGGAACATCTATGTAAACGGATCTCCCAACAATTAGCACAGCGGAGTCGGGGTGTTAATGGTCTCCCCCCGAGGGGACACGTTACATTTATCCATCTGTCTCCACTTCAAAGCCACCAACAATGTGTTGGGGTTGCATAGTTGCAAACATAGTCCCATATCGAAAACATATGGGAAAGATCATAGGCTTATAAGGAAAAAAGATATCTCCATTGGCATGAGGCCTTTTGGGAGAGCCCAAGAGCAAAACCATGAGGGCTTAGGCCCAAAGTGGACAATAACATGTCATTGTGGAGATATCTAAATTCCTTTTGGTCCTAACAAGTGGTATCAGAGCCAGGTCGCTCTTCACCGGACTAACCGCCGGAAGAAGCACGAGCTAGAGCCATGATCCTGATCTAACCATGTGGGTTAAGCCTTGAATAAAGGATGTGTGGGCTCCCATGTCTTGATCAAGAGGACCAGACACCAGGTAGAGAAGTCCTAGTTGCGGCTAGGCGGTGAAGTCCTAGTAGGTCGGGAGGACCGAGGGGCAGAGAAGTCCTAGTTGCGGCTAGGCGGTGAAGTCCTAGTAGGTCGGGTGGACCGAGGGGCAGAAAGTCCTAGTGGGTTGAGGATCGGACATCAAACGGAAAGGGTTTCCGCTTGAGGGGGGGCTTGTGGTCCTTTGTTTGAGGGGGGGGATTGTTGGGGTTGCATGGTTGCAAACATAGTCCCACATCGAAAACATATGGGAAAGATCATAGGCTTATAAGGAAAAAAGATATCTCCATTGGCATGAGGCCTTTTGGGAGAGCCCAAGAGCAAAACCATGAGGGCTTAGGCCCAAAGTGAACAATATCATGCCATTGTGGAGATATCTAAATTCTTTTTGGTCCTAACACAATGAAGCTGAATACGAGGTGATCCTAGCAGGCCTGCAAGCAGCCAAGCATATGGGAACTACTCGGGTCATGGTACACTCGGACTCCCAGCTCATGGCACAACAAATAAAGGGTGACTTCAAAGTCAGGTGTGAGCGCCTGCAGAAGTATATAGTCCTCTATGAGCAGTTGAAAGTCTCCTTCATGGAGGTTATCTTGCAGAAGATCTCCAAGGCAGACAATGTCCGAGCTGACGAACTAGCCAAACTGGCTAACTCCATTTCGACCTGGAAGTTGGATGAACCTAGTGCCCTAGAAGAAACGGTAGCACAGATCGGAGAGGAGGCAGAAGGCAACACCGTAGCCAATTGGAGAGATCCATATGTGGAGTTCCTATGCAGTGGGAATGTTGGGGCAATCGGCCCTGAGATGATCTGGAGGATCATGGTATTTTGATGTGTGGGCAATATGGCTAAGTTAGGATTTGTGTTATTCTCATATGTGTATATAAGTGTGCAGGTGTACAGGTACATGTGGACTTGGTTGACGTCTTCAGGTGAAGGATGACATGGAGGTAAGCTGGAGGCTTACGTGCGTATCCAAGGGACCATTGGATAGCAGAGATGATGAGCCGTGGGGCGCGGACTTCAAGGCGTACATGAAGGGTGGCATGGAGGCAAGCTGGAGGCTTGCGTGCGCATCCGAGGGACGAGGGCCAAAGATGAAGAAGGCGTGAAGGCAATAGTCAAAACTGCTGGTAAAGAGTCAACCAGGTTGAGAGGGACTGAGTATCAGTGCTTGTACTCAGGGGTTAAGCCGGGAGGATTTTGAGTGCGAACCCCTAGGCTTAAGTGTGTACCAGTCGACTGGCCCAGGGGCAGTCGACTGGTCTTGACTGAAACAGGCTGGCAGATTTGAACGTTGTGTTGTAACGGTCAGATCTGAGTGGGACCAGTTGACTGCCCCGATGGCAGTCGACTGGTAGCGAATGTTTCAGATTCGAGCCCTATTTAAAGGGGCTCGTTTCCTACCTTTCTTCTTGACGAATCTTGCTTGGCTAAGGCAAGGTAGTAGTCTTGTATACTCAGGAAGTGTCCTTGGTGTTGTGGCGAGGTTTCTCCACCCACAAGGAGCGACGAGTTCTAGTCGGAGGTTGTCGGGGGTTTGATCCACCTACGGATTGTTGGATTAGTCACCCGACCGGGGTGGATACCAACTAAAATCAGGTTGTTAGCATTGTTATTTCTTTTACATATTATTTCTGCTGCGCTAACATCTTTGTAGAGATCAAAACGATCCGCGAAAGTGCATTCACCCCCCCCCTCTGCACGCCTAAATCGATCCTTCAGTTGGTATCAGAGTGAAGGACCGCTCTTGATCGAACTAACCGCCGTGGGAGCACATGCTAGAGGGAAAAACCATGAAAGACAAACTTGGGGATGAGATTTACACTCCACCGGCCTACGACCATGAAGATTTCGGTTATTAGAAGACAAGGATGGAGACATGGCTTGGGATGGATTGGGAGTGTAGGATGATCATAAAAGAGTCACTCGAAGTTCCAAAGGACAAGCACGGAAAGAAGCTTCATCCTAGATACTGGAACAAAGAGCAACAAGATCAATTTCGGGCAAATAAGAAGGTAATTGATATATTGGTAAATCTTGTGCCTAATAATGTGTTGAGTTGTGTAGGTGAGTATAAGGATGCATGTGATCTATGGAAAAAGATAGAAGAAATCCATAAAAACCCTACACAAGTTCAAGAGCCCGAGGAGATAAGTCAAATGGCTCGAGAAGAAGATGAAATGTCAACTTCAAGAATTGAGGGGGAGGAGAGACCCTCAACCATGCCGGAACAAGAGGAAGCATCCACTTCATCCGAGGTTGAAGAAGAAGTCAACCTAACCTCCACTTCCACCAAAGCCAAGAAGAAGGAACACATCATGTGCTTTGGGTGTAACAAAAAGGGATACTACAAGGATAAGTGTCCAAATGGTAAGAAAAAGGAGGTAACCCCTAAACAAATTGCATTTCAATTTAAATCTAATATGGGTTGCAGGAATGAGGAAGTTCAAAACAAAAGAATGAGAATTCGGTGCTTCACATGCGGGGAGCTCGGGCACTATCATACAAAATGTCCAAGAAATGGAGAGCTTAAGAAGATGGAGCACCTTAGAAAATAGGAGAAAGAAGAAAGAAAAAGAATCAGTTATCAAGGGGGAGCGCTAAGGGTAAGGAAGGTACCTTCTAACTCTACTCATACTTCAAGCTTTTCAATGAATGCTCAAAATGCTTGTTTGAATGATAGAATTAATAATTGTGTGTCGATGCGTGGTTTTGGTTTTAAATATCATAATAGAAGTAGAAACAATTTTGTATGTCAAAACACCAACAATTCTATGTTTTATGATAAATCTAGGAACTCTAGGAATAAGAACCAAGGCTCAAAATCTGAGAAAGGGAGAAATATGCCTAGAAAAATATGTAATCCTAGAGATGATCAAATTAGATCTAGTGGTCCTAAGGTTAGGAGTTTGGAAAAGGAAAATCAAGTTCTAAAAGCCAAACTTGATAAATTGGAGAAGAACTTAGATAGACTCATTAGGAGATCCAAGGAATCAAGAGGAATACAAAATGATCAATCTCTTAGAAATGGTAGGTCATATCTAGGATACCATTCTAGGAGGGCTAATGTTGATAAAGTATAATATTCAAGGATGCCCTATAACTATGGTAGAGAAAGAGTCAAAAATGGCAAGAAAAACCATTTAAAGGAAAAGAAAAGAAATTGACCAAAGAAAAGGTCTATCGAATTAAGAAAGTAAGGGTTGAGGGTCAAGAAGCCCCGGGGGAGCACCGGTGTGGTCTTGCCTTTGTAGAAGAGTTACCTCGGAGGTAATTAGGAATAGAAGCTCTAGGAGTCAAGACAAGTTCCATGGTTAATGGATCTCAGGTGGGTTACTTCTAGGAGATTGAAAAGAACTATAAGATGTGCCAAGAGGCTTAAAAGGCTAAGGGTAGCCTTAATCCTAGAGAGTTGGCACACTTAAGGGAGGATTATAAAGAAAAAGGTGAAATTAGGATTTTAATTGAGATAAATCGATTTTAATGACTAAACACCATATAACTTGAGGCTATGAATGGACTATGGATGATTATGAGAAGTAGCATCAAGGTGAGGTTCAAACTAGAACTTTTGGAAACAAGTTTTATGATATTTGTTAGAGAAACTCGGAGTTTGTATCAAACTTGGGATTTGTGATGACGTTGACTAAAATTATATTTTTTCCAAGTAAATATAGGATCCACAAATATCCCTGCGAGATTTCAGAATTTTTGGGAATTTGTGGAATTAGCTAGACATTTCTGAAATTCGGGCTGAGAAACTGAAATTCAGAGCATCAGATACCAGTCGACTGGCTTGAAGCCAGTCGACTGGCAAACCTCACAGAATGTAATTACATTGTTGCCCAGTCAACTGCCCCAGGGGCAGTTGACTGGTTCGCGGGTTTTATAAAAAGAGAGGGCGCGCCGGGAAAGCAAAATCTAGGGTTTTGGCTCACTTCTCCCGGCGATTTTCTCCTCCTCTCGACTCTCCTTGCGTCCTAAGCTCCTCCTAAGCCCTAAACCTCCTCCCTAAGGCCTTCTCTAACTCCGATCTACTTCTAGGGTTAGTAGAAAACCCCTCTTCAAGTCAATCCACGCGATTTCCAAATCTCACAATGCAAAGGGCAAAGAGGTATGGTGTTTAAGGTTCATTTCTCCATTTAGGCTTTGCATTGATACTAATATGTTATTTTGTGTATGTTTTCCTTGATATTTTCTCTTTTGGGGGGGGGGGGGGGTTTCTTGGTGTGCATGCATACTTGGTTCATTAGGGCTGTGTCTAAAAGGTCAAGGGGTGAAGGATCATCCCGACCAAGTCCACAAGGTCCAGAAGAGTCTAGGTTTAGAAGTTTAGAATGCAAAAAGAGATTCAAGGAAAATGAATTTGTCTAACTACCCTGTCGGTATCTCAATAAGGCATATTTTGAAGAAAAGGCACCTTATATTATTGAAATGATTACTCATTTCGGCATAGAGCAACTTGTCTATTGTCAACATGATGTTAATCTTGATCTGTGCAAAGAATTCTTTGCAAACTTGACTTGTCTTGACCAAGACAATAGAGTTTATGAGTCAAGGGTAAAGGGTGTCACCATTCCTTTCACTCCCATGGTTTTAGCCAGTTTTCTAGAATGTCGGGCCTCGAACAATCCCAATGCCTACTTTCCAAACGTTGTTGAACCACTTGAATTCCCAGGTGTAACTATTGATCAGTTTCATGTCCACTACTTCAGGAGGCATAGACATGAATCTGAGCGTACTTTCGATGCAAAAATCATGAGTCCATCCAGCCATGTTCTGTACAAGATTGTGGTAGAGTGTCTCTTACCCATTGTCACTAAGGGGAGGGTAAGAATCCGGTTGCCTCACTTGGTGATGATGTATGCTCTTGAGAGGCAGCTGGATATAGATGTGTCATTACATGTGTTTGCATCCATTTGTCACCTTTCCCAGAGTGTGAATGGGAAGATATACATGCCTTTTTACCATATGTTGACTGAGTTCTTTCAGCTCCGTTTTGGTATTCGAGTCACTGTTGGTCAGGTCAGGCACCTGTACAAGGATTACGATCAGATTGGCACCCGCCAATTATCCTTGGCAGACATTGAGTCTAGACATGGAGCATTTGCTTGGAGGGAGCGCCCAGAGGTCCCTGAGGCAGATGAGGAGCCAGGTGAGCTTGTCACACGCGCGGAGTACACCCAGATGCGATCTGATGTACACACACTTCAGGCAGATGTCCATCAACTCCAGGAGGATGTGCATACCACTCGGGAGGATGTACATCACCTTCGGCAGACGGAGCAGCGGCTTGAAGAAAAAGTTGATGGGATTATCAGTCGCCAGGACAACATGTTCGCAATGATGCAGTGGTGGGACTTAGCTTATCAGGCACCTCCTCCTCCTCCTCCAGACGGTGATGACCACATGTATTTCTGATCAGATGGTGTCGTTGCTAGGTTTTAGTGTTGAGAGTGCTTTATTCTTGATGTTTTTATACCTCTCAAATGCTCTATATTCTGATATTTGTGTTTGAATGTTTTCCGGGCCTTATGGTTTGGCCCTAGACATTATGTTAGGCCATCTGTCATGGCCATGATTGATGGATGAACCATTTATAGGGTGCTTTATTATGTAAGCCTATGGATATGACTTATTTCATTAGCTTCTATTTGGTTTTTATCTTGATCCTTAAATATTGCTTAAATATCTCTGAGTGTTAATGCATGATTATTTTATGATCATTATATATGTATTCAAGATATGTTATAATGATTGCTATCTAACATGGTTTGGTTGCAAATCAAGAGGATATCATGTTTAGAAGGAATGATCATTAAAACATGAATGCGCCTTTTGTCACAATAAGGATATCTATTTGAAAGAGAGAGTTTGGGAATCATTTTGAATGTCAGGTGGAGTTGCTAGAGAATGACAATTATAGAATCCCATGATTACAACTCTAGGTTGATACAAAGTTGGCATTCTTTAGAACTTTTTGAGTTTGTACCAAAAGTCAAGCACGGTTGATGATTTTCATAAACCAAATTTTTCTAGGGTAGGGAATACCTTAGCAATCGTGCTTGCAAAATTTCACATTTTTCCAGATTTTCTGAAATTTTTTATTCATTTCTAAATTTCGTCTGAAATTCTGAAATCTGTCGTATCAGTCGACTGCCTGGGAGGCAGTCGACTGGTAGAGTGGACAGAATGGGTTTTTGATTTCTAAGGGACTTTCAAAGATAGAGTTAAGCTGTATTTGGCATCAAAGGTATGGGTTGCTTGGGCAATCATTTTGATGGTGTCACAGGGGGAGAATTTGAGTGTTTAAGTTAGGTTTGGGTTGAAACTTAACTTAGGCTTGGTTGTACTTCAGAGTTAGGTTGGGAAAACTTAACTTGGGATTAGCAATAAGAATTGAGATTTGGGAGAAAGCATAAGTTAAGGGGGAGGGTGCCTCTTGTGTGTTATGCTTTGATTTCAATTGCTTTTGCTATTGTTATTGCTATATATTTACCTAACTTAACATTTTGTCACACATCAAAAAGGGGGAAATTGTTGGGGCAACCGACCTTGAGATGATCTGGAGGATCATGGTATTTTGATGTGTGAGCAATATGGTTAAGTTAGGATTTGTGTTATTCTCATATGTGTACATAAGTGTGCAGGTGTACAAGTACATGTGGACTTGGTTGACGCCTTCAGGTAAAGGATGGCATGGAGGTAAGCTGGAGGCTTACGTGCGTATCCGAGGGACCATTGGATAGCAGAGATGATGAGCCGTGAGGCGCGGACTTCGAGGCGTACGTGAAGGGTGGCATGGAGGCAAGCTGGAGGCTTGCATGCGCATCCGAGGGACGAGGGCCAAAGATGAAGAAGGCGTGAAGGCAATAGTCAAGACTGCTGGTAAAGAATCAACCAGGTTGAGAGGTACTGAGTATGAGTGCTTGTACTCAGGGGTTAAGCCGGGAGGATTTTGAGTGCGAACCCCTAGGCTTAAGTGTGTACCAGTCGACTGGCCCAGGGGCAGTCGACTGGTCTTGACTGAAATAGGCTGGCAGATTCGAACGTTGTGTTGTAACGGTCGGATCTGAGTGGGACCAGTCGACTGCCCCGATGGCAGTCGACTGGTAGCGGCTGTTTCAAATTCGAGCCCTATTTAAAGGGGCTCGTTTCCTACCTTTCTTCTTGACGAATCTTGCTTGGCTAAGGCAAGGTAGTAGTCTTGTATACTCAGGAAGTGTCCTTAGTGTTGTGACGAGATTTCTCCACCCACAAGGTGCGACGAGTTCTAGCCAGAGGTTGTCCGGGGTTTGATCCACTGACGGATTGTTGGATTAGTCACCCGACCGGGGTGGATATCAACTAAAATCAGGTTGTTAGCATTGTTATTTCTTTTGCATATTATTTCCGCTGCGCTAACATCTTTGTAGAGATCAAAACGATCTGCGAAAGTGCATTCACCCCCCCTCTGCACGCCTAAATCGATCCTTCAGGGAACACGCCAAGCATGGACCAAGGAAGCTAACTATTCCGCCACCGGGCTGCCAGATTCACACTGGTCGGAGATCAACTATACAGGAGGGCCTTTGCTCGACCACTTCTCAAATGTGTCGAACCAGAAGAAGCCGACTATGTGATGCGGGAAGTACATGAAAGCATCTGTGAGAGCCATATTGGGGAAAGATCTCTGTCCAGAAAGATTATCCTGGTAGGGTACTTTTGGCCCACTTTCCAGTCTGACACTCTCAAGTTCGTGGCCGGATGTGAAGCTTGCCAAAGACATCAGCATGTGACTCATCGACCGACCGAGCTCTTGCGTGTCTCTATGGTGTCCTGCCCATTCGATCAGTGGAGAATAGACATCGTGGGCCCCTTTCCAATTGGGCCACAGCAGAAGAAGTTCCTGCTGGTCCTCGTAGACTATTTTTCCAAATGTGTTGAGGTTGAGCCTTTGGCACACATCACGGAGGCCGCAGTGATGAAAATCCTATGGAGAGACATCGTCTGCAGATACGACATCCCCTACAAGCTGGTGTTGGACAATAGAAGGCACTTTGCCGGACGCAAGCTCAAAGAATGGTGTGAGGGGTTAGACATTCGCCAAGCCTTCACATCAGTGGCGTACCCGCATGACAATGGACAAGCCGAGGTCGTTAACCGTGAAATCCTCAGGGGACTAAAGATAAAACTAGATCGTGTCGAAGGCAGCTGGGTCGAGGAACTCCCCAGCATCTTGTGGTCCTACCGTACCACTCCACGAAAAGGAACATGCCAGATCCCTTTTTAGCTGGTGTATGGAGCTGAGGCTGTGATCCCAGTAGAGGTAGGGGAAGAGTCCATCCAGCGTGGCATTATAACAAGGAAGACAATGATCAAGAGTGGTTGATCGACCTGGATCTCGTTTCGGAGGTGCGTGATAAAGCAACAGCTCGACTGAAAGAGTATCGATGATGGATACAACAAGCATACAATCGCCGAGTAATCGCCCGTAGCTTTGAAGTTGAAGTCAAGGTTTGGAAGAGGATCAAACCAGTCAGGGACCCGGGGAAGCTGGAGCCGCAGTGGGGCGGACCTTACACCATCACCAAAAAGTTCACCGGGGGGGAGCTACTATCTGGAAGATGACAAAGGCAAGGGGCTAGAAAGGCCATTGCATGCCAATCATCTATGCCCCTATTGCACTCGGTAAGATGATGAGTTGTTTGCATAACTTTTGTATTTCGGTTGGTACTGCCTTACTTGCCTGACTAAAACCCTACTACCTCCGCGGTCAGTAGGCTTGGTCCGGGTGCTGCGGATGTCCGACCAAGAGTTTTAAAACCCTACTACCTCTGCGGTGAGTAGGCTTGGTCTTGGTACTCCAGGTGCCCGACCAAGAGCTGTAAACTCTACTACCTCCGCGGTGAGTAGGCTTGGTCCGGGTACTCCGGGTGCCCGACCAAGAGCTGTAAAATCCTACTACCTCCGCGGTGAGTAGGCTTGGTCCGGGTGCTGCAGATACCTGATCAAGAGCTGTAAAACCCTACTACTCCCGCGGTAAGTAGGCTTGGTCCGGGTACTCCGGGTGCCCGACCAAGAGCAGTAAAACCCTACTACCTCCGCGGTGAGTAGGCTTGGTTTGGGTATTCCGGGTGCCCGACCAAGAGCTATAAACCCTACTACCTCCGCGGTGAGTAGGCTTGGTCGGGGTACTCTGGGTGCCTGTCGCGGTGAGTAGGCTTGGTCCGGGTACTCCGGGTGCCCGACCAAGAGCTGTAAACCCTACTACCTCTACGGTGAGTAAGTTTGGTCTGGGTGCCTGACCAAGAGTTGTAAAACCCTACTACCTCCATGGTGAGTAGGCTTGGTCTTGGTACTCCGGGTGCCTGACCAAGAACTGTAAACTCTACTATCTCCACGGTGAGTAGGCTTGGTCCGGGCACTCCGGGTGCCCGACCAAGAGCTGTAAAATCCTACTAACTCCGCGGTGAGTAAGCTTGGTCCGGGTGCTGCAGATGCTCGACCAAGAGCTGTAAAACCCTACTACCTCCGCGGTGAGTAGGCTTGGTCCGGATACTCCGGGTGCCAAACCAAGAGCTGTAAAACCCTACTACCTCCACTGTGAGTAGGCTTGGTCTGGGTGCTGCGGATGCCCGGCCAAGAGTTGTAAAACCCTACTACCTCCACGGTGAGTAGGCTTGGTCTGGGTGTTGTAGACGCCCGAATAGGAGCGGTGCAAGCCCTACAACCTCTAACCGTGAACCGATAGAGGCTTGGGGAAATATAGTGGAAGAAGGTTAACACATAGCCGACCAGATATGAAACAACGTCATTAGACAGGAGAGGCAAACATGGTATTTAATCATCGCTCGAAGCACTTACATGTTGGAGGTAACAAGTTTCCCTTTATTTCTGAGAGGAACATATTGACAATAACGTCTCAAGGAAGTACAAAGGATAGGTATACATAGGGGAAACAACTAGTAGACCCGGTAGAGGAGAACCCTCCTTTGCTCGAGCTCTCCTATATTGCCTTATCACCTCAGTCTGGCTGTTTCCTGGGGGCGGGTGGGCTGGGAGCCATCTTCATTATGGTTATGACCTCTACATCATCGCCCGGGGCCTCCCTCGGGGTTGGGGTCCCTTGCTCCACGAACTGAATTGCTGTTTGGCAGCGCCCTTGCTCCTCGAGTCGAGAAAAAACACCGACCCTTCAATTTCCTTGCTTCTCATGGCAGAGGCACATAATACATAAGGAGAAAAGAAGAAAAGGAACCCAAGACAAGTAACCAAAAAAGGTTTTTCATTATACTCAGGGAAACATGTCTGGCGCATAAGGAAGAATGAAAAAGTTACTGAGGATAAAAGACAAAGGAGTAGCGATGCCCAGGTCTGGGAAGAGCCATATATTTCTTGCTCTTCAGGTGAGAGTGTTAGTGATATGAGAGAAGTGTCCTAAGGCAATCGCCTTATGATGTAAACATTAATAAATGATAATTCACTATTTGAGTATACATGTTTTGTGTATTTGATTGGGATCTTAAACTCATCTACTGAATGTCCGCAATACAACTCACAGCATAAGAGAATTTGTGATGGGATCACAACTAGTGATTATCTCTAAATGTGCAAATGTGAAGTATTGAAAATATCCCTAGTCGATGAATTGATAAAAACGGACACTATCAATTCTGTTGAGACTAGCATGGGTTATTCTCTAATCAGCTGATTCTCACTGGCTGGTGACATTGGGATGTCCGGAGATAAACATGGATGCTAGTTAAGGGAACTAGTTCATTGGAGTGACTAGCTGTAAGACTTCATATGGTAATCTATAGAGATATGTCAATGAAGTTCTTACTGCGGCTTAAGTGTGATGGTCCTTTGACTTGCGGTGTTCAAGTCATCTTGGTCATGGAGACTTATACTTTAACATCTTAAGCAAGCATCTCCTAGGAGGTGTGGACCCAGGATGATTGGGTATAAGCCGAAGTGCCCGAAGATGTTTGAGCAGCCTACAAAGGATTCACCACTCCTTGCGAGGAGATGTATACCCAGGCCTATCGTCGGATTGTTACTCAAAGCCTCTGGCCAGAGCATATCATGTTTAGAGTGCGAGTCTCTTAAATACATGAGAGTAATTAGAAATCCAAAGGACAAGAAAGACACTACTTGGGCTAGGTGTGACGTAGTCAGCCTAGTGGGGACTGACACAAATAGACCGTGTCCTGAACCAAGTGGGTATAAGGTGGTGAAGGGAATGAGGCACGATTCATTAGAGCTGCTGAAGGGTTTCAGAATAATTTCTTCTGAGGTCAAACCGTTGATCTTTCGATTAATTGGGGATCATGATGTACTACTAGGTGCCACTCATGATCGTTCTATAATTGGTTGATTATAGACGGCCAACATAAATCGAAAGCCTATTTAGTCACACGCACTACGAGTAATCCGAGGGATTTAAAATGAGTTGAAAATTGGATTTTCCGATCAAGAGAAATAAGTCGAATCTGAGTTAATCAGAGGCGCAATGGAAGCTAAAAATGGCTAAGTCTTTTGAAGGCTTTTTGGGCGAGTTAAATGAGTTTAATTCGCGTTGGTTCGGCTCGGTTTGGGCCGGCCAAAGAGGGTGCCAACCCTCCTTGGTTGGCCGGCCACATTAAAGGGAAGAAACCAATTTAATTGGTTTAATTAATAAAATAAATCTAATGCGATTTGTTTTATAAATTATGGATAAATAAATTTGTGTAAAGAAATTTATATAAATAAATTTATAGAAATTTATTCTTTTTATGGAAATTAAAATGATCCATGGAATGGTTTATTTTAATTTTATAAAATCAATTATGAATTGATTTTTCCATAATAAGAAAGTTTATAAATAAAATTTATTCCATAATAAAAGGAGAGATTAATTAGTTTTATTATAAAGTTAGTTATAATAAAACTTGGTAATTCATAAGAGAATTTATAGGATAAATTTCTTATGATAACTAATTAGTTTTATTATAAAGTTAGTTATAATAAAACTTGGTTTAAACGGAATAATTCATAAGAGAATTTATAGGATAAATTTCTTATGATAACTAATTAGTTTTATTATAAAGTTAGTTATAATAAAACTTGGTTTAAACGGAATAATTCATAAGAGAATTTATAGGATAAATTTCTTATGATAACTAATTCCGTTAATTCCGTTAAGAGGAGACTTGGCAAGGGAGAAGCATCTATATAAGGAACCAAAGGGAAGCCTTTAATTCCTAGTTGAAATAGAGTTAACCTCTCCCTCTCTCTCTTCTACTCTCTTCTCTCTTTCCCTTCTCCCCACCTAGGGCCGGCGCCCTCTTGGCCAATTAGGGTCGGCGCCCTCTTGAGGACCTAGGGCCGAAGCACCTCCCTCCCAAGGGTGAGTTGCCGTGAGCTTCAACAAGAAGGAGAAACCAAACCAAGAAGTAGAAGAAGCGGATCGCATCTCCTTCCCTCTCGGAATTCGATTCCGTTTCTTGGTGGTTAGTTTCCATACTTTTCTCTTATTCTTCTTTGTTGTGCCTATAGAGAATCTAGTAGTTCTCGTCGGCACAAAACTCATGGCTTTGCGAAGTCATCCCGAAGAGAACTCAGCGTGGACGCGAATAGAGGCGGAGCTTCCAAGGGACGCTACGGTTGGATCTCGTCCCTTACTTCGAGTTACGAGAGGTACTTAGTAAATTTGTTTACTTTTCCGCAAAGTTTTAATTTATGATTATGTCAACATATCATAAGGTTGCATGCTAGATACGTGGTTAAAATAATTTAGGAAATTATTTTATGCTAATTCTTCCGCTGTACGTAAAAATTTTAAATTTTACGAACCCGTATCCTTGTCGACATGCACCCGGTCCCAACAGAGAGCTCATCCCAAATCTGGCCGACGTTCAAAGCGCTCAAATCTGTGTCTAGTTTCAGCAGTTGAGCCTTCTTCAATTGGCTGATGGCACCATTAAAGCCCTATTTTAGGTGCATCAATACCTGCCCAACCAAAAGGTCACCGAACTCATCAGATTGTAGAAATTTAGCTTTGAACTCCAGCTCAGCCTTGGACAGTTGGGTCGCTTGGTCAATCTTTTGCTTCTGTAGCTCAGCCTTAACCTCCTCCTTGGTCGTTTTCAACTCTGCCACCTCCCAGGACAGGTGATCATTGTTGGAACTCGGATGGCTAGAGAGGGGGGATGAATATAGCCAGACACTTGAAGTTTAGCTCTTATCGAAATTTCTGCAACTCAAAGGTCAGTAGCACAGCGGAAGCACAAAGAAAACAGAGTATGTAGAAAATGAAAACTAAGTTAATCACAAGAACAAAAACGCTAATAAGAGGATTTACAAGGTTCGGGGATAACTTGCCCCTACTCCTTGGCGTGTCCGTAAGGTGGGCGATCCCTTGATCGTCGGCAGATCAAGCCCCGGAAAATTCGGATAGAAAGCAACCTCCTTCTCGGTGGAGTAACCTCTCCACAGCGTTTCAACAAAGATAGAGTTTTAAGCACAATGAAACACAAGAAAGATCTTACTCAGCACTTAGGACAGACAAGAACACAAGCAGCGCTTCACTCGAGCTCCACCCAGCGACGATCTCACGCAAGAACTCCCTTCTTCGTGTCTTCTCGCTGATGGACTCACCAAGCCTCTTGTTTCTTCCTCCAAGTGCTCAAGTAAGGGATGGTTGCCTCAAAGATTGCAGCTGCTTGCTCAAGAATGATGGAACAGCAGAGAACACAAGCACACATCGTTACTGATCAGAGTTGTGGAGACTTGTTCGCCACCAAGCGCTTAAGTCCTTCCACTATTGCCAGGTCACCACCTCACTGCAGCCTCCAGCTGCTCTGCAGCAACCACCAGCCACCACTGAGCTCTTGTGGACTCCCTGAGCCTCCCTTAGACCAGCCCCAGTCAGCAGCTCCAGCCAGCGCCAGCGTCCGTTGCAACCTGAGATAGAAAACGGGCAAACCTGCTCTAAGGAAAGGCCTCCATTGACTCTCCTTGAGTGTTTGAATCCTTCCCTGTCACCTGCAGCTTAATCAGAGCATTAACACAACATATCAAGCAGAAAATCGAGTATCAGAGGTTAAGCGCAGAGAATCAGATACGTTCAGACACGATCAGAGCATCTGACAGTGCATTTTGAATTAAAGTGATCGGTCACCGGACTGATCCAGGGCTTGTGGGTCGGTCACCAGACCGATCCACCGCTTTACTGGGACTCCCAGCTTTCACGATGACATAGGCCTAATCGGTCACCAGACCGATCAGAGTGAATCCTGATCGGTCACCAGACCGATCAGGATAGCCACTGACCGATCAGGCTCAAGCCTAATCGGTCCACTCCTCAGTGAACAGTAATCGCGGAAATCATATCCTAGGTCATGGATCGGTCACCGGACCGTTCAGGAGCTGATCAGCGGGGGAACTCAACTCACTATGTGCTCCCTGATTGGTCACCACACCGATCAGGAGCAAGGCAGTGAGTGAACTGCCAGCTCCCTGATCGATCACCGGACCGATCAGAAGCCAAGCAGTGAGGCAACTGCCTGCTCCCTGATCGGTCACCAGACCGATCAGGAGCCACACAGTAGGTTCCCAACCTCACTGTGTGCTCCCTGATCGGTCACCAGACCGATCAGTCATCGCTGGATCGGTCACCGGACCGATCCATGAAGGAGCAGCGTGCCAACTTCCCTGATCGGTCACCAGACCGATCCAGGAACTCCAACCTAGCCCTCCAAGCTAGGGTTTCATCAAACCTAGTCCTCCAAGCTAGGACCTGACCCTCCAAGCCAGGATTTTTCACCTAACCCTCCATTTGGGACTTTTCACCTAACCCTCCAAGTTAGGACTTTTCAACTAGCCCTCCAAGCTAGGAGTTTCTGAGAGGTGGTCGAAGCCTTGGCCTGGGCTCGAGTGACGTCATCCTAGAGGTCAGAGGCGTAGGCGACCGCTAGCTGTATGCCATATTCTTTGATAACTAGCTGACGCTCCTGCTCTTTATTCTTATCCTCCAGAGCCTTCTTGGAGGACTCCAGAAGCTCGACGCTAGCAGACAACTCCTTTGCTTGGGTCTAAAGTTACTCCCGCTCCTGGGTCAGTCTCTGCAAGTCCTCAAAGAGGACCTGGTTCTTCTCTGACAAAGCACGCTCCCGTATATGACAACCGTGCATAGTCTCTTCATAGGCCGGCAGGGTATCGAGACAATGCCCAACCTTTACCCTTAGGGCCCTGCTGACCTCCAACTGTAGAAGGTCTGCCTTGCGGGCACGGCCAACCTCCGCATTTACATCAGCCACTCGTTGGAGGAGGTTTTCAATAACCCCTCTGGAGCACAACAGGTGGCTTGTAGCCGTACAGTTGGAGGTGACCTGCAATATGGAAAAAAGATAGTTAAAACAAAACAACAACACAAGGGGGAAAAGTTCAAGTGCAATACCGTCAACAGAGACTGGTGTAGCATGCATAGATACCGGGCTGCCCCGGCTGACCTCATCAGCTGAGCAGGAGGCGGAAGAAGTTCCTCAGCAGGCCGAACCGACGGCCGAGAACCTTCCTGGGGTCGGGGACGTCCTCCTCCGAGCTGGACGCCAGCTGCCGATCGTGAGTATCAGAGGGGGTTCCCTTTATTTGGATTGACTGGGAACCCTTGGCGCCACCTTCTACGCCACCGAGGCCTTCTGTTGGGAGTGAGGCACATCGACCGACACCTCCTTGCCTCGCTGAGCAGTTGGAGGGTCAGTCGGAGTGGCTGGGTTACGGGTAACAGGATCGACGACTGTCCCTGTAGGAGAAGAGGGCTCTTTCTGAATCCTCTGGGACAGAGGCACTGTACCCTCTTCATCAAGAGGAGGTGGAACCTCTGAGGATGGGCCCCTCTTCAGCCTTTTCAAGGGACGTGACTTCTAGGCCACCCGTTTCTGCCACTTCTTCTCGAGGGCCCTAGGCACCGGTTGCTCGCCAGGAGGCGTAGGCGCAGTCTCCCCTTCTCCTGTCTCAACAGGGGAGGGAGGGGAATCAGATTTAGGGTCAGCAGGCAGTTCAACCGCCCCCGACTCCTTAGCGAGCTCTGGAGCTTCCCGGTCTTCGGACCGTTCGGCCGTTTCCTCGCAGCCCTCGGCTGAGATGCCCACTGGGGCAGAAGGAACTGAAGTAGGAACCATGGCTTGCTCGTTAGCCTGCTCCCACTTTAGGAGCCGGTTGATAGCTCAGGAGAGCATAATGTCATCTGTAACATAGAGACAAAAAGGTATTAGTTAGAATTAACAAAGGTACTTGCAAGACCAAACAGAACTTACGAAGATTTGAGCTAAGGCTCGTGACTTTCAGGCTGAGGTCGGCTCGATAAAGAAGTTCTTCGCATTACACTAGCTGAAGGTTGTGGAACTCCATCCCTGCCAGGATACCCCTAGCCCTCTGGTATCCTGCGTCCTGCTGGAAGTCACCGAGGTCCGGGATGGGCGGCAGGCTCTCCGTCCAGCGGATATGGTTGAAGGGACGCTCGGGGAGTCTTATAAAGAAAAAGCATTCCTTCCATCCCTTGTGGGAGGAAGGAAGACCCCCTAGGAACTTATGACCGGTATGGGTTGTAAAGCCAAACGCCCCTCGCGAGCCAACCGGAACGAAGAAGAAATGGAAAAATCGGGGGGGGGGGNAAAAAATCCACAGGAGGCTCTACGGGTGATTGACCTAGGGCTGGAACCTTCACCTCCTAGTCCTCCGGGATCCCATACCTCTGGTAGGCGGCCTAAAGGACTCTAACTTAACCCTAGAGGAAATGATATCATACCACTCCGGGTGATAGGTTGGTTCCTCTGAAAAATCTTCGTCTTCGCCGTGGGTCTTCTTCTTCTTCTCTACTGGACCCATGGGGGTGAAGGAAGAGAACAAACAGAAGGAGACTTACACTTGGGGGTGGGGATGTGGCAGCGAGATGCACAGCAGGTGAACGAAGATGTTTGAAAACATATAAGGCAAGAAGGCAGAAGGGTGTCGTTACACCCGCTTTTATAGGGAGAAGCCGCCCACCTGTGAACAATAGGGAGGCATCACATCAATAGGGCTGATGGGGCATCCCGAGGAGCCACCATCCTTTACGGTCGTCGCTTCGTATGGCCCGTGACGCGTATCAGTGGGAGATCGCCACGCATAGAATGATAGAGCACGTGGCAAGGCGACATTCGCTAGACTACCTTGTCGAGCCATTAAGAGACCCCATGCGCTTGTAAAGCGCCATGGACAGTTGACATGACGTTGTCTCGAAACTTATACAGATGTTGGACGGAGTCATATGAACCACCATAACATAGCTTCTTTGCTACACCACTAGTCTAATCAGTCAGCCACACTTCTTTCAATTAGACTTGAAGGGAGGGACTTGTGATGGGGTTGAACACCTCATGGATAACACGTGGACTGAAGAAGCTATGTGACGGGATCTATCGAGTTTGGACGACTCTCTTTCCTTGGCTCCCGAGGCCCCCTCGGGAAGGTGGATCCCCAAGACCACCTCAGGTAGATCTACTCCTAGAATCGCTCCAGGAGGATACACGCCCGAGATCACCTCGGTAGATCAGGTCCCGAGATCACCTCGGGAAGGCGAGCGCCCAGGACCCCCCGGGCCAAGAGACCCCGAGACTATCTCGAGGTAGCGAAGTCCAAGGAGCACTCTACCTCAAGTAACTATCCCCCTTTCATCGGATCTGTAGATAATCATCACCAATAATAACGGGATAATCATGACCCATAAGATGCGGTCCTCATCGCAACGGTCTAGATTTAATGGCTACGACGACTGTTACAAAGATTATCCGGTAACCGATAATTGAGGGGATGTGGAAAAGAACGTGGGACACATGTGACGGCCACCTCAGGTATAAAAGGTACTCTAATCCCTCGGGTAAAGGGGTTACACACATTCTAACTCGTACTTTTGTCCTTACTTTCTCCCATCTAAGAGATTCAGGCATTGACTTGAGTGTCGGATTGGGCTCCACTGGACAATCTCCGGTGTGTTCCCTTAACTCTCGTGTTAATCTCGCAGAGTGGAGGCTCTTCCTCTCTTGTCAGCATCCTCGTGGGCTGAACCCCAGTGACTGATTGTCGACGTCGATTCCTTCTGGAACAACTCTGATACCAATTGTAAGAAATGTATAATATCAAAACAATAAAACAATGCATTTAGGGATCTAGTTATCATCATGTATAAGACTACAATGGATAGAAATCGAAAATTAATGACAACGAAATGGTCTAACCTGAATCCATCGCATTGGTCATCATTTTTACTTGTAACCAAAGATCCTGTAATCGCGGAATGACCTTCCATAGGAGTGGGTGACAATTCAACACCTTCTCGATGGTGAAGAGAGGATAGGAGATGAAGAAGCTAAACTCTCTTCATTCAAGAAGATGATGGCCTAATTAGGTAAGTTTCTTCCCTTATATACCTTGTGTCCATCCTATAGGAACCATCCTTAAAGCCGATCAATTATTAACAACCCATTAATGTTAATCGATAGGGTTATTGGATCTACACATTTAATTCACATCCATAATCAAATTTCCTTTCATGCCACAAGTATTAGATTGCTTAATTGGTATGTAGTATTGGATCGAGAGAAACGATAGAGGGGGGTGAATATCGTTAAACGCTTTTCAGATAAACACTAGAGCAAGTACGCAGCGGAATAAAAACAATCGCGAACACAGGTAGTTTTACTTGGTTCGGAGCCTAGGTCGACTCCTACTCCAAGGCCCACGACCGTTGACCGTTTTCTGCGAGCAATTCTATAAGTGCGCAAAAACAGTTTACAAGAGTTGTACAATTGTAGTATAGTAAACTAAAAGTAAATCGCTCTTCGTTACCGACGTCCGGTGTAGTTTATACTTCGGTGCAGATGGACGTTGTAGGCGCTTGAGTCGTGAGTGGAAGGTTCCCGGAGCAGAGCGCTTTGAGTCGAAGAGCAAGTTGGCGTTGGAAGAAGTGTTGTTCAAAGCCTTGGGGTCGAGGGCCCTTTTATAGCCACTGGGGGCGCCCGGGACGTCGGGGGCGCCCCCCCCCCCCACGTGTCAGCCAATCCGCTTCTGTCTCGGTCAGCTCTGATCCCTTAAAACTCGGGATCAGGCTTTGACGGGGGCGCTCAGAACGCTGGGGGCGCCCGGGTTGACCGGATCTCCTCTTATCCGTTGGCTTTGCTGGGTTCTGCTTCGTTAGCTTCAACTGGGGGCGCCCGGGACGCTGGGGGCGCCCGGGAGCACGGGGGCGCCCGGGAGCACGGGGGCGCCCCGCCCATGAGCTGTCGAAGCCTGCCTTTGCTTCATGTGTTTTGTGTTCACCTTGGGGGCGCCCGGGACACTCCGGGCGTCCTGGTCAGCTGCTACCTCACTCCTTTGAGGCTCTCTGAGCTGCAGACACTCGTTCCTTCGGTCCTGCGTCTAGGGTTAGTCCAAAACACCATAAAGAAATAAGATGTTAGTTTATACAGCCTTAGCTGTCTTGGTTCTGACTTTGGGCCTCCCAAAATGGAGCCCTAGGTCGAACCGACGCCTACTGTTCCCTCGACGGGAACACGTCCTCACCTACTCCTCTCGGGAGAATTTACCTGATGCCAACCGGCTCCTCCGGTTGGACTTTTTCCCAGCAGTCCTTCGCCAGGTGCCTAGCTGTCCTTCGCCAGGTCTTCAGTACCAAGCTGTCCTTCGCCAGGTGCCTAGCAGTCCTTCGCTAGGGCTTTGTATCCTGGCATTCCTTCGCCAGGTACCTAGCAGTCCTTCGCTAGGTCTTTGTTTCCTGGCATTCCTTCGCCAGGTGCCTAGCAGCCCTTCGGTAGGACTTTGTTTCCTGACAGCCCTATGCCAGGTGCCTAGCAGCCCTTCGCTAGGACTTCTTTCTACACACTCAAGTAACTTTATTAGATCACAAATAAACTTAACTTTGAATCCTTTGCCAATATCAAAACAAGGTTCGATATGGTGCTTCCTGCACCAACAATCTCCCCTTTTTGATTTATGACAACACAATTCAAAGTTAAGTTAAAAACTTATAACAGTTAAGAACATAAGGTAAACAATGAAGTATAACTGTTTATAAACAGAATAAATAGAGTTGAAAAAAAAATTCTTTATTTCTCATACTCCCCCTAAAACCCTGAATACTTGTGTTATAAAACAGTTAACTTTGACCTTTCCTCCCCCTTTGACATATATCAAAAACATACATGGGCGAACAAGGTTTCTAATAGGGAGTTTTACTAAAGTAAATTCAAGTCATGGATTTAACAATTTCCCAAAAACATAGTTGTCAAGAAACACTTTAATTAAAACGTGACAACTCTTCTCCTTATATTTTAGGATATTTTTAAAAGAACTTCAAAAACATAATTTTCAAGAAAAAACTTAACTGTAGCTTACTTTAGCCAACATTTTGAAAACAACTTTCCTTTTTTAAAAAAATTCCAACTTTTGCACACATAGAAAATTTCTTTGGAACATAGTTTGTGCATTTAAAACTATTAAAAAAAAATCTTTAAATGGACAAGTTTTTGCTAAAACAAAGATTTGTTTACTAAGAAAACTTAGAAACATTTGCCCAAAAATTTTCATAGGTTTTGCTCAGACAAACTTTGTTTACTAAGGAAAAATCTACTTAGAAATATTTGCAAAAAAATGCTCTTAGAAATTTTTGAAAGCACACTTAGAAATTCAACTTTGCTTTTTGAATAAGAGAAAGCTTTTGAAAAACATTTTAATTTTGAACAATTTGAGCTTTTTCTCTCCTTAGCTATTTATTAATAAATTAATATATTTTGAAAGAAGTCTTAAGAAAAAAAATTATGTATCAGAGCCTATGAGTTTTGAAAACATAAAAATACTTAGTATAACTCTTGAAAGCCTAGCAAAAAGCTTAAATTGCACCAACAAAACTCCACTTTGAAAGGTATTGTATTTATAGGCAAATCTTTAGAAAATTCACGTACTTAGAATACTATTGCCTTAGAAAAGTACTAGTACCTTTTGAAAATATTATATTTTGAAAAATAAAAGTACTTTTGAAAAAATATGCATTTTCGAAAAATATGCAAGTACTTTAAAAAAACAGATTAAGCCTTTTTGGAAAGTCTAAGTACTGTTTTTGAAAACTATTAGACTTTGAAAAGTATAAATAATTTTTGAAAAGTATTATGCGTTTTGAAAACATAATATTTTACTTGACTAGGTTTCTTTTTCAGTCTGACACAATCCTAGGAAACCTTGTTGACTACAAGGACATTTTCCTAAGTGTCCTGGAAATTTCTTCAACCCAAGTAAATATTATTTCAAAAATAATTTCATAGAATTTTGAAAAATAAAATAATGGTATTTTGAAAAAAAAAATTATTTAAGTTTTCAAAAAGATTTTAAACGTGTAGTGTATGAAAACATCTAATTTTGAAAATGTTCAATAATTCTTTTAATTTGATCTCCCCCTTAACTTGACCCAGTCCTAGGAAGCTTGTTGACTACAAGCGATCTTTCTCTGAGTTTTAAGGTTTGATTTAAATTATAAGAATTATCTAATAACTTCAAAATTAATAATTACCAAAAAAATTTCAGAAATTCTTCTTTTGACTCAAACTCCTCCTAAATTTGACATATCCTAGGAGTCCTTGTAGATCATGAAGTGGACCTTCCTCTATATCTTTAGGGTTTATTAAAATCAAAAGAATAATTTTGAACAATCTTCTGAGTATGATAACTTTCAAGATAACTTTTTGAAAACATAATTTGAAATGATAGCACAGTTTTTTGAAAATCATGATGATAATTTTTCAATGAGATAGTAATATCGAGGGTTTTTGAATAAGTTTTAAAGCATAAGGTTTTTGAAAAATCTGAATTTTTCGAAAAAGATTAAGAAGAACTCCCCCTGTATCCGACACAGTCTGTCTTTTATCTAAGTTCCTTAAGGGACTTCAGTGTTGACCAGGTTGACTAGGGTTTGACTATGTTGACCAAGGTTAACTCAGTTTACTAAGTTTGACCGATTAATAACTAAATCAAACAAGCCTTAGATTCTATCTAAAATGTGTCTATTGTGATATTTAACATGAAATTTATATTTTAAAAAAATAGGGTACAATAAACTAAATTAATTTGCAAAATAGAGATAATTTTGAATAACTTTTGCAGACCTTTTTATTTAAAAGGATAGTGAATTATGCTTTTAGGTCCTAGATGTCTCACCCAAATTCTACGTGATCAAGCATGTTAACCTTATGGGTTTTATGAGACAAATTTTAGTAGAAATAAGAAGTTATTTTGAAAAATCATGATTAATTTTGAAAAAGTTAAATTAATTTTGAAAAGCAATTGGTTGTGAATTTATTTTGAAAAAGAGTGTTTGAATCTATGATCAATTGAAATTTGTGTTAGATTTGAATTTGACAAGAAGTAACTTGAATTTGAATTTCAAAAATTAGCTTCCAGGTCTTGGCGAGGCACTAAGCCTTCTTTGGTCGTAGCCTTATTGGATCATCAACCCTTTCCTTGACAAAGCCTTTTAATGAAATTTCATTTTCAAAGCTATTTCTTGAAAAATTCTGGTCTAACTAGTTTGGGTCTTGGATTGGTAGCTTCGGCTAGTTTCACCAGTCTAAAGAGATCAAGTAGAGTATACTTGACCTTATTAGAATTGGCTTCCCTAACGTACTATCATCTCACCTCCACCCAATACTATGTTGTTCAAATTTCAGTTAAACCATTTTAGTCCTTAATCTAACTAGTCCTAATTCTAAGCAAAAAAATAAAAAGCAACATACAATTAAAGCAAACAAGAAAAAATGATCTAAGTTACATCATAATCGAAATAAAACTTTGGTTTTTTAAAATCAGCATAGTTGTGAATTAAATTTTCTAATGTATTAACCTTAACTAATTTACAAGATTCAATCATATTATTCATGGTAAATAATGGATTTTGAAATACTGTAAATTTACCTCTAAATTTCTTTATGGAGGTCTCCCCCTTGATTTTAGCCATCTTTCTTTTGATTGATTGTTCTTTCGGCATTTTGTAGTAGTCGTGAGCCATCCGGACCAGCTTCCGATGATCCCCTTCTTCGTCGTCAGATTCTGAGTCTGAGTTGGACTCAGGTATTGGTTGAGGCTTCTTCTTGGGTGGTTCTCCTGGAGCTTTCCCTGCACTAGAAATTACACCTTCCTCGACCATTACAATATCTGTTTGATTACTTAATTGTAATTCAAAAAAAGATTCGAAATTGGTTACCATTTTTGTCTCAGTCAATTCGTCTTCTGACTCTGGTTTGGATTCGGGTTCAGACTCTAACTCGGCTGTTTGGGCTTGGACCGAGAGTGCAAGACAGCTTACTTGATCTTCTTCTTCTTCGTCCGATTCCTCTGATGATTCGGACAACAAACCATCTGAGTCCTCGATGTTGTAAGTCTCTTCATGTAGGTTAATCAGTTTTTCCCACATCTCTTTAGCACATTCGAATGGTCCAATCTGCTTGAATACTTCTTTTGTTAGGCCGCATTGTAGGATTGCAGTCGCCTTAGCATCTGTCTCGATCATGTTGAGTGTTGGCTCATCCAGTTTGTCCCAGGCGAGTGCTATCCCATCTTCTGTGGGGAATCTAAACCCTATTTGGATTATCATCCATAGATCTAGATGGACTTTTAGGTGGGATTCCATTAGACCCTTCCAGGTTTTAAAGTTCTCGCCAGAGAAGAGTGGTGAACGGGCACTGCTCCATTCTTGGTTGGCCATTTGTTTTAAACCTTGTACACAAGAGAAATACAAAAATGTATCAAAACTTGGTCTTGGATTAGTAGTGCGGGAGAAGGAAGAAAAATAACACAAGATAAATATTGCACGAATTTCGAGGTAAGATATTAAAATAATAAAAAATTTATGACAAATTTTTGAAAATATTAGCTTTATCAATTTTGATTAATGATGAAACAGTAAGAATTCAATGTTTGGGAAAAAATTTGCTTGATTTAAGGTAGCACGAATTTCGAAAAAAAAATTAAAATAATAATAAAAAAGTTTATGTCAAATTTTCAATAATTGATCGTTTTATCAATTCTGACTTATGGTGAAAAAAAGAAAATTCAAAATTGAGACCACCCACAGATATTATTTATTTGAAAATAAAAAGCGAAAATGATCGAGTGATGTTGATTAACAAAAAGAAAAGAAATAAAATGAAAAGAATTTCGTAAATCCAAAAAATTCTCAAACTGGTGGTTGCACCAAATTTGAGCTTCCCCGCTCTGATACCACTTATTGGATCGAGAGAAACGATAGAGGGGGGGTGAATATCGTTAACCGCTTTTCGGATAAACACTAGAGCAAGTACGCAGCGGAATAAAAATAATCGCGAACACAGGTAGTTTTACTTGGTTCGGAGCCTAGGTCGACTCCTACTCCAAGGCCCACGGTCGTTGACCATTTTCTGCGGGCAATTCTATAAGTGCGCAAAAACAGTTTACAAGAGTGTACAATTGTAGTATAGTAAACTAAAAGTAAATCGCTCTTCGTTACCGACGTCCGGTGTAGTTTGTACTTCGGTGCAGATGGACGTCGTAGGCGCTTGAGTCGTGAGTGGAAGGTTCCCGGAGCAGAGCGCTTTGAGTCGAAGAGCAAGTTGGCGTTGGAAGAAGTGTTGTTCGAAGCTTTGGGGTCGAGGGCCCTTTTATAACCCTGGCGGCGCCCGGGACGTCGAGGGCGCCCCCCCCCCCCCCACGTGTCAGCCGATCCGCTTCCGTCTTGGTCAGCTCTGATCCCTTAAAACTCGGGATCAGGCTTTGACGGGGGCGCCTGAAACGCTGGGGGCGCCCGGGTTGACCGGGTCTCCTCTTATCCGTTGGCTTTGCTGGGTTCTGCTTCGTTAGCTTCAACTGGGGGAGCCCGGGACGCTGGGGGCGCCCGGGAGCATGGGGGGCGCCCGGGAGCACGGGGGCGCCCCGCCCATGAGCTGTCGAAGCCTGCCTTTGCTTCATGTGTTTCGTGTTCACCTTGGGGGCGTTCGGGACACTCCGGGAGCCCTGGTCAGCTGCTGCCTCACTCCTTTGAGGCTCTCTGAGCTGCAGACACTCGTTCCTTTGGTCCTGCATCCAGGGTTAGTCCAAAACACCATAAGATGTTAGTTTATACAGCCTTAGCTGTCTTGGTTCTGACTTTGGGCCTCCCAAAATGGAGCCCTAGGTCGAACCGACGCCTACTGTTCCCTCGACGGGGAACGCGTCCTCACCTACTCCTCTCGGGAGAATTTACCTGATGCCAACCGGCTCCTCCGGTTGGACTTTTGCCCAGCAGTCCTTCGCCAGGTGCCTAGCTGTCCTTCGCCAGGTCTTCAGTACCAAGCTGTCCTTCGCCAGGTGCCTAGCAGTCCTTCGCTAGGGCTTTGTATCCTGGCATTCCTTCGCCAGGTGCCTAGCAGTCCTTCGCTAGGTCTTTGTTTCCTTGCATTCCTTCGCCAGGTGCCTAGCAGCCCTTCGGTAGGACTTTGTTTCCTGGCAGCCCTTCGCCAGGTGCCTAGCAGCCCTTCGCTAGGACTTCTTTCTGCACACTCAAGTAACTTTATTAGATCACAAATAAACTTAAACTTTGAATCCTTTGCCAATATCAAAACTAGGTTCGATATGGTGCTTCCTGCATCAACATCTAGTTGCTGGATGACAATTAATTTTGTGTGTTAATCAAGTACACGCCCACCTTATGGAGATTAAGTCCACCCATGTGGTCTATATTGGATTGAGTCTATCTATATGGACTTAATCCTATAATCAACACTAGCAACAATATTCTTGCCCATATTAATTTGAAGGTCATAAAGAAGCCGAAATAATTTATTTGAGACAAATGATGATATTGTTAGGATTATCAATTATTTGAGATAGACCCAATTACAAGTGTTAGTCGTAATTATTAGTGATGTTGTTGTTAGGATTGTAAACGAGTTAAGTCGAGTTAAATTTTGTTTTGTTCAAACTTACTTGGTGAGATAATCAATCTAAGTCAAAAAGAGTTTAAAATGATTTAAGTCGTTGAAATGATTATTCAGGCTTAACTTAATTTTTTTATGAATTTGAGCTTGGTTTCAAGTTGAATGGAGTTTGATTCGTTATATGTTATTAAGTTCTCAATTTAAAAATTTCAATTCTTTGACATTTTTATATATTTTAAAGTTTAATGTTACAAATTTATTTATTTATTTGAAAATTTTTATGGATAGTCTTTATTTATGAGGATAATTTATAAATTTTGTTAGAAAATATTATCAACTAATAATTCACAATTTTGAAAAAAATTCAGGAAGCGCAGATGATTCGTGCTATTCAAAATTTTCACCGACTATTTACATAAATTCACGAAGCGCAGATGATTCTAACATATAACCTAACATCATGAGTAATTTAAATATCTATCTTAGTTCTTACCATTTCACGGAGAAATTGAATTGCATTGTAGTTTATAAATCAATTAAAATTTATGCCCCTAACTTGTGAAGAATTACTTTATTAATCTTAATTATTTATTATAATTAGATAAATAATTTTTTTAAATAATTAATTTGTTAAGTTTACAAATATAAACTTGTATGATAGGTATAACTCGTATGTTGGTTAACTATTATTTAATATAAGAATAAATACATTAAATATATACTTTATAGGATCGCATTGGGAATGAAACTAGGGCTTCCTCGGCAGAGGGTTTATTTCGCTACGCTATCCTATCGTCTCCGGCGTTCCGGCTTCCTGCACGATCTCCTACTTAATCGTTGTTCGGTTGTGCTTCGAGTTGCCTGGATCTCTCTTCTCCGTGGTCGCCATGTTTGGGAGGAAGCTCTACAAGACGAAGCTCTGCTTACTGTTCCAGAGGGGTCGGTGCCCTCGCCAGAGCTGCAACTTTGCCCATGGCGAGGCGGAGCTCCGTCGCTTCAGCGGGTCTTTCAGTGGTAATCGCTTGTCTGTTTGTTTCCTCTTCGTCGTTTTCTGCTTCACATTTTTTTTTCGATAATGCTACTCGTACTTGTTCTTGGCTTCTTATGTCGATTGATTGAGGCTTAGTGGCGAGGCGGCGCCTTTGGTGTTTGTGTTGGTCCGACTTCTGTGTTTCAAATTATATCGCAGATTACCTTTTTTTTTAATTTTCTTGTTTGAAAAAGAGTTTTCCCCTGTTTAGGCACTTGAAAAGGAGATACTTTCGCTCGGCATTATGCTCTTTACTAAAAAATTTCACTAATTTCACTGTTTGTGTTGGTCCGACTTTCGTTGACATAATTTCACTAATTTTTCGAATTGATTCGTTCACCATTGGTTGTGCTATTATGCGTTGTTATGTTCTTAACGGAAGTTTGGTCTATTCATGATTGGTTGAATGATAATGAGACCACCTAAATAGTTTATGGAGCTGGATGCTTGTTGACAACGTGTTTTAGTTGCTACTCTTTGCTGTGAATTTGGTGTTGGTAAGACATGTATTCCTTGTATTTGAAGAGAAAACAATTTCCACCATATGATTTAATTGAAAGCCTGAGAATTTGTCAAGACATTTGACTGAATTATGCTTCGTTTATATCTTCATTGTCTACTTAAAATAATGTTGCAAATGAATTTATTAGATTAGAAATTTAACTGTGTATGGGTTAGAAATTCTATTTTTTATACCTTTTTTTTATTCGAAATGCTTAATTATTCTGTTTAATAGAACTTACTGAGAAAATGAATTGTGATCCTTCACATTTTTTTACTACGTTTTAATTTTCCAATAATATTTGCTGTTTTATAGTTTAGGGAAATTTAGCTTCTCTTGCATTAATTATTTTTTTTACAAGTATTTTACATATGAAATGCTAGTTAACAACAGATTGGAAAGTGGTTATCTTAAATGTACATGAAATGTAAGTACACATCTGCAAGTGTAACTATGTGGTTCATAATTGTTACACGTTATTCTTCTTCAGGATAATCAAGGCATTTTTGAGAACCTCTTGGATAGTATATTTGAGTCTATTCTTAATTTGCTACTTCAATTTCCTAGGTTTAGGACTATCTGTACTGGACTCGCATTGTAGGATCACTACTACTTGTACTGGGCAAATGATAAAACTTGGAACAGTTGTCTGCAAATGGAACTTTTTTTTGTTTTTCTTTTCCAAAATATTTTCAGATGAACTTATTATTGAATATTTCAATATAAAGGTTGAAATTATTAACCATCAGACAGCTTTTTGGTATCTCCAGCAATTGGCCCACGTCCTGGTTTTCTTAGACTCACAGTTGGTGCATGGTAGTTTTTGATTGTTCTGGTGTTGATAATGACCAAATGAAGGCGAAGGATTATAAATACTAGATTTTGTTGTGTACTTACTGATATATGCTGGCTCTAGTCTCTACATTATCAACAGGTTCAGCAAGTAATATATGAAACATTTGGTTGATTTCATGCGCTCTGGATTGGGTTTCATGTTTTGGGTCTTTATTTGATGGCCTCTAAACAATTATAGAAGGTATTTGTTGCAAGATTATGTTGGGAGATTCTTTTCCAGATCAGCTCAATTACCTGATTGAAGACGCTATACTTCTCTTAATGGCTCATCAGTGGGAAATCTCTCAGTTTCGGTTGCTTATGTTTTCTTTTGCTCCAGAAGAGTTCTATTACAAGTTTCCCATCATCTATTTATTGTATATTCAAAGGACTCTCAGTGATCTAAGATCCTTGCGTGGGTATTGATTTGTTATCTTAATCATCTACTTTGTTTGTTCCATGGTCCTTTGGAATTTTCGGGAAGCCAGTGTTAATCATTATTGAATTTATCATGTTTCTCATGCGGATGGTAAGCTTGATAAGATTATTTGGTTCTCCAATCCCGGGCAATCTTGGTATCAAAAAGGAATTGCAATTTTTTCTTTTCCTTAAAAAATTTCCCCTCATCTGCAGGTCGACGCGATCTTCGAAGTGCAGACTTGAGAGATAAACTTGACAGAAGGTATTCTCCTCATAGGAGGGCATCTCCTGGTAGAGTTCCAAGGGCTCAACATTCTTTCCGCCATCAAAAACCAATCTCCTATGACAGAGGTTAGCATTATCATGAATTTATGTGTATTTCTGCTTTCTTCTTGAAAAAACAATTTCTATGGTTTTTACGCTGTCTAGTTCATGAGCACGTCCTTGACCTAATAGCTTTCTGCACATCCTCTACCTAATAGTTTTCTGTTCTTTGTTTACTTGTAATAAAGGTTTTCTTTGGGTTATTCTGATGATTTCATGTTTCCACTTGTAGGCTCTAGTCTTTCAAGGTCACCCATCAGGAGGAGGTAAGCTTCTTTTAAAAATAATCAAAGACTGTTAAACCTTTTGCATTATAGATTCCTTCAGCTTTGAAACTTCACTTATAAATCTTGTGTCCTGTAATATTCAGAGGATACTACTTTGTATCATAACAAGGTCTTTCATGATTTAATATTCCATAGATGCTATTATTTATATTCAAGTCATGAAGGCATGCATTGTGTACAAACATGGGTGATTAAATAAATTGATGCAACAAAGATGGAACCATTTTAAAATAATCAGGTGATACAATAAACTACCTAATTAAAGTTCAAAATAGAATAATTTATTATTTCTCACAAAATCCAGACTTATTTGCCCAAGTTATGAAACCAGATTATCTCAGGACCAATAAAAAGGCCACCTTTCATTGTTTTCATCGTTCATTCAAGAAATACTGCGATTCCTGAAGATTTTCTCTTCTCAATCATGAGCGTGTTGACCAATAGCTGAAGCTCACAAATTTATTCTTGAATTATGGTAAGTCCCATGAGATCGGTAACTGAGGCACATTGATCTTTCTCATGTGACATTCATATACCTATCTAGATAACTTCTTGTTTCATTATCCAATTAACATAAATAGATATAATTTTATATATTTTATCATACATTCATTATATGCTGGTGGCATACAAATTTACAGCGACAGAAGGCATAGAAAGAAACATCGTGCAGATGGAGAAAGTGATTTTTCTGAAAGCTTCAAAGCTTCTGATGGTTCAGAAGAAAGGAAAAAGGAAGATAAGGCTCCATTCTATGATGACAAAGATGACCTCGAAGAGCAGGTTTGAGTCATGTTGTCAAGCTTTGCTGTTAGGATATTGCAAGTTGCAACTTGTTTCTGTGTTTTATTCCTCATTGAACTTCGTGCAGCTAAGGCAACTTCAGTTGGATATCGAGATGCTTGATGATCACAAATCCCAACTTGAGGTGAATTTTAGTTTTATATTTGAGACTACTGTTCTTGTGTTTGTTCTTTTATTTATCCCTCTCAAGAGTCCATTGAAATCTCTTTTTCTTCTTTGTAATTTCTCATAGTCGTTACTTTTATCTGCTATTAGCTATTTTCTGTACTTCTTCAGACCATATTAATTGCACTGAGATGATTTATAAAGCCCATTGAGTTTTACGGTTTGGAATTTTTATTGAAATTATTGGGTTGTAGTTGGTGGTATTAGAGTTACAGGTATATCCACGGAAATGACTAATGTGTATTTTGCTTTATTTATAAATTTTATATATACACGTTAAAGAAATGGATGATTAGGATGGCTAACCATCAACGTTTGCCGCCAAAAGATTGTCGTTTTTGCTCACTTCCTGATCCATTTTTTCTTGTTGAAGAAATCAGGCAGGAATTGTAAATGGCTGGGTGGCGCAAGCGATTAGGTGTTGCAATTGCATAGATGTACTGATTGCATGAATCACCACAAATGCTCCTCGCAAGTGGAAGAAGTCAGACCATGACCATAGTTTTCAGGGTAGGTCAGATGTGTGCAAGCTTTGGTTCTGAGAGCAACCATCATGAAAACAGACCGGCATGTGTTGAGAGAGCATATGGGTGGGCATCATGAGAGGCAGCTCTTGTGTTCCTCGACTGTTGCATAGGGAAGTAGTGATAGCAAGTTCCCGCAAGGGTCAAATCTCAGCAAAGCTCGAGGAATTACCCTCTCATGTGATGGCTAGCTTCGGTTTCTTGATTTACTCACTCTCAATGATGTGGGATAGTGGGGGGAGGGGGGGGGGGTGTCAGGGTGATGAATTTTACCTTTTGTAGAAATGTGTGTGAGTATATATATATGCTACAGACTCGTTGCCGCACGCCTGGATTGAGTTGTAGCAGGATTTTTTGTTTAGGGTATATTATATATATTCACAGTTAAAGATTTTAGGGTTTGGTTATCATGGATTTAAGCTAATAAGATTTTTCCTCTAGGGTTCAGGCTTCTCTCTTGGGTTATAGTGTTCAAGATAAAAACTTTTAAATGTCCACGGGGTATATTATATTTATTTAAGGTTTAAGATTTTAGGGGTTGGGTTATAGTGAGTTTAAGCTAATAAGATTTTCCTTTTAGGCTTCAGTCTTTCCTCTTGAGTTATAGTGTTAAAGATAAAAAATTTTAAATGCTCACGGAGTATATTATATGTATTTAGGGTTTAAAATTTTAGAAAATTTTGTTTTTTAAAAAAAATTTAACGAAGGCTCCTCAAATCGGGAGCGCATGGATGAGTGACAGAAGGTCTGCAACATATCACTATATATATATATATATATATATATATAAGTTTTGCTATGCTAAGGACTTTACCGTGCAAATTCCGTGCAAACCTCAACCAATTTTTCGATTTGAATTTTTTTTCGTGCTTAACACTATAACCAACCACTAAACCCTAAAGGTAAAATCTGCCAATTGAGAGCTTAAAATAAAAATTAAAACAAAATAATAATAATAATAATAATAATAAACTTCTCTGCTACATGAGCACGTGTCGTCCGTGCCGTAGCGCCCGCAACAGAATATATATATATATATATATATATATATATATATATATATAATATATATATATAGTACCCTCTACTTATTGTCTATATATTATTATAATTTTACAATTGGGCCCCTAAAGTTTACAGTTGTGTATCCAACATAATAAATTTTATTATGTTAGATCCTATTAAGGTGTGTATTTTGTTTTTTTTTCTGATCATGTCAAATCCATCTTGAATCCAGTAATCAATCTCTAGAACCTACTTTAGGATTCTAAAATGTGGAATCTGTAGGAATTTTATCAATTATTATGCTTTTATAATTAATAACAAAACGCTTAGAATGCCCTTTTCCCCCAGATATTGTGGTTGTTTTTCTTAGTTCTAATATAAATTACGAATTGTTATGTTGCTGTCATATTTAGTGTTTTTTTATCTGCAATGATTTATTTATGTGATTGTAAACTTTTTTTGATTGATAAAAAATATACACATTATATATGAACTATTTTTAATTTAATATATTTTTATTTTAATATAATTTTAATACTGACTGCCAAGGTGCTAAGTAGTGGGCCTTCCGTTACAACTTCCAACCACCTTTTAATAGCTTGATAGATAATTTAGATATACAGAAAACCATGCAATATAAAAAGTGTTTAAATATCTTGCATTAGTTTATCATTAATACTGTAAGATGTCTAAATTTGTTTTGCGCCTCTTAGGCTATGTTTAAGATGTTGATACATCCAACCATACTTTATAAGGAGACAATTAGGAAAAAGACACATACCAAAAGTTATTGTAGCAGCTATGGGAATAATAAGATGATTTTTTAAATTCAGCAGTTCTGCCTAATGACAAAATGAGAGAAAAAAAATTAAAATGATTCGGGCATGTTTGGAGATTTCTATTGTTTCTATTGTTTGAGAGAAAAAGAATTAAATGAATTTTGATATAGTGTTAAATAGGTAAGAGTTCTCACACCATAGGTTGGATAAGAACAAATATTATAGGAAAACTAATAGTCTAAAATTTGGAACATGGAACATAGGAACCTTTACTAGTAAAACAATGGAGATAGTAGATACGGTGATTAAGAGAAGAATTAATATTTTATGTGTACAAGCAACAAAATGGATAAGTGAGAAGACAGATTATAGAGAGCTCGAGTTTTAAGTTGTGGTACACTGGAAAGAGTAAAACTATAAATAGAGTATATTTGTTAAAGGATTAAATTGTAGGAGTTGTTAGAAAGGGGGATAGAATTATAGTTCTCAAGATAGTAGTGATGAAAGAAACTATGAACGGAATTAGTATATATGCACCTTAAGTAGGATAGATAAAGATACCAAATCAAGATTTTGGGACGACCTAGATGAAGTATTACAAAATATTCCGAAATGATTTTAATAGGAGGTGATTCTAAATGAGCATGTCAGAGTGAAAAATGAGAAATACGAGAGGGTGCATGAGGGTTATGAGTTTGGAAAGGGATAGAAAGAAGATTTGTAAAGATTTCAAGGTTATCCCCGGAGAAAGCTTAACTAGCTAACATAGGTTAGTAGTGTTGTAAAAGAAAAATATACACGACTCCTATAATTAAGTGGTGGAAGTTAAAGGATGGAAAACAAAATATATTTAAGGAAAAGGTAATAGTATAAACATTAGATGAAATATAGAGTGACTTTAAATACAATGTGAGATAAGATGATATCAAAGTTGAAAATAGTAGTTAAGAGTGTACTCGATGAGTTAAAGGGGCATACACCACCAAGTAAAGAATTTTGATGATGGAATGAGAAAATATAGGAGAAAGTGAAAAATGAATAACCTATAAGGAATTATATATTTGTAAGAATGAGGAAAACTTAAAAATATACAATAACCAAGAAAAAGTTTAAGTAGTGAATGAAACAAAGAATGAAACTTTTGAAGGGTTATATAGAAAATTGGATACAAAAGAAGTGGGAAAAGACGTTTATAGAATAACTAAAGAGAGAGAGAGGGGAAGACAAGATATTTTAACCAAATAAGATGTATTAAAGGTAAATACAATAGGATATTAGTAAATGATGGAGAAATAAAAGAGCGGTGGAATTGATATTTTCATCAAATTTTTAATAAAGATTTAGGTGCTTAATTTAACTTAGATAATTTAAGTAGGTTATAGAATTTTGAATTTTTATCGTAGAATTCAAACTTCGTAGAACAAACTTTAAACGAGGATGCAAAATGGAAAAATGATCAGATGATATTTCGATAAAGGTATGAAAGTGTCTATGAAAACAAGATATTAATGACTTACAAAATTATTTGACATGATATTGAAAATGAAAAAAATGCTCGATCAATGAATTGTAAGTACTTTAGTTCTTTTATATAAGAACAAGGAGACCATACAAAATTGTGCAAATCATAGGGGTATTAAACTAATGAGTCATACATGAAATTTTGGAAAAAAATAATAGAAAAAAGATTGAAGGAGACCAAAGTGATCAAAAATCAATTTGGGTTCATGCTTGGAAGGTCGATAATAGAAACTATACATTTTCTTAGGCAACAAGCAAGATCTACCCATGCTATTTATTGACTTAGAAAAATCTTATGATAGGTCTCAAGAGAAATTATATGGAAAATTCCAGCAAATGAAGGTATTAGTGTAACATATATTGAATTAATTAAGAATATGTATGAGGATGTAACAACAAAACTTCAGGCCGGTTAATTTATGAATTTCCAATAAAGATAGGGGTACTTCATCAACTCTAAGTCTCTATTTTGTTATACTAATCATGAACGAACTCACTAGATACATTCAAGATACAATACCGTTCTGCATGTTGTTTGTAGATGATCTTGTTTTGGTAGTTGAACACGTGAAGGAGTAAATGCTAAACTAGAATCTTGGCAGAAAACACTAGAAGTGAAAGGTTTTAAGCTTATAGAGTAAAGACAAAATATCTGAAATTTAAGTTTAGCAATATTAGATATGATGAGACAATTGTTAAGATAGGAGATGACTAATTGTTTGGAACTAAGAGCTTTAAGTATTTATGATCATTGTTGAAATGGAGAGGTGTTTTATGTGTCGTAAAGTATCTCTAAAACCTAAAGGGAAGTTCTACAAAACGACGGCTAGACCTCCTATATTATTTGGCGTTGATTGTTGGGCTATGACTCGAGCACATGAGCAGAAGATGAGAATTACAAAGATAAGAATGTTAAGGTGGATGTGTGGACATATGAGGATAGACAAAATAAAAAATGAGAGCATTAGATGAAAGTCGGAGTTGTATCTATTGAGGGAAAAGTTCTAAGTGACATGTTTAAGATGATACGAACATATATAGATGACGAATAAATGCTCCGGTTAGGTGTTGTGAAACTCTGATAAATATGCATATTAAACGAGGAAGAGGACCAAAATAGACTTAACAACAATAAAATAGATAAAATTTATTTAATTATAGATGATAATATAGTTGGAGATAGAGCCCAATGATGTAGACTTCACCTAGTGAGATAAGACTTGATTGCTATTATTTGCAAGTTGAATCAGTTGGTCATAGGAGTGAGTAGAGGGAGACCAATAAATGTATTATTGTAATTATGTGGTCTAAAAAAATTGGATACTACTAGATATATGGCCTTGTAAAATGTTCAATGGTAAGATGAGACATATAGCTGACCTCAAATATATAGCTGACCTCAAATAGTCTATCTTGTTATTTTTTGCTATTTTATGTTGAAATATTACTTCCAATATATTAGTATATTAATCAGTATTATAATATTTATAGTAAATGGGCATTTTGATCGAATAAAAAATTAGGATGCAAATACAAAGATTTCAAGAGTTGGTTTTAAATAGTTCTAAAAGTTGTAACATAGGTATTAAGATGTAAATATATGTGACATACGATTTGATCATTACACGTGGTCGTATCTGGTATGTTAGAGACTGCAGCAGATGTATGTGATGATTGCCTCCATAGGAGTATATTTTAATCATTGTTAACTATCAAAAGAAAATAATGCGCACCTTATCATATGATGAATAACGTCACTTGGCAGTAGCCAAAGCATGAAGTGAAGAGAAACATCTTCATAATTTGGTGAGCAGGATGGTATTTTTTAAAAAAGTATAATCCTGGTTGAATCCCTCAAAACCGAACCTCACATTTAGATAAAATAGTTTATTAGATCTTGTAAAAAAATTTCTATCTAAATTTTAAGCCCAATCCTAGTTTAATTTCTATTTTATTTTGAACCATTGGGCAAAATTCTGGATATCATATCCTTCTTAGCTGAGGGATACATATCATCAAATTCATTATAACATTCCTCTAGACGTTATATCAATTTCACCCAAAAAAACATCTTATTCATTCTTTTTACATTTTATCAGTCCTCTCCATATCAGTCCGTTATTCCATCAAATTTATAATGTTGTAATCTTAAACTCGAATTAAACCTTACTAAGTTACTAATACTAAAATTTATATGTTCTGGAGCAAAAATCCTAAAAGTAAAAAGTTTAATATCGTAATATTTATGAATCCAAATTTCAAATTTATTCTAAGATAAAAAATATTATCTATAATGAATATATAAATTAATATAAAATGCTACTTTACATATAATAATTATATAGATTATTTATTTATTCATTTAATTAATTATTAATTTAAATAATATATATTTAAAATGATAAAATATCAGAATATTAATTAAATAATAAAACAGTAAATATATAAAATAATAAAAATATATCAAAATATAAATATAATTTTTTAGAAATTTTTTAAGGTTTTTTAGATTTATAATTTTTTATAGAATTTTTAAATAATATTTGAAACATTAAAAATAAGTTTCAGAAAATTAATTAATAAAATTTATTTAATTTTAAATATATTTTTAAATATTATTTATGTGAGGAAATGTTTTATAAACATTTCCTCACAAAATCGCGAGTCCTAGCGGGCGAAGCGCGGGCGAGCGCGGGCGACGCGCGGGGAGGCGGAGGCTGCGTGTGCCTGTCAACTCGTCCGGAGGAGCTTCCGGCGGCGCCGGAGGAGTCCGGCGGAGCTTCCGGCGGCGCCGGAGGAGTCGCGACGCCCCCGGCGGCACCTGCGACGCGACGACGGGCCACGCGGCATTTCTTCCTCGCGTTGGCGTTTCTTCCTCCGGCGCTTCCGCTCATCTAAACGTCTCATTAGGTTGTCCATTTTCCTAGTTTAATTATCTTAAATCATGTGCTCAACATCTCTAGTTGTGTGTAAAACAATTAAATTTTTTTCCAATAATAAGCCAAATATGTGAAGAAGTTATTTGTTCCTTCTGTATTTGGAGAATGATTTGGGGAATATTTTACTTTCTGTTTTCATATACCAACAAGTTAGTATGTGCTTTTGCGGGCTAACAGTACATTCATAACAGAATCCAAAAACCATTTGTATGAGACTAAATCATAGTAAATGATTTCCATCTTAGCAGGAGTGATTTTGTACATTGCCATTAGTAATTGTTTTTTGTTGTTGAAAATGCCTGAGTTACTCTTCATTGCTATTGAGATATTAAGCTGAATCGTTTCTGTTTGTATCTTTATATTCTAGCCATTTCAGATGAAATGAATATTGTGAAGGTGAAAGTTAGAAACTCCTTAAAAAAACTAATGGTTTCTAGTTTGCTTACTGTGCACGATCATAAGTCATTGCCATCTGAAAAGTTGTTATTTTTCTAGAAACAATCAGCATGATGTGCATAGTGGATATGTTTTTTTAAATGTAATTGAGTGCACCAAATAATATAATTCAAAACACGTAAGATTATTTAGAGTGACCATACAAAGCTTGCAACTCATCACATGTTCCAAAGAGTTAGTAGCATATGCAGTTTTGGTGTGCTTATTATCTTCACTGTCCATAGTGATTGTGTGTTCTTCCAAATTCATTATGGTAACTGAGCACCATTTGCGTTGTGGTCTTCCTCCACCATTGAAAGAGATTCCCACTGGCATCAGAGTCCAAGGTGAAGTGTATTATAATGATTTCTTAAAACGTAATAAATGCAACCACACTTGAACCTTGATTAATGTCAACATTTGCATCTTTACCACTGTTGTTTCTAGTCAGTTTCTCATAATTTTGATCACTAATCCAATTAACTCTACTCCTACCAGATGTGAATTTCTTTCTCCATTTATATATTTATGAAGGTGATACATTCTTGTTCTTGACTTTTCCTCCACAGAGCTTGTTGGATGAGAAAATCAATGAAGCTCACAAGCTTTCTACTCGAATGGAGGATCTTGAATCCCAACTTAATAAAGAACAAGAAGATTACAAAAGGTTATAAATATTCCTAGATCTAGTGCTTAATCATATCATATATGCTTCATAATTTTGAAGTATATATATCTTTAATTTTTTTCTTTTTTTTAATGGTGATGCAGGATCACTTCAAAAATAAAAAAGTTCATCAGAGCTCATGGACGTTATATAAAAGCACAGGAGGAGTTAAAACGGCAAGTATAATTTTTAGAGCAATAAATGTTGCTATTAGTTCTCTTTGATTTTACCTGTTTTAATTTTGAAAATTTTTAGACATGTATTATGTCTTTAAAGTGTATTACTAGGTTTTTCATGCTCAAGGGCCCGACTTATGCTTCAGTGATTAGGATCTAGCACTTACCTGGTTCCCTTGCTTTCAAACATATTTTGAACCTTTGAGCATTCAGATGTGATTTTGGAACTTTTATCTGTTTACAGGTCACAGACTCGTCTGCAGAAGATTGGAGATCAATTTAGTTCAGACACCTTAAAACTTAATGCCTATGAAGATGATCCAAGTGCTAATATTATTAGTGACGGGGAGCCTAATGCTGATGGTAAAATAAGCTCAAGTAACAATGATATTCTAAATACGGTTTTATTAGTCGAGAAGAGAATTTAAATATCCAGCTACTAGCAAACAATTAGAAAATGGTAATTTGATGATAAGTTATGATGGAAGAAGTTTTGAAGTGTCTAAATTTAATGTCTTGTCTTCCTCTTCTTCATGGACGGTTGATCAATCTTAAATTGTTCTTGCTATTAATATACTACTGGGGGGGGGACCCTCTTGAATCATTAAATGCTGGCACCGACAATATTATCACCTTGATAAACTAATCTATTTGCATTGATTCAATCCATCCTGCTGGGGTGTCTCTGGGTTGTGCATGGTTTACTACTAATTTATATTAGATGATAAACTTGATTTGTTACCTGAGCCTTCTGCACTAGTACGAAACTATTCTGTGCCTAGCCTCATCGTTGCACAATGGAGATTACAAATCAAGGATTATACTATATATAGTTATCTGTGCACAATTGAGATTTTGAATGGATTACAAAATACATAGTTTTCCTAATCATTAACTATTATCTGAGTCTTTATATATTATGATTTAATTAATTACAGTTCTAGGATAAATTATGTTCAGCTGTATCTTTATTCTAGACTGCATAATGCAACTTCCAGAGAACATTCTATAATAACTGAAGCTCTCAATACACAACATATTTCTGTTATGTTGGTGTAATTACTCTATTGTTGCAGGTAATTCAAGGAAGAGGGAGAGAGATTTTGAGGCACCTTTCAGATCAGAGAAATTACAGAGGTCTGAAAGACCTGCACCAATGTCAGAAACTACCATCAAAAGAATTGAAACAATGAAAGCAATCCTAAAAAGAAATACGTCACAAGTGGAAGATTACAATCACAAACAAGGAAGAAATGCTTCTGGCATTGGATCTTTGGATAAGGTCAGATGGAATTTTCCCCTTCTCCTTTTTCCTTATGTTCCTAGTGCATTTAAACTTTGTTGACCCTTCTGGCACAATCGCATTGATATATGAATGTGGTTTCCTAGCATATAAATGGGTAAGTTTGATAATCTGACTAGATATCTTTAGGATTTTTTTAAAATTATTTTGATTATCTATTGCCAAAGGTATATGTTGAACTAAACTAAATGCCTTGTTTTTTATAACATATATACATATACATATATCTCTAAATGTCATTGAAGTTTGCCTTTTATTCATTTTAAGATGCTTAAGCAACGTCCATAACCAACAGGGTAAGGGTTCGGAAGTGCGTCACAGCTTGCCTTTGACTGGTATGGCTGCTCATGCTGTAGATGAATTGCTAGAAGCCAATGAGTTTGATGAGAAACATGAAGCTGCTGAAACTATTGCAGTCAATGAAACAGATGATGCTGATCATTCAACCAAGAGTACTTATATACCTCCACCACCTCCTCAGGCTACTCAAAATGCATACAAGCAGGTGGTAGTGCAAACCTCTGTGCTTGATATGACAATGGTTAAGATCTATCCTCATATAGTTAGACTTTTGAGTAAAGATTAGACTTTTTTAATGCTGGATGAGTGGCTGTTGACACCTAATGCAACCATCCTCAAATACTTGGGGATAACATGGCTAGATGATGATATTGTTGGTTAACTTGGATGGAGTTGTCACACAAACTTCATTCCCATAGGCCTTCATATAGTTCACAATTTCACTTTTAAAAATTTCACTGCACCCTCGTAAACTTAGTCATACCAGCGACCTTCAGAACCTTTTTCCTTTGCATGTGTTATTTGGGCACCATAGTTATCTAAGGCTTGGTTTACTTGGATAGAAGATAAGAAGGGGAATAGGAGAGGAAATGTCAAAATATTCAATGTATTATTTGTCTTTTGCCGCCACTTCTCCCTCCCAGTTATGCATCAAAGTAACTGTCAAGTAATTTATTTTAGTATTTTAAATGTTCATGTGTGTCATTCTGATACTCAGTATCCTTTTCCAGTATGAGGGTGACGATGAGGAGATTGACGTGGAAAAGGTGGATTCTGAAATGTTAGACATTGACATCAACAGCGAGGTGGATATCGAGCAGGTATGATGGACGATGAAGCTGTTTGCTGCCTTGCAACCCCTTTTTCGTCCCTTTCTTAATTCCTCTTTGTACACTGGTCATTAGTCAGGAAATTGTTTTGGCTACGTAAGTACAAATTCCGTTATTCCCCGTGCGGAAATGACTTGTTGAATATTGTTGTTATTCTGTCCTCTTTGCTATATTATGTTTTATAAAGTTATCTTATGACGGCAAATGCTGACGTTTCTAAAACAAATAACATTATCGTGTCTTATCAAGCAAAGTTTAACCCATCAATTAGCCTTCTGATGTTCTAATTTTTTCAGCATTTTCTTGATACGCCAAATTTATTTGTCTGAACTGCTAAATATTTCTCTTAACAATCAGCTGACTGGAATCAACATTTGTACTCAACTAAATATGGTTGTCACTGAGAGGAATTCCGAAGGTCAGGGCTACAACCATCTTCCTGGAGAGTAATATTGGTGGATCTTGAGATGAATTGACTTTAATTACTCAGTCTCATTTATTAAATGCTCCTAGCTAGGGGAAAGATAATAAGTTAATTAAAGTTCAATTAAATTGAACTTTAATTATATCAGAGTTAATGGATATTCAGTGCTGCAACTATAAAACATATAATCATGTCAGCCTTTTGATATTTGAATTTTGCATGTGTAATATACATTTAAATTAGAAGGGTGTCACTTGGAACTTTTCGTCCACTTTGACCAAGGCCAAGTCGAGGTAATGACTCAGGTGAAAGCTCAAGTTGCCATAGTGTCGATATAATTAGACTCGATTTTCAACATCTAGGAGCAAGTGGTCTTTGCCTGATCAAAAATCCTTGAGTAAAGATTTAATTCCATCGAGTCAATTAGTTGCACGAAGAATCAATTTTGTCATTAATCAATTTAGTTGTACACTTGTTCGATTGATTGACCGAATTAGTTACATGGTTACAGGTAGAGTTCTAAATTTCTCATAGATGGAGCATTTCCAAGCTTACGAGATATCATGGGATGCATCTGAGATTGTAGGAAACAAATGATTTGCAACGAAGAGGATTTTATTCTTGAGGCCTTTATTTTAGTGAGAAGATTTTAAATTAATTGAGTTTAGAGTAGTAAACAAGTCGAATCAAACTTGGTGGTATTCAAACTTATTTAACAAGGTAATTTAGCCGAGTTGAGTCTAAAATAAATTAAACTATTGAAATGATTGTTTAAGCTTGGTTTGGTTCATTTTTTATGAGCTTGAGCTTGACTCATGTAAATGTTATCGAACTATCAATTTAAGCTTGTATGAATATTTGAAATTTTTACCTTTTAAGCTTCTTTGTTGACTTATTGAGCTTGATAATATAAATTTATTTATTCATTTTAATATTTTTTTATTTATTAAGCATGTTGATAAAATTTTATTGATAAATATTGTTTACAAACGTTCACGAATATGTTCAAGAATATTAATGAGTCGAACATATAAGTTTAAACTTATTTTTTTAGTTTAATAAGTTATTCAAATTTATTTATTTAATTGATATTATATGTATTCAATAAACAATTAATTAGAGAAAACTCCCCAATCCCAAACTGACCATTGCATATACTCCCCACTTAATAAATTCTTTGCATTCACTCCCTAGTAGATTGAGTATAAAAAACTGAAAACTCAGTATACATTGTAAAGATTTGAGTATAAATTGTTTGAGATTGAGTACTAATTTAAGAAATTTGAGCACAAAGTTTTGGTGACCCCTCATGTAAAAATCTTGACGTCGTGAGTATAAAAGAGTGAAAACTCAGTATACATTATAAAGATTTGAGTATAAATTATTTGAGATTGAGTACTAATTTAAGAAATTTGAGTATAAAATTTCGACGACCCCTCATGTGAAAATCTTGATGTGGTGGATGCAACCTCACATACTCAAATTTCTAAATTTTATACTCAAATTTTTTCAAATAATACTCAATCTAAATCAATTCATACTTAAATTTTGATAATGTATACTGAAATTTTTACTATATACTGAAACAATGTATACTCAAACTTTTTCAAATAATACTCAAATTTCTTAAATTAGTACTCAATCTCAAACAATTTATACTCAAATCTTTACGATTTATACTGAATTTTTACTCTTTTATACTGATAAAAAACATAACACACAAAACTGTCTTGTCAATCCCATCAGGGAGTGCATGCAATGACATTTTTGATTGGGGAGTGCATGCAAAGCCCACTTTAATATTAGGGAGTTTTCTCAAATTTCCCCTTGAATAAACATAAATAAACTCTTATCCAATTTAACACCAAATCTGTTAGTTTATAGTCTTAATTGAAGTCTCTTATACTAGCTGTGTATATTGATTTATCAAATTTATTATATTTTTTTATCACATATTAACAAATTGTCTCTCTTGATAAAAACTTACATCAACTCATTGTTAAATTATTATTTTTTTGCCTCCGTGGATTGATTCAGCTGGTACTACATAAATATGATTATTTTAATAGATCTCAAAATCAATTTTTAATGGGTATAAAATATCTTATTCGATGTTTGATCTCATCTATGTAAAGGGTTATTATGCTAGAGCAAAATGTTCCTTGTGATTTACTTATTTGTATTTAGCCGGGAGGCTGCTTGTACTGTCACGCCCACAACGCCCGTGCTTGCTCGAAAATCGGGTAGCGTCTCCTCTGTACGACGGTCAATCTGAAACTTAATACATATACATCTCCACACATATATAAAATTAGCACAGTTATACTCAGTTGGCATCTACACAATCACAACCACACAATTAAATAATTTAAATAATAAATGATAAACGTAATAAGTAAATCTCTATAAAATAAATGCAACAAATCAAAACCCAACGGAAATACATAATACACGTCCATAGAGAAATTGAAAACCATCTGTAATGAAAACAAAACTAAAACAACACCAATACGATACGGTTACCACGACAGCACGAAAATGGTAAGAGAAATACTCGAGTGGGGGGCTGACAGTTGGATCCTCTCCTGGTAGCACAAGACGCGACTATCCACTACCTGACACAAGAAGAACGAGAGGTAGTGAGTTTGGACGGACTCTACGGATATAAAAATAGATAAATGCATGGTATATAAAAAGGATAAAACAAGCATATAGAAAACAAAGGTATGCAGTTTCTAGAATAAAGAACATAAATCAAATGCAACTATACGAATAAACATACTTGAAAATCAATGTAACACGTAAGGGTTGTTGGAGCAATCTATGGTCTGGAGTGACCATGTATTTTGATGTTTGGGTAAAGGATTTGAATTAGGTTCACCCTTGTATTTGATATGTGTATGTGAGTGTACAGATTTATAAGATACACATAGATTTAGCTAGAAGGCTTCGGGTCCAGTGAAGGATGACATGAGGAGACAAGCCGTGGGCTTGTATGCATCCGAGGGACCGTGGATAAAGCATGAACGATGAGCCGAGGGAAGCACACTTCGAGGCATACGCGAATGATGACAAGTCGCGGGCTCGTATGCATCCGAGGGACGAGAGGCAAAGTCGAAGAAGGTTTGAAGGCAACAGGTCGAGGTTGCGAGATGAAGAGTCAGCTGAGTCGTGAGGGTCTCCAGATGCCATGATTTTTACAAAATTTTTCAAATTTTTTTGATGTGAATACGCCACCACGATTTGACCGCATCGCCTTGATAGTATAGCCGGATTGATTTTCTACCAATCCTTTGAATTCCTTGAACTTCTCAAAAGTATCGTCTTTATTTATCAAAAGATAGACCCAAGTTTTCCTACTGAAATCGTCAATAAAGGTTAGGAAATATCAACGACCTCCAAAGGAGGCCGGAGTGATTGGCCCACATATGTCTGTATGAATGAGTTCATGAGGCTTTTTTTGTTCGGTTGTGCGATTCATTTTAAAAGCTTGCTCTTGGGTGTTGGCCAAGAACACACCCTTCGCAAATATCCTCTTGAGCATTAATATAAGGAAGACCATTCACCATTCCTTTGCTTGAAAGAAGCTTTAGAGCTCTGAAGTTCACATGCCCGTACCTCATATGCCATAACCACGTACTGTTCTTCATGCATGCACTTAAGCACTTTGCAGTAATATGATTAATATCAAAAGAAAACATCCTATTTTTAGATATAAAAATATGAGCAATAAGTTTGTTTTGCTTTCTCAAACTAAGACTACCATCCTTTAATTGCATATCAAAACCTTTCTTAAGCAATTGTCCAAGGCTAATAATATTTGTTTTAATGTCAGACACATAATAAACATTAGTGATATATGTGTGAGCTCCATCTTTAAGTTTGATGAGAATCTTACTAACGTCTCTTACTGGGATTTTGGAAGCGTCTCCAAACGAGACTTGTCCATTCACCGTTTCTTCCAACTCAGCAAATATATCTTTATGCCCACACATATGATTGCTTGCCTCGGAATCTAAATACCACAAATTCTTGTTTGTGGAATCTCCATCCTTCCTTGCTAGCAAAACCACATCATTGTCATTGTCTTCTTTTGATGCGTAATTAACATTTCCTTGCACATTGTTAGAGCGACATTCTGTTGCATAATGCTCAAATTTGTTGCAAGTAGAACATCTTACATTTCTTTTGTTATACCTTTGGCCTCTACCTTGATTGTTGTCATTACTTCTTCCTCGGCCTCAAGCAAAGCCCCTGCCACGACCTCTACCTCGGCCACGTCCATGGAAATCACCACGACCACCGCCATTTTCTTGCGAACCTTCGGTCTTTGACTCTTCTTTTTGGTCAACAATCGTGAGTTTGGTTTGTAGAGTCTGCTCCAGAGGTTCTCTCCGTCTTCTTTGCATTCTTGCTTCATGAGCTTGTAGAGAGCTTAATATTTCTTGCACCTTCATTTCTTTTACATCTTTTGATTTTTCTATGGCCGCAACTACATAGTCATACCTTGGCTCCAACGAACATAGAATTTTCTCTACGACGCGACTATCTTCAATGTTATTGCCATTTCTTTTCAATTGGTTGAGAATGACCAATACCCTTATAAAATAGTCAGATATATTTTCAGACTCTTTCATTTCCAACGATTCAAATTCCCCTCTCAAGATTTGAAGGCGAATACTTTTTGCTCTTTCATCACCTTTGTATGTTACTTATAGGATCTTCCATGTCTTCTTGGAAGTTGTAGCTTCGGCTACTTTCTCAAAAGTAGTTTCATGAAGAGCTTTATAGATAAAGAAAAGAGTTTTCTTATCTTTTCTTTTTTGTTCTGCCATTGCCATCTTCTGTGCCTCCATTTGGTCGATTCCTTCTTGAGGCGCTTTATACCCTCCTTCAACAATATCCCACAAGCATTCGCTCTCAACAATGCATTCATTTGGATACTCCAGTTACCATACTTCAAGTCAGCAAGTCGAGGGATAGGAAGCATCGACATGACTCTGATACCACTTTGTTGGGAAAATGAGGAGGGGAAAAAACTTCGTAGAAGGAGACAAACAAGATAGAGGTAAACTACTCAAAAAAATTTCACATTACAAATCTCTTAGAAACATTACATATTTATATGCTTATTGGATAAATACTATCCTCCTTGAATCTAAATCATACCACATCTATTTTATCTCTATTAATACTTATCTTATCAATATCATCTTTTCACCTCATCCATATGGTTACCCTCTCATTTCTATCCATAATTAATTAAGTTTATTTTTCAACCAGCCTCTTCGTCCCCTCGAGCGCGTTCACGAACACGTCGAACTTGATGAATAAGTCGCGGTCGTACTCGTTGCCCTCCTCCACCAGCACCTCCTCCTCCACCTCCTTCTCTGCCCCGCTCCTCGACGCTTCACCGTGAAGCTCACCGGCGAATTAAGCACCACCGGGAACCTCGCCGCCTCCGCGGTAGAAGCGCACGGTCACCCCGGCCGCTGAGGCCCTGCGGCAGCTCTCTTTGCCGGCGTCGGCCGCGACTTCAGCAACGGGATCTCCACGTCCTGTTACGTGTACCGCAGCCGCTCCGTCTCCAAGCAGTCCTTCACCGTGATGTGGGCCAAGTCCGCGTTCTCGTCGTAGAAGAGGAAGCTGGCGTTGAGAAAGTCCTTCTCGTCGACGTCACGGTGCTGGCCGCCGAGCTTCTTCCACATGTGCCACACGCGGTCGACGTTGCCGTGGTGCGCGAAGAAGATGGGATCCCGCGCCGCCGAGTAGAAATTGCCCATGTCCTCCCCCTACGGCTGCGTCGGGTCGCGGGTCCAGACGTGCACCGGATTGTGCGGGACGTTCTCCAGCGACCCGCCGCCGCGATTGGGATGGTCGCCCGCGAGGTACGGCGAGCCCATGAACAGCAACGACGTCTTGCCGTTGGAGATCACCTGGCGGTACATGATCTTGAGGTTGTGGTCGACTTGCTGCGGGCAGGGCAAGCCAGGGTCTACCCCGTTGAAGTCGAGGTCGACGAGGGCCGGCGGCTGGTGCCGGGTTTCGCGTAACTTGTCGTAGAGCGAGGAAGACTTTTTAGTGTAGATGGAGGGCATCTGGATGCCGCCCGGCGCGTCCCAGTTCCAGAAGGGAAGTGCGAAGGTCTCGTCGCGGATGAGTTTACCTGCGAATCGAATCAAAAACAGTATGAAATCTATGAGACTTAATCGAGAAGATTAATCACCGAATAAATAAATAGGAGTATATATATATATATATATATATATATATATATATATATATATATAGGGTTTTGTTCGGCTGCGGACGCGCTGTGCGGATGCGCTGCGGACGACTCCGACGTGGCTGCTGCGTCGGACAAAAAAAATCAAAACCCGGTTTGAACATAAAACACGCAGCTAATCCTCGCCCTTGCCCTAGGCGAGCAAATCCTCGCCCTTGTCCGGAGCTCTTCGGCGCTGCACCCTCGCCGTCCCCATCAGCCACCCCCGTCGAAGCTCCAACCCTAGCTCCCGCGCCGTCGGCTAAAGCCCCGTCAACGAAGTCACACAAGAAGCATCATTCCCCTCCGGCTCCCCCAACGTCGTCGCCGGATTTAGCGCCGTCGGACGCTCCTTCCGCTGCTGCAGACAAGGCGGAGGTTAAAGCATCGTCCTCGTTGGCGATGCAGATCTGGTCACTAGCTACCGTCGCGGCAGTGGTCTTGGCTACCTCGGCCGGCGCATGCTCTCTTCCCTAATTTTAGTTGATCTGATTTTCAGTCTGGGATCGTTATGCTAGTCGTGCTAGCTCGCTCATGAGACTCTTCGTTTGGAGGTTACTGTGAACCGTGGATGCATTTTTTTTTCTCTTTCATTTTTGTTTTGTTTCTCGAATCATTTGCGTTCGCTTGTGTGTAGTGAAAAAGAACAGATCTCTTGGTTTTATTTTCGTGATTGTTCCACTTGATGGTTCTGTTTGGTGGAGGCGAGAGAGATAGAGAGAACACTCCGACGTGGGTGCGCCGATCCCCACGTCCCTCTCTCTTTCGCGTCCAAACCCTGCCCCGGCGTTGCTGCCTGCGGCGATCCCTCCATCTATCTCACGCCGCCTGCGTTGCCGTGGTGCGCTGATCCCCACTTCCCTCTCTCTTTTGTGTTTTTTCTGCAATTTCCTCATCGCCGAAGCCCTAACTATCCAAGAAGTCGCCGAAGCCCTTTTTTCAGCAATTTTGTGAAATTTTTCTCTGGTTTTGTGAAATTTTGCTGTAATTGTATCGTATTAATTTGTAGCATCTTATCTTAATGAAATTTTGCTGTAACAATTACAGAAATTAATTCAAAATATGGCCAAAGGCTACTGGTTTATGCGTATCAATTTGTAGCATCTTATCTGAACTAATTAAATAAATGAGGATACAAACTTTCAATATCTTGTAATTACTGAAAAATTAAGGGCGGTATGTCGTTATTTACATCCACTACCTGCAATTGTCAAGTACCCAGCAAACTTCATAAAAAGACATGATTTTTTATGATGCTTTTGTTTTAGTTGATCTGTGGCATGGACAATTTAGCCTGATATGTTCATTTCGACCACCTGAATGAAAATAAACTTCATTCGCTCGCATATAGGCAGCTTCTTGTGTGCTAGTCGATGAGCAGAATGAAAATTTTAACCTATGTTGACCAGCATAGAACCAGATTTAAAACACAGAGCTAAGTACCAACTAGCTTTCTCTCTCACAGAAGCAGATACAATAACAGAATCAGATACAATAACAGAAGCAGACACAGAGCTAAGTACCAACTAGCAAACTCAGCAGCTCCAGAAGCAGATACAATAACAGAATCCAGTTTACAACAGTTACAATAACAAAGCATCAGAGTAGAACAACTAACACTACAACAGTTGCAATGTTTACACAGGTGTAAAACTGTTTCAGATGCAACGTTTACACATCCTCTTTGGCTGCAATGGAAAACAATAAAATTACTCAGCTCGTGAAGCCTCCATCACCATCCTCTCAATTTCCTTCTCAGCTTGACCTAGTACATACAGTGATTACCAAGTTTAAGCTAAATAAATCTGATGGATACAACAAGAAGACCTAAATCAGCAAACAAATTCAGTAGATATGAGCTTAAGAACTTCTCAGTTTGATAGATTTAAATCTTTCTCATTTCTCAAAGAAAAGAAGCTCCCATCATAAATAAAAATGAAGTCTAAGATTTAAAAATATATATATATATTCTTTGTGCAAATCTTCAAAAATAATCATGATTATGTCCAGGTTAATACTTGATATGAATGCATATGAAGCATGAAAATAAATATAACATAACATAAGCACAGCATAATGGCCGATAAGTAATCATAAAATAAAGTGAAATGTGGTAATTAGTTATAATAGACTCTTTTCTTCTTTGAAGACCCAACATAAGTGATCAATGAGTAGAGTTCAAATTTGTTCCAAGCCGTTTTGCTAAAAATTAAACCTAGCTGATGATTGTAAGAACAGAAATGTTCAAAGGCATGGCTTTTGGCAACTATTTCAGGATTTAATTCCAATTTGTAATGGATTTGGCATTTGGTCGCTGTTTTGTTTCAGGCAGAGGGACTTATCAGGCTTAATCATCTCTCAAAGTTATCCATATACATAAGACACGTCACCCAAGAAAATTATAGGAAGGAGAAACATCATTCTGATTTCTGATTGTCAAAATTTAAATTGCAATCATGATTTTGCGGGGGTAAATATCATAGATCTTGTAAGAAATATAGTAAACAGACTTTCAAATTTAGAAACTCTCAAATGCTGGTCTTAACATTGATAGGTGAAACTTCTACCTTGGGTCATTCACTCGGAGAGAGTAAATATGAAAGTTAACTTGATGAAGAAAGGGGTTGTCTTGCCTGATTCAGTCTGTGTGCTATGGGATGCTGAAAACGAGTCTCATGAAGAAACTATACATAATATATTTTACCAACAAAGGGTAGCTAAAAGGGGGTGGAATATATGAAGAATAAACTGGGCTTTCAGATTTTCTAACCTTTTTCAGCTAAATGGTGGTGAGACTAGAACATAAGCACAGCTAGGAGGTTGGCCTCAATAGGAAGTGTAGCTATCCAAGGTTGGTTCTTGGTTATTTGGCAGTCGAGATGTGCAGAGATAAAAAAAAAAAAGAAGTGATATGAGTTCAGACATCCATTAATTATCAACAATAATAAGTCCGATTCTCACCTCAATTTGCATAAACAAATCTTATTTAATGGTTGCATACCATATACTAACAATCTCATTCATCACCAGTAGAAAAAACAGTTAAGAAATATTATACCTATTTCATAGAATATGTCATTCACATTGATGGCAGTTTTAGCAGAGGTTTCCATGAAGAAAAGACCATTCTCCTCAGCATATGCTTTGGCATTCTGCAATGCAAAGAACAAAAGCCATCGTGACATGCTTTATGAATGCAAGTAAATAAACTTGTCACTGATCAAGAATTTGAGAAAATTTTGTCGATTGAACACATAAAATGAAGCATACTTTTTTGAAAATAATAATAATAATTATGAAACAGGAAAAAGGTTATGCAGTGTATTTTTTATTTAACAAGCAAATATCAGATAGATGAATAAGGAAATCTTGTATACAATGCTTTTTAGCAGGAAGGCAATCAAGGGAATGCATATTCATAACTGAGAAGGAAGTTTAGCAGTTCTTAGCTTGGCTAGCAATCCAAGGTATAAGACCAGTAGCATGCAACGAAACCTGCAAGGGAAAGCAGTTTATTTAACTGAGAACATTTGTTGCAGTATGCATGGTATAAGACCAGTAGCTCATCTACTTTCTTTCTAACAGAAACCTGCAACGAAACAGAAAAAGAAAAGAAATAGATACTTGTTTTGGAGAAACTGAAAGCTAGCCACCTTTTTATCCTGATGCTTAGATACTTATTTGAAGAACCCAAAACCTAGTCACCTTTTTATCATGAAGCCTTTCCGCAGCTTACAGTACAATCTCAGATGGAAAACATGTCAAATTAGATTTAGCAAGATAACAAAATGCCAAGACAGCTGCTAATCTCACTTTATCATCAAAATCAAGCAATCTTCCTTCGAGCACAGCTGCAAGCCAGTAAACAAGATTCAAAAAATTCTTAAGAAAGAGTATAATATCAGAACTCAACAAAATGTGAATGCCTCACAGAGAATATCATGTGCTTCCTTGCCAAAGGGATGAGCCATGTAACATTCTCTAGCACACTCTATTGTGGCAATCCGGACTTCTGTAGATTTATCAGAGAATCTGTTTAAGAATTCAGCAAAGACTGGGTAGTATTTCTGACCAAAACGGAGCTCAGATTTGGCAAGAAGGTTTCCAATTAAACGAACAGCACACAAGCGAATATCCACCTGTTCAGTCTGTTAAAAACACCAATTGAAATGCCTTCTGATGCAAGAATACTTAATAAAAGGGAGAAATAATAACTCTAGCTACATACTAGTAGTTCTTGGGTCAAGTTTGGGATGATGCTGGTAAGAATCTGTGGGGCGCATTGAAATAACTCAAAAATAATTTCACATGTAGCATTGTCAAAATTGCAAGATGTTAAAAAACTACAAATCGATGGCTCCAGCTTTCCAGCACAGTTCTGTATCAATGAAACAGCAAGCCAAAAGGATGCTCCCTGCTAATAAGTAGTTAACAGAAGTTGATAACTGATTGTAATGCAAACAATAAATAGACTTTCTGAATTTACGTAACATCAAGATTTTGCATGAGTATTGAAACTGATAACAAAAAACAAAAACCTTCTCAGCCTTCACCAGTTGTTGCAAAATGATACCTGCATTGCTTTTGAAAGGCCACTTGGGAGAGCTGAAGTTCAAAACCAAAATACACAAGCAATCATACAACACAACCAAAATTACCGATCAGAGATCCTGTAAGACTCAACAATTACATGTCTATTCTGCGAAATTAAAACCAAGAGGGAGTATTAATGCAGTCTAAAAGCGACATTAACTATTTCCCTAGTCAACGAACTTGAGATTGCATTGTTTCTTTATGCAAAACTTACCAAATTATTGGAAAAAAATGTTCAAGAAATTTAAATAAATACTGGAACTCCAAGTCTGATACTTCGTTAAGCCACTAATGTATCAATAGTCATTGTACTCCATGTACGAACACACAATAGCTCAAGTAAAATCATGTGGCCATAGCCATTACCAAAGGGGAACAGCTGAGAACTTCACTTTCATTGCAATTGCTAGAATACCACGGGGCTAGCGAGTTTTGTACCTGTGAAGGCGGCTCGGCGCAGGCGGCAAAGAGAGATCGCACCTGTGAAGGCGGCTCGGCGCAGGCGGCAACGAAAATCGCAGGGGCGGGGGCAGGGGCAGGCGCAGGCTTCGGATGCGAAAGAGAGAGGGAGGGCTCGGGGACGCGAGAGACGAGAGAGATCGGCGCAGGGGAAGCTAACCTCCGGTCGAGAGAGATCGGCGGAGGAGCTTTTAGCAGCGGGCGCGAGAGAGCTTATAGGGTTCGCAAGGTTCGGGAGGAGAAAGAGCAGCGGGCGCGAGAGCAGGTAACCCGGACGTGAGGTGGGCTGCTGGTCGAGAGAGAGATCGGCGCTGGGGTTGCCGGCAACGAGGAGCTCGTCAGCAGTGGGAGTGAAATGAGGTTAGGGTTTGTTCGGGCAGAGAGATCGGCGCGCTTCCTTTTTGTCGCGAAAATGAAATGACGCGAGGACGCGAGGACGACCGAGTTTGGTTTTTTGGTTTTTTTTTTCCATGTCAGCGCGTCCGCAGCTCGTCCGCAAGAGGAGTCCGCAGCCTATCGAATCTATATATATATATATATATACACCAAGGATATATCCTCTCGTGGAAGTAGAGGTAGAAGCGGTGCCAAGGCAAGAAGAGCCAGGAGTAGTGGACTTGGATCTCCAGGTCGGGGAAGCCGATCTGGTCGTAGGCGCCGTCGCAGTAAGCGCAGTGGACGTTAGCCTGCTGCGTGAAGTTGCGCGGGTCGTCGGCCGGCAGCGCCCTCATGAGCTCGACGGCCTTGGTGTACTTGGCCAAGTAGGCAGCATCGACCAGGTGGGCGGCAGGGCGGACGCGGAGGGGCGACGACCGCGGCTGGTGCTTGAAGTCCCTCACGGTGCTGGAGTATGGAGGGCAGCAGTCGACGACAGGGACGCCACTGGGCAGGTCGGCGGGCCAGCACTTGGAGAGATCCGTGGCCGTGATCGGGCTGCCGAAGGCCGGTTTGCTGCCGACCCCAAATCCTCCGACGGCCGCGGCGGCGCCGCAGAGGCCGAGGAGGACGTCGCGGCGGTCGAGCGTCTCATCATCGCTAGATTTGCATGCGATCTTGGAACGGATGTCGACTAATAATGAAACAAGGGATTTTGGCGGGGAAGGCGCATGCAAAGGAATCGCTCGTCCCAGCGCCGCACCCGTCCAAAGGTCATCACGAGGGAGGTAAATCATGATCCCCGAAATAATTAGTGCATAGTCGGACCGAGAATTAACATACCAAACGTCCAGAGTTTTAATCCAATACGCTTCGTGCGACTTTAATCCAGGACCTCTTAGATAGCGCCCTATATACCAACCTCTGGATTCTGGTGGAGACACAAGGCGCATGCAAAGGAGTTGTTAATGGTGGTTGTACGAGGAATATTGCATGGTAGGCTAGCCATTGTATTTATATTCATATTGCAGACTATGTGAGATTATAGGCAATTTATATATATAGCCCATGAAGTAAAAATTTTCGTTACAGGATGGATTGATGGTAAATATATGGATATTATTATCATAAGATTTGGAGGTTAAATGTGAATATTATCATTATAAAATCTGAAAGTTAAATACGGATATTGTCATCATGAGATCTGGAAGTTAAAATCTGACAAAGTGATGTGTTTGTCCTCTCCACGCTTTAGCCATAGCATCCTATGATTTATTTTTTCTATATTAATCCTGATCCTCTCCACGCTTTAGCCATAGTATCTTATAATTTATTTTTTCTATATTAATTCTGGGATAAATTAACAGAACGCTTTTGGATGAACAAATTACTTTTTACTCCCATGAAGTGAAAATTGTCACCCCACTGACAAAGCCAGTTCGTGCTCAAGTGCATGAAAGCTTATTAGAAGGGAGCAATAGAGATTAAATCCCCGAAAAAATAATTCTTCGGAAATAAAATTCTTCTCATCCAAGGACATATTATTTGATGATCATAATTGACCTTTCTTCCAATATCTTAAGTGGATGTGGAGATATTTGAATTAGTAGCTCTCGTAATTTATTTTTTTTATATTAATCATAAAATAAAACGGAAATATTTGAGACTAACGAATCATCTTTTATCATCTTGGACAGACATGGAGAGACAATTGAGATGAGCATATCACTTTTTGTCATATGAAGTGCAAAGTTTTCAGATGAGAAATCTAAGAATACTGGTTGCTTCGGATGAATAATCATAAATATTTTTTGATTTATTTTAATAATGATAAGAAACTTTTAATAGATCGGATTAGTTATTTCCAAGATTAAACGGCTCGAACAGTTAAATATTTGCATTATCAAAAAAATAAAATTTAAATTCAAATTATCTCCTTGGGGCTTATAATGTTGGACCGTTCATCATGATTCATTTGTGTTTTCTAATTTATTTTGATGGTCCATACAAAAATTTAAGTAGGATTAGACTGAGCCCGATTAATCATGACCAAAATTAATAGGATGGTAATAATTAAATATCTCGATTACTATAAAAAAAAATTTAAAAATGCAAATTGCCTTCATAAATCACGTGTGTAAATTATTTCCTTAAAGGGTGCATTTGATTGAGGATTATTTTTGATAATCTTGGTTATCCATCCAAGATTATCAACAAAAACCTTGTTTGAATTAGATAATCAACAATTCCTAAGTAATGATCGATGCCCGACACGTCAGCCAAAAGTGCATGCAACCAGGAATCGGAAAACTTTAGGGAAGTAAGGTTTTTCTTGATTCCCAGGTTATGGATCTTATCTTTCTAAAATTATCCTCCAATATTTACATTTAAGACGAAAATAACCATTATAATTTATTAACTTCCGAAAGCATTATTAGCGATCGACGACCGACAACGACGGCCGGCGACCACCGCCGCCGACGATCACCGGCGACCTCCGCCGGCGACCACCGCCGGCGACATCCGCCGGCGACGATCGCCGGCGACCACCGCCGGCGACGATCGCCGCGACGACCGCCGACGACGACCGCCGACGACCACCGTCGGCGACGACCGCCGCCGACGATCGTCGGCGACGACCGCCAGCGACCACCGCCGGCGACCCGACGATCGTCGACGACCACCGCCGGCGACGATCACCGGCGACTTGACGATCACCGACGACCATCGTCGATGACGATCGCCGGCGACCCGACGATCGCCGACGACCACCGCCGGCGACGATCGCCGACGACCACCGCCGGCGACGATCGCCGACGACCACCGCCGACGACGATCGCCGACCACAACCGTCGGTGACGATCGCCGACAACAACCATCGGTGACGATCGCCGGCGACCCGACGATCGCCGACGACCACCGCTGGCGACGATCGCCGGAGACCACCGCCCGCGACCACCGCCGGCAACCACCGGTGGCGACAATCACCGGCGACCTGACGATCGTCGACGACCACCGTCGGCGACCACCGCCGGCGACGATCGCCGGCGACCACCGCCGGCGACCACCGCGGGCGACGATCGCCGGCGACCACCGCCTGTGACGATCGCCGGCGACCACGGCCGACGATGATCGCCGGCGACCACCGCCGATCGCGTTGCCTGCCGTCGGTCGGCGATCTGCGCCGATGGTCGGCGGCGTCGACAGTCGGCCACCAGTATTGGACACCGACTGTCTATGTGGACACCGACTGCCTACGTGGTCATCGACGATCGACATCGACACCCTTTAAGTCTAAACAAATAAAATTATCTAACAAATTCTAAGGGGTAATATGGTAAAATATTATATTAAGTTATAGACTATTACCTCCAAATAAATAAGATTTTATTTAATTACCTAAATCAATTTCAGGTTATATTTTATTCTCCATAATCTTAATTATATGATTATTTGATAATTACATAATCGAGATTATATATGATAATTTGAATTAAACGCAACCTAAGAGTTACGTATGGTACATTGGCTTTGAAATCCACTCTTGTTTTTATTTTTTAAAGAAAATGAAAGATTGGAAAGTCAGATATCTAGATCTGATGCTCAGCATGGATTTTTTTTGGGTCTCCGTGTACTAATGTCTTCTTCATAAATTAATTAACCATAGAAATAAATTGCATCTTTGTTACTAATTCCCATCCTCCCAGCTTATGTTCATTTATAGTTTTAATTAAAATTGGAATCAAAATAGTTAAAATATAGTATCCAATAACATTTCATTCAATTCATTGCTAAAAGTTAATCCCTAATCATAAGGATACGATGTACAGGAGAAGTCTCTCTAAGGGCATTCCTAGCGGCCGAGAGTTCTTTTATGGGCAATTTATCAAAAGACATATTTAAGAATAGGTATTTATCAAATAATGTATCATGATTTTATTTTCATCAAAGAGCATACTTAATAATAGTAAACTTTCTTTTATACCCCTCCTGTTATCTACTGTCTTTCTCCTTTTCTCTCAGTAATAAATTTCGAGACGACTGCAGATACTTTTTCAAACTTTTATTTTAAAATAATATAATATAAAATCGGCGCTGAAAATGTTGTAAGATAATATCAAAAAAATATTTCAGTTAATAAATATCTCATCCAACATGATTTAAAAATATAAATAAATAATTTTTATATTTGATTAATAGAAATTAATATATTAAATAATATTTAATATATATATATTAATATATATAAAAAATATTAATAAATATATTAATATCTCATTCTCGTTTATTAATAAATATATTAATAAATATATATAAATAAATATATTAATATATAAAAAAAATTTGAAAAAAAAAACGTTGGCTGAAAATTAAAAAAAAAAGAGCGTATATTGATTTCAGGCCCACGCTGGGTCTGAAATCAATACATTCAGGCTCAGCGTGGGCCTGAAATATTTTTATTTCAGGCCCAGCATGGACCTGAAATTTTTTATTTCAGGCTCACGTTGGGCCTGAAATCTTTTGATTCAGGCTCGATGTGGTCTAAAATTTTTTTCTATTTTAAAAATATATTAATATATAAAAAAAACCTATCAAAACACTTAATTGCAGATTTAAACACAGGGCCTGAAGTCATCCCAGGAGGGTCTGAAGTCAAATAACTTCAGATCCTATAAATAATTAATTTAATAAATAATAATTAAATATAAAAAAATATTTTTAAAATTAAAAATTTTTCTGTGCACTGGGCCTGAAATCATCCGACTTCAGGCCCAAGGAGGGCCTGAAGTCATCAGACTTCAGGCCCTCCATCATTCATATAAAAATATATAAAAAAAATTTTTATAAAAAGGTTTAATATATAATTACATATTATATAGGAGTGGTTTAGGTATATCAGTGAGTTTGGGTGCCGAAACATCTAATAAGAGTGATCTAGGAGATGAGATTTTGGGTGCCGAAACATCTAATCTTGCTGTATCACCAATGCTATAGGAGTGGTTTAGGTATATCAGTGAGTTTTGAGCAAAACTCACTGATGGACATACTATATTTGGAATTCTAAAAACCCTATATCAATGGACAGGGTTGAGCTAGGAGATGAGATTTTGGGTGCCGAAACCTCTAATCTTGTTGTATCACCAATGCTATAGGAGTGGTTTAGGTATATCAGTGAGTTTTGAGCAAAACTCACTGATGGACCTACGATATTTGGAATTTTGAAAACCCTATATCAGTAGACAGGGTTGAGCTAGGAGATGAGATTTTAGGTGCCGAAACCTCTAATCTTGTTGTATCACCAATGCTATAGGAGTGGTTTAGGTATATCAGCGAGTTTTGAGCAAAACTCACTATGGACCTACCATATTTGGAATTCTGAAAACTCTATATCAGTGGACAGGATTGAGCTAGGAGATGAGATTTTGGGTGCCGAAACCTCTAATCTTGTTGTATCACCAATGCTATAGGAGTGGTTTAGGTATATCAGTGAGTTTTGAGCAAAACTCACTGATGGACCTACTATATTTGGAATTCTGAAAACCCTATATCAGTAGACAGGGTTGAGCTAGGAGATGAGATTTTAGGTGCCGAAACCTCTAATCTTGTTGTATCACCAATGCTATAGGAGTGGTTTAGGTATATCAGCGAGTTTTGAGCAAAACTCACTATGGACCTACCATATTTGGAATTCTGAAAACTCTATATTAGTGGATAGGATTGAGCTAGGAGATGAGATTTTGGGTGCCGAAAACTCTCTTCTTGTTGTATCACCAATGCTATAGGAGTGGTTTAGGTATATCAGTGAGTTTTGAGCAAAACTCACTGATGGACCTACGATATTTGGAATTCTGAAAACCCTATATCAGTAGACAGGGTTGAGCTAGGAGATGAGATTTTGGGTGCCGAAACCTTTAATCTTGTTGTATCACCAATGCTATAGGAGTGGTTTAGGTATATCAGTGAGATTTGAGCAAAACTCACTATGGACCTACCATATTTGGAATTCTAAAAACCCTATATCAGTGGACAGGGTTGAGCTAGGAGATGAGATTTTGGGTGCCGAAACCTCTAATCTTGTTGTATCACCAATGCTATAGGAGTAGTTTAGGTATATCAGTGAGTTTTGAGCAAAACTCACTGATGGACCTACCATATTTGGAATTCTGAAAACCCTATATCAGTAGACAGGGTTGAGCTAGGAGATGAGATTTTGGGTGTCGAAACCTCTAATCTTGTTGTATCACCAATGTTATAGGAGTGGTTTAGGTATATCAGTAAGTTTTGAGCCGTGAGTTTTGAGCAAAACTCACTGATGGACCTACCATATTTGGAATTCTGAAAACCCTATATCAGTAGACAGGGTTGAGCTAGGAGATGAGATTTTGGGTGCCGAAACCTCTAATCTTGTTGTATCACCAATGTTATAGGAGTGGTTTAGGTATATCAGTGAGTTTTGAGCAAAACTCACTGATGGACCTACCATATTTGAAATTCTGAAAACTCTATATCAGTGGACAGGGTTGAGCTAGGAGATGAGATTTTGGGTGCCGAAACCTCTAATCTTGCTATATCACCAATGTTATAGGAGTGGTTTAGGTATATTAGTGAGTTTTGAGCAAAACTCACTGATAGACCTACCATATTTGGAATTCTGAAAACACTATATCAGTAGACAGGGTTGAGCTAGGAGATGAGATTTTGGGTGCTGAAACCTCTAATCTTGCTGTATCACCAATGCTATAGGAGTGATTTAGGTATATCAGTGAGTTTTGAGCAAAACTCACTGATGGACCTATCATATTTGGAATTCTGAAAACTCTATATCAGTAGACAGGGTTGAGCTAGGAGATGAGATTTTGGGTGCCGAAACCTCTAATCTTGCTGTATCACCAATGCTATAGGAGTGGTTTAGGTATATCAGTGAGTTTTGCTCAAAACTCACTATAAACCTACCATATTTGGAATTCTAAAAACCCTATATCAGTAGACAGGGTTGAGCTAGGAGGTGAGATTTTGGGTGCCGAAACCTCTAATCTTACTGTATCACCAATGCTATAGGAGTGGTTTAGGTATATCAGTGAGTTTTGCTCAAAACTCACTGATATACCTAAACCACTCTTATAGCATTGGTGATACAACAAGATTAGAGGTTTCGGCACCCAAAATCTCATATCCTAGCTCAACCCTGTCTACTGATATAGAGTTTTCAGAATTCCTAATATGGTAAGTCCATCAGTGAGTTTTGAGCCATCTGTGAGTTTTGCTCAAAACTCACTGATATACCTAAACCACTCATATAGCATTGGTGATACAGCAAGATTAGATGTTTCGGCACCCAAAATCTCATCTCCTAGACCACTCCTATTAGATGTTTCGGCACCCAAACTCACTGATATACCTAAACCACTCCTATATAATATGTAATTATATATTAAACCTTTTTATAAAAATTTTTTTTATATTTTTTTATATGAATGATGGAAGGCATGAAGTCTGATGACTTCAGACCCTCCTTGGGCCTGAAGTCATCAGACTTCAGGCCCCAGGGCACAAAAAAATTTTTAATTTTAAAAATATTTTTTTATATTTAATTATTATTTATTAAATTAATTATTTATAGGATCTGAAGTTATTTAACTTCAGACCCTCCTGGGATGATTTTAGGCCCTGTGTTTGAATCTGAAATTAAGTGTTTTGATAGGTTTTTTTATATATTAATATATTTTTAAAATAGAAAAATAATTTGAGTTCACGTCGGGCCTGAATCAAAAGATTTCAAGCCCAACGTGGGCCTGAAATAAAAAATTTCAGGCCTACACTGGGCTTGAAATAAAAAATTTCAGGCCCATGCTGGGCTTGAAATATTTTTATTTCAGGCCCAGCGTGGGCCTGAAACAAAAATATTTCAGGCCCAATGTGGGCCTAAAAGGTTTGATTTCAGGCCCAGCGTGGGCCTGAAATCAATACACGTTTTTTTTAATTTTCAGTCCATCTTTTTTTTCAAATTTTTTATATATATATTAATATATATTTATTAATATATTTATTAATAAAGAGTGTGGGATGAAATATTAATATATTTATTAAATATTATTAATATATTTATTAATATTTTTTATATATATTAATATATATTAAATATTATTTAATATATTAATTTCTATTAATCAAATATAAAAATTATTTATTTATATTTTTAAATCACGTTGGATGAGATATTTATTAACTGAAATATTTTTTTGATGTTTATCTTACAATGTTTTCGGTGCCGATTTTATATTATATTATTTTAAAATAAAAGTCTGAAAAAGTATCTGCAGTCGTCTCGAAATTTGTTACTGAGAGAGAAGGAGAAAGATAGTAGATAACAGGAGGGGTATAAGAGGAAGTTCACTATTATTAAGTGTGTCCTTTAGTGAAAATAAAACTATAATAGATATACTATTTGATAAATATCTATTCTTGGATAGACCTTTTGATAAATTACACTTCTTTTATTGTCACATCTATTCCACGTCAAAAATAAAAATCTCATACATTTCTCTCTATAAAAAACAATCTTTCAATAACTCTTCACAAATCTCATACTGTTCATTATATATATTTTTCATCTCTCTTTCATATTTTAACATATATATATAATTAATTTTTTATAAAATTTAAATCCATTAATATGAATTCAATTTAATTAAAAAAATCAAATTAATAAAAATTCATCATTGTTTAACAAATATTAAACAAAGTCAATAAAAAAAAGAGAGAGAGAGAGATGGAGCCACAGCTCCTGCTGACAAAGGAAGGCTTTCTTGTTGCCACATCCTCAGTGGAGCTCCGAATGCTATGAGGGTCAAGCATATATTTGGATAAAAGTCAAAGTCAAGATAAATAAAAAAAATTCATTCGGATAGTTCTTTGAACCTCACGCAGACATCGTAATTTCTTCCCTAATCAGATCTAATCTCCCTGGCCGGACCTATCTGATTGGACGATCTCTTAATCTCCTCGGCTGTATCAACCTGATCAAAAGATCTCTTATTCTCCTTGGTCGAGCCCATCCGATCGGATTATAAGAAAAAGCTGAAAGACCAGGTATAATATCTTATTATGCATTGTCTATGTTATTAAAAAAATATTATTATTAAAAATCTACTCAAAGATAATATATAAAAAGTATTATCGTATCCCTATAGGATGAACTGATAGTTAATACATAAATATTATTATTATAAAATTTAGAAGTCAAAATCTGACAAAATTAATATGTCCGTCCTCCCTACGCATTAGCCATAACATCCTGACTAATAGCTCTCATGATTTACCTCCTCCGTGTTGACCTTAGAACAGATTGACGAGAGCATTAGGAGCAAACGAATCATCTTTTACCACTATAAAAAAATGTTATTATTGTTTTATAAAGCCAACACATTTACCACGTTTAAAATACACTATCTATTTTGATAATTTCAATGTTAGACATTGATTAAAATCCTTATCTTTAATTATTTTTCATAACAATTTAAAATCAATGGCCACATTAGTTGTAAAACAATTAATTGTATATATCTCAATTTAAGATTTACAAAATTTATGGTACACATCTGAATTTTAGTCACTGTACACAAAATAACATTTACAAATCATAAATGAACTTTTTCTCGCGATGTGCAAAATGACTTCTCCGTATTAGTAAGGCATGTAATTTTGAAAGAAAGTCAATTTTTTCTTGCATCTCTCTCGTCGTCCATCCGAAAAAAGACATATATCAGCTACGGTTTACCCTCGTCCATCCGAAAAAAGACATATATCAGCTAAGATTTACGCTCCTTTAACTTGACCAAGAACTTCCCAGGCCTTTGTACCATATCCATTATGAGCACCATCCTATAAAAATAGAATAGATGAGAATTTAAAGAAATGTGACAATAGTAATACTCCGTCAGAAACCAATATTTAGAGTAAAATTAGATATTTTTTTTTATTCTCTATAATCTGCACATCAACTATCTAGGACTCTAGAATATTTTTAAGAAAATAAATATAGCAAGAAATCTAATATAAGACTAGATATACGGCCAAAAGAATTCAAAATAGAATCAAATACTACAAAAATTTCAACGATTAGCGACGGACGGAATCTGCCGCTATTCCGTCGCTAAACGCTAATAGCGATGGAAAGAGCGTCGTCAGGCGAAAACCCGTCGCAGAGCAAAGATAACGACGGAAATACCAAACCCGTCACTAATAGCGACGGACACATAAGCCCGTTGCAAACACCAGAATTATGGGTGACGTGTCACGGGGGAGAATTTAGCGACAGATGGTCAAATATCCGTCGCTATTCGCGACGGCCTGTCAAATATCCGTCGCTAATCTATCGTAATTAGCGACGAATATTTGACTATCCATCACTATTAGCGACGGATATAGTAAATATCTGTCACTATTAGCGACAGAATAGTCAATATTCCGTCGCAAAATTTGAAAAAATTCCAACAGCTGAAGTCTTCTTTTTCCCGTTCCCATATATACATTCAATACATTACAAATATCCAAATAAAAGAAACAAAACAAACACAACATATATATATATATATATATATATATATATATATATATATATATATATATATATATATATATATATATATATATATATATATATTCATTTCCATATCCAATATCCAAACATTCATATCCAAATCCAAACATACCAAACATTCATATCCAAATCCAAATCCAAATCCATATTCAATACATTACAAACATTCATTTCCATACCAAACATATCCAAATCCAAACATTCATATCAAATATCCAATCCAAATACAAATCCAAACATTCATATCAAATATCCAATCCAAACATTCATATATACATTCATACCAAATCCAAATCATGCACAATAGAAGATACATGAATATCTAAACAAGAGTAAATACATGAAAAGTTTACAAGAACTGAATACATCAAAAGTCAGAGTAAATACATGAATATCAGAGTTGAGAGAGAAACAATACATACATGAATATTAGAGTGAATACTGGATCAACAGGAAAAATATTTCTGCACAATAGAAGATAAATAAAAGTTAAATAGAGTCAATATCTAAATATAACACTAATAATGTTATATCTGTAAATGAAAATGAATAAATAAGAAACAATCAAGAAACAATATCCAATTTGCATACCAAACAAGCGAGTCAATATCTGAATTCAACTCTGATAATGTACAATCTGTAAACGAAAATGAAGTAATAAGAAACAATTACTGAAGAATATAATAACAAACTAGATAGTTACTGAAAAAATATAGAGAAAAAATATAACATACCACTAAAATATCTCTACTCCTCTATGGTATCCTCAGGATCCTGTGTCTCCTGAGACTCAAAACGAGGGGCGGGAGAGGCGGACATCTGTATCATGGGTGTTAGGGTCGTTGCAAAAGCTTGCATGTTTCTTATTATCTCCTCAGTGTGTACCTGGCGGCCCCGCAAATCTCTCAACTCAGCATCCCTCGCTACGTCCCTCTCGGCCCACGTCGTCTCTATCAACATGAGTCGAGTCCGCAGGGCATCATTTTCCTCCCGTAATTGACGAACCTCACTAGAGGAGGAGGATCCTGGACGTTTACTAACCCCTGAAACTCTCATTTGATCATATGTGATCTTTGCCTGAGAGCCCAGGCCGTATAGGACGGTCTTCTTCCTTCCACCGATGACATCATAATAAATCCGATTCACATCGTCGGTGGAAAAAGACTGTGAATCCTCCCCCTCTGCAGCAGGCTGAGACGCCTCTGCCTCTGCAACTCTAGTGGTCATTGCTTCCTGTGAAATAATAATTAAATTAATATATATAAAATGTCAAAACAAATAAAATATAATTAATATACTTACATGGATTGCTAAGGAGCGTTGATCGACAAATGACCCATCTTTCTTCTTATGGGTCTTGCTGAATACCTCCCAACTAGTGGGAGGCCTCTGTAACTCAGCAGCCTGTATACACAAAATATAATGTTTAAACATATCCAAAAAAACATACTAAATGTTTATAAAAACCTAAATAAAAACTTACCAAATCAGCGACATGCTGAACAATGGAACGGGATCCAGCCATATGCTTCGTGGATCAGGTGCTGGGGCCAGCAAGCTTGGAGTTGCGATTGGCTCGAGCAATTGCAACATTATCTTGCCAATGCTGGGCATCCCACACAGCTCGCCATGTTTCCCAAATAGTCTCAGGGACCTCTAAAGGCCTATTTACCTTCTTTCTCCACTTGTAGACCAGTCTCTGTACAATTTGGAGCTGTAGACATTCCAGGTTCTTTTAAATTCCTCCTCTACACCCTCCTCCCAAATATACCGCTTCTACAAAAAAAATTGTTAGTATCAAAAAAGTTGTAACATCAAATTAAATATATATCTAAACTAACAAAAAATTCACCGTAATAAAAAGTTTTTAATTCATGTTCTATATGACCCTACGTGGTAGAAGTTGACAATCTTTCTTTAAATTTTTTTGAAATATAGGCGGAGACCTGGTGATCATCTGGTACAAAATTGTAGAAAAAAATAAAATATATTAGCAAAATCTGACCTGAAATATATAAGAATTACATATGTACTTACCAGTCACCGATGACTCTAAGAATAATCTGATCACCACGGGGTCTCTGTCCAGACGACATGACTATAAAATTCCAAACTTATAATATTAGACAAGGTATCATACATAAGCTTCAATTCATACTCAAGAATCAAACTCAAGGGATTTAAACTACCAAAGAGTTCAGAATTCAAAAATCGGATTCAATGAAATTATAGAAATCAAATTCAATTATTGCAAACAGAATTTTATGCATTTCAGACTTCAGACACTGAGTTTATTGCAAACAGAAATTGAGAATCACAGAAGTTCAAACTGTGAATCATGAAAGAGTTGTCAAAATGAGATCACCACATGTTCATGAGAAATCTAAGGCTCAACTTGAAATTCCTAATGATTAAGAAGCTGCAAAGAAAACTTGACACACATTTGATACATCAATTTTATATTGTTTCTCTGCAGATCCACTTCAGAATTGCCACAAGAAAAACAATCCTTTTCAGGAGAAGCAAAAATATCCATCTCATCATCTTAAATAACAATCATATGAATTTTCGTAAGTCAGTATTGATGCTATCAATCAATTCATGTTTCGTATAATTTTCTAAATACTACTTTTTGAAAGATTTGCTAATTGTACAAGGAAAGCCATCATTGAGTGTCTTCATATTGTTCTTTTGACATTTATCCTTGCGATCAGAAATGATTGATCTTCCTATATGTGGTTTAATCGACTTGGCTTAAATAGTGATAACGAAATATTAGAATGACAAAAGTTTGATATCTAGAATAGTGTTGCACATAATGACTCTTTGCCTAATGAAAGTCACTTGTGTATTCGATGATGAAGCAACAGAAGGTCCACCAAATTTAAATACATACGATTCTCCATGACAATATCAATTGTAATAATCTAGAACAAACTCATACCTACAGATATGAGTTTTCACTGTATCCTCATCACAGAAAGCTGTATTTCTACATTTGCGTTGATTACATGGACACTTCAACTCCGTGTCATTCAAACACTGAGGATGAAACTTTGCAAAGTTCACAAATTCTTCCACTCCAGCAAAAAAATTCGTCACAAATAAATCTATTATCTAACCTATTATACATTCATGCCTTGTTCAGATACATTAAATCTGAATTATCAAACATAATTTAATCTAATTAACTAAATTTATTCTAATTAATCAAATAAGACATATTAACCTAATAATCAAATAAAATTATTCTAATTAATCAAACCACACGTATTATGACCCATAATCAAATTTGATATTGATGCTATACTAAGAAATTAATTTAATTAATCAAACAAATAATTAAAAACTTAATTTGATTAATTAATTAATTAAACACTTAATCTGATTAATTAATTAATTAAATACTTAAATAATCAAACAAATTAATTTAATCTAATTAATCTGATTAATTAGATTAATTAGATTAATTAATCATATTAATTAATTAATTTGTTTAGGGACCTGGGGTGGTGCCTGCAGTGCTCACCAGCAACTGGAGCCGCCAGCAGCTAAGGCCGGCGGCATCTGCTGCCGCAATAGGCCACGCGCGGCCGTGCCAAGCCATGATCGCCCGCGCCTGGCCCCGCCTGCATGGAGAATACCACGCCACCGCGGAAGCAGAAAACAAGGAAGAAAAATCAGAAAATGTAACATAGCGTACCTGGGATCGAAGGAGGGTTCGCCGAAGGAGAAATGCCGGAGATGGGGAGAGTTAGAGACAATCTGATGGCGTAGCCGCGAGAGTAACTTAAAATTGTGACGGAATTACTTGTGACGGAATTACTTGTCTGTCGCTATTAGCGACGGAAGTAACTTATCCGTCGCTATTAGCAACGAGTTTGACCAAGTCCGTCGCAATAATTAGGTGTTTGACCTGAAACGCAATATTAGGGACGGATACTATCTATCCGTCGCTAATATCGACGGATAATAAAAATGATCCGTCGCTATTCAATGATATTTTTGTAGTGAAATACTCAAATAATCAAAGAAGTTATTGATGGTATTTAACAATTGCAAAGGCATTTAGTATTAGATACATGAAGTTATTGATGAAGTTAAGGGTGAAGAAATTTAAAGGAAAAAAAAATACAATCTTACCCACGGATGCGTGCTCTAAGATCATCATCTGAAAGCTTTGTACTGACATAACCAAATATGTGTATATCATTCTCCTATAGGTTTCCTTGTATATCCCCATACAATACAAATACATTAGTTGAATTACTTGCATCTATAATTATACTTAAATTAATCAGAGTAATCAAATAAATTTCACATATCAAAACAAAAATAAGGTTAGCAATATTACAACCGAAAAACTTAGAATTTATTTTAGTTCTATGCCCCGATAAGAATTTCACGTAGCTAGCACCTTATTGCATATCCTAGCAAATTGCTTTTGATTAGTCAAGCTCTTCAAATTTCCTAAAATGTAAGCTTAAATTATGAAGGAAATTCAAAAAATAATGCAGGTTAAATCAAAACACCGAAAATAAATTACCAACTTTACAAACTAATGCATACTCCTAAAACAAATAATAACTAAATGAAACCATGCTAAGGACAGTGTAATCCAAATACGTTTTTCATTTCAAAATTACACGTTTACACTAAAGTCTAAAATCTCGTTTCTTAAATGGAGTTTCAGTAAATAAACGGTTAAGTATTGTGTCGGAGTGCCAACACATGACATCGATGGGAAATTGAAGGGGGAGAGAATTTCTTTTTCAAACATTGAAGATATCAAAAATAAAAGCTAAAGCAATGAATTGAAATCAAAACTAAACCTAATAAATGAAAAGCAATGCATGATAAAAAAAAAACAACTCTAACTAACTTAAGTACAATTGCGAAGAATGAAAGAGAACATAAAGCAAATATTTAATGAAATTAAGCATTCAACAAAACCTAATCTAATTCAAATGAAGAACGCAAACTTAAACACGTAGGACCGTGTAAGCCGACCGACGCGGTTAAATAGCCCTTCAAAATTTAAACACAACTCTTTTGTTTTCCAACTTAGCAAAAAAAAACAATATTAGTTAATTAGAAATAAATAACATCAACAACTTAAAAAGAAAATGAGGCTCCGAATTTTAGTTGATTTGCAACCTAGGTAAGTTGCTAATCTAAGACATTAAAAGCTCTACTATCAATCTCCTTTAACGAAAGCAAAGAAGTCTCTTACACTCGTTGAAGCACATAACAAAATTAGAAAATCGAATATAAGCTATTCTTTTAATTCTGACCTAAAATGACTCTATTTATAGAGCATGCATGGAAAGGTTATCTTATTGTTGACGTGACACTTCCCGGACACCTGTATGTAATAAGGGCGCTTGAGTTGAGTCAACTCTTATCCGTGTCGCAATGGGTGAAAGAATGACTCTTTCTGGATAAAACTTCAATCTCGAGCGGCTTAACCCGGGCGCCCGTGTATCTAGGTGCCCGTGTTAATACAAGTGCTTGTATTGATACGGGTGTCTGAACTCCGATTGCCCATATTGATATGGGCGCTTGAACTCTAGGTCGTGTTAATACGGGAGCTTGGATGGGTGAAAGTTGGTCAACCTACGGTTGGTATCAGCCTTCTGCCGCTTTTGGGTGATTTCTGATTGTTTGAAATTGAGCTTGCTCAAACCCAACTTCCAACCGTCTCCTTGAGTAGTCTTTCTCCTTGACTTCTTGTCCCTCGGACATACACCTTCCACGTCTCTTCTTCTCTCTCAATGTGAAGCTCACTGAGAAAGTCGGCCAACGCTTGAGCTGTGATTGCCGTCCGAGGTTGGTATTGAATATCATACTCACTCAACTCAGTTGTCCACTTAACCATCCGGCCTGAGACTTCAGGGTTAACCAGCACCTTCCCGAGTGTGCTGTTAGTCAACACTCGGATAGGATGAGTCAAGAAATAGGGGTGTAAGCACCGAGCCATCAATACAAGTACATAAGCCAATTTCTCGAGTGTAGTATACCTACACTCAGCTTCCTTCAGTAAATGCCCAAAGAAGTAAACTGGCTGTTGCTCAGTCTCCTTTTGGGTTACAAGTACAACACTCATAGCTCTCTCAGTAGCTGACAGATACACATACAAAGGCTCTCCCTCTTCAGGCTTAGCTAGCACTGGCAGGCTGACCAAGTAAGTCTTCAGTTCTTCAAAAGCTTGGTTACACTCGGCATCCCACTGGAACTTGGTGGCCTTGCGCAAAATTTTGAAGAAGGGCAGACTCCTATCAGCCGACCGGGAGATGAATCGGGAGAGGGCAGTGATTCTTCCCGTCAAGCGCTGGACTTCCTTTAAGTTCCTGGGTGGACGCATGTCTAGCAGAGTTTTTACTTTGCCTGGATTAGCTTCTATCCCTCGTTCAGTCAGGATGTAGCCGAGAAATTTCCTACTCTTAGCTCCAAATAGGCACTTGGATGGATTGAGCTTCAGGCCATACCTTCTGAGAGTGCAGCAAGTTTCTCTCACGTCCGCTATCAGATTAGCAGCCCGTAGGGATTTGATAAGAATATCATCCACATACACTTCCACATTCCTTCTGAGCTGCTCTTTAAACACCTTGTTCATTAGCCTCTGGTAGGTGGCCCCTGCATTCTTGAGCCCAAAGGGCATGACAGTGTAGCAGTAGGTGTCCGCAGCTGTGACAAAGCTAACCTTTTCTTGATCACTTGGGGATAGTGGCACTTGGTGGTATCCCTGATAAGCGTCTAGCATGCAAATGAGCTCACTCCCTGCAGTGGAGTCTACCATCTGGTCAATTCGGGGGAGTGGATAGCAGTCTTTGGGACAAGCCTTATTGAGGTCTCTGAAGTCTATGCAGACTCTCTACTTGTCTCCTGGCTTGGAAACTAGCACTACATTGGCCAGCCAAGCGGGGAATTGCACCTCTCTGATATGTCCTGCCTCCAGCAGCCTCTCCACTTATGCCTGGATGATTCTGTTCTGATCGGGGCTAAAATCTCTTTTCCTTTGCTTCACTGGTCGGGTGTCAGAATAAACATGTAGCTTGTGTTCCATGACCTCAGGTCTGACTCCTTTCAAATCTCGTTGGGATCAGGCGAAGACATCTTGATTTTCGGTCAGACACTCCACTAACTGTTGCTTGGCGTCAGGCTGTAATCCAGGAGCTATCCTCACCTTGGTTTCTTCTCGGTCGGGCAGGAACTGGACCTCTTCCTTTTCTTCTATCAGCTCAGCCGAAGGAGAAGGCTGCACCATATTACAACGGGCGGGAGGAGCTCGGAAGGTCTTCCTCACCTCCACTCGGACGTCATCAACATAGCACCGACGTGCCACCTTCTGATCCCCTCTAGCTTCGCCGACCTGGTCTCCTACTGGAAATTTGACCTTCAGATAGAAGGTGGATGCCACGGCTCGGAATTCATTAAGCGCTAGTCTGCCCAGGATAGCATTATAAGCTGAAGGTGCATCCACGACTAGGAAGGTCGACCATCTAGTCCTTCTCAAGGGCTCTTCTCCCAGTGAGATGGCCAACTTGATTTGGCTAAGGGGTTGGACTTCATTCCCTGTGAATCTAAACAAGGGTGTGGCCACAGGCTGCAACTCGATATTCTCAATCTGTAGTTGCTCAAATGCCTTAAGATACAAAATGTTTACTGAACTGCCTGTCTCCACGATGGTCCTGTGGACCTGGTAATTGTCTATGACTGCTGTGATGACCAATGCATCATCGTGGGATACTTCCACTCCCTGCAGGTCTGAAGGGTCGAAACTAATTTGTAGCCCCTGCGCCTGGGCCAAGCTGCAGCCTACCTGGTAGATGTCTAGACGTCTAATCTGAGACTTCCGAGCTCGGTTAGAATATCCATAAGTGGGGCTACCAGAAATTACGCTGATGGACCCATGCACATCATTCTGCTGGTTAGCTTGTTCTTCACTTGCGTTCCCTTGCCCGGGAGAGTCGGGGGTCGGGAATAATTGCCTGGCCGCAGGGGTGGTCGGTCGGGCATTGGGCTCTAACTGGTTTGGCTGTGCTCTTCCTCGACCGCGTCCAGCTCCCTGATGGGCTCCTCTCGGGCTACCCCAGCCGGTGAGACCTCGACCTCGGCCAGCCTGCCAGCAGTCCTGAAGGTCGTGGGTGTGACTGTTGTGGAAAGAGCAATAGGGCTGCCATCTGGTAGGGAGGCATCCCTGAGCCACCTGCTGGACTATACCTCGCTCGGCTCCCTGCTTGTGTCCTATAGCTCGAGGACTTCTGAGAGGTCCTCCAGGAGGCAAAATTCTCTGATGATGCTGAGGAGCCTCGGGTGTAGGTCTAGCTTCCGGTCGTCTGGCAGCTTGCGCTTCTTCCACATCCACATACTTGGTGGCTTTGCCCAAGAGGCTTTCAAAGTCCTTTGGAGGTTTTCGGATCAGTGACCTGAAGAACCCGCCTTCCTGCAGACCTTGAGCAAGGCACTGATCAACACCTCGGACGTGGCGGTAGGTACGCCCAACGCGACCTGATTGAATCTTCTGATGTAGGCCTTCAAAGGCTCCTTGGAGCCTTGCTTCAGGGTGAAAAGGTTTAAGCTGGTCTTATGATGTCTCTTGCTACTGGCGAAGTGTTGGAGGAACAATCTCTTGAAGTCGGCAAAGTCCCTTACAGATCCCTCTCGGAGTCTGTCAAACCATCTTTGAGCCGCCCCGCCCAAGGTGGTCAGGAAGGCTCGACACTTAATACCATCCGAGTATTGGTGTAGCAGTGCAGCATTCTCAAACTTTATCAGATGCTCTTCCGGGTCTGTAGCCCCTCCATACTTGGGGATGGATAGAAGTCGGAAGTGCTTAGGGACGGGCTCTTGTAAAACATGGCTGGAAAAGGGGAACCCGGTATGCTCAACCGGGTCTTGAGTGAGGGGAGCTTTCCCCTTGTTGGCTCTAGCGTGACCGGAAGAAGCTTCGTGAGGATCTGATTGTTCTGCCCCCTCCGCCAGGCCAAACAGTGCTCGGTGAAAATGAGGGCTTTCTCCCTGGCGAACTCCTCCTTCGGTGCCCACGCGAGCGGTGGGCTCGGCTGGACCTTCCTGAGTGGGTCGAGCAGCCATTCATTGCTCCGTCGCCCACTTCTGGGATTTAGCTGCTACTAGCAAATCAAGGTCTTCTTGGGAAAGTGTCACGGTCACCCGGTTAGAGTCACTCATCTTCAGCTTTCGATCAGGCAGATTCCCACAGACGGCGTCAAATTTGATCATGTCGACAAGCGAAGACCAGTTCTCACTAGGATGACTCGTTTTGACCAAGACGACCCGGTCTGCTGTAACTCGGGGTCGGACTCGGGCTCAAATAGGGATCCGGCTCAAGTCACTCGGCTCGGACCAAAACGGGGCTCACTAGGTGGTGGTGTGGTTGCAAAATGGCAGCAATCCCCCTTTTGGAGCCCAAAGGGGGGTTTATATAGGGGGAGGAAAGCCCTCTGCCATGTCAGAAATGTCTTGTCTCATTAAGGATGAGTCAATTGGCAGACTGAGCCAGTGGCAGCTTTGGCGGCCCTATGAGACTAACATAGCCGTCTGACACCCTGCCACAACTGTATCTTCTAGTTCTTATTTACATTCGGTGGCTCTGTCAGATGGTCCTGTCAGGTGATGATTATTACTGACAGAGGCAGGCGGTAATTATTTGGTCGGCTCGCCATGACTCACAGTTTGAGTTGGTCGGACAAGTCTAGATCCTAAGCCTCCGCCCGTGAGGAGAACCCAGGGCGCTCGGCTAAGGACACCCGACCCGAGTGACTGACCTGCTGACTGACCCCGAGTGGCCGACTTCGGATGACCGACCCCGAGTGACCGACCTCGGGCGACTGACCCTGAGTGGCCGACCTCGGGTGACTGACCCTGAGTGACCGACCTTGGGTGACTGACCCTGAGTGGCCGACCTCGGGTGACCGACCCCGAGTTGCCGACCTCGGGTGGCCGACCCCGAATGACTGACCTCGGGTGACTGACCTCGGTTGACTGACCCCAAGTGGTCGACCCGAGTGGCCGACCTCGGGTGACCGACCCTGAGTGGCCGACCTCGGGTGGTCGACCCCGAGTGACTGACCTCGGGTGACTGACCCCGAGTGGTCGACCCTGAGTGGCCGACCCTGAGTGGCTGACCCCGAACCAGGGCCTTATCTGCCTCGACCTCCCTTCCTCCTGCTAAGCCTCAGGCCTAACCCATGAGACCGAGGACAACCCGACTTATCCCTCCTTGACCCGAGTCACGCTCGACCGAACCCGACCGGGCCTCCACTTCCCTCCAAAAACCACTTGCCCGGATCAACGTAGGACTGTGTAAGCCGACCGACGCGGTTAAATAGCCCTCCAAAATTTAAACACAATTCTTTTGTTTTCCAACTTAGCAAAAAAAAACAATATTAGATATTAGTTAATTAGAAATAAATAACATCAACAACTTAAAAAGAAAATGAGGCTCCGAATTTTAGTTGATTTCAACCTAGGTAAGTTGCTAATCTAAAACATTAAAAGCTCTACTATCAATCTCCTTTAACGAAAACAGAGATGTCTCTTACACTCGTTGAAGCACATAACAAAATTAGAAAATTGAATATAAGTTATTCTTTTAATTCTGACCTAAAATGACTCTATTTATAGAGCATGGAAAGGTTATCCTATTGTTGACGTGGCACTTCCCGGGCACCTGCATGCAATAAGGGCGCTTGAGTTGAGTCAACTCTTATCCGCATCGCAATGGGTGAAAGAATAACTCTTTCTGGATAAAACTTCAATCTTGAGCGCCTTAACTCGGGCGCCCGTGTATCTAGGCGCCCGTGTTAATACAAGTGCTTGTATTGATACGGGCGCCTGAACTCCGATTGCCCATATTGATATGGGCACTTGAACTCTAGGTCATGTTAATACGGGAGCTTGGATGGGTGAAGGTTGGTCAACCTACGGTTGGTATCAGCCTTCTGCCGCTTTTGGGTGATTTCTGATTGTTTGAAATTGAGCTTGCTCAAACCCAACTTCCAACCTTCTCCTTAAGTAGTCTTTCTCTTTGACTTCTTGTCTCTCGGACATCGTGCACACTCTTCTCATCCATCGGTATACTCTTCCGTAGTCTTCTCGTCCCTCGGATGCATCGAGCCCATCGACTCCCTTCCTATGCCATTGTTCTCGTCTGCTACGTTTTCCGCTCGACTTCTTGTACTCCTATGCTCCTGGACACTTAAACACAAGGATCAAACCGACAATACCTAACTTGACTCGGTTGATCATATTAAAATTATCCTAGAGTACTTAAAATCTCCCTCTCTTTTTGATGTGCATCGACACGAGTTAAGTTAGGGAAAACTAATAAGAGATAGAAGAAACAATTGCTATTTAGTGCAAAAAAATATTACAATGAAACCTCCCTCTTAATTCTGATTTTCTTCTCCTTTGATCATATAAAAAAATAGTTAAGGGTAAACTTTTTTTTTTAAAAAATCATAAGTTAAACTTAAATTTTGAAAGATATTTTTTTCTTTTTTAAAAAATAAAAAAATCATGCGAAAAATAATTTATTTTCCCCAAAAAGATAAACATTTTGCTAAAAAATTAATTTTGCGAAGAAATCTGTTTAAAAAATTTTAAAAACTCAATTTTAGATAGAAAATTCATAGAAAATTATGCTTCTATTCGAAAATTTTATAACTTTTGTAATCAAGTCAAAATGTCAGATATGATTAAAGAAGTTCGAGAGGATTGGGCAAGGAGTCTTGATTAAGAGGATTGAGCAAGAAGTCCTGGTCAAGTGGATTGGGCAAGGAAGTCTTGGTCGAGTGGACTGGGCAGAAGTCTTGGTAGATTGAGGATGTTGGCTAGAAGTCCTAGGGATCAAGGACACTAGGCGGGAAGCCCTGAGGGTCGAGTACACCGGGCAGAAATCTGGGCAGGTCGAGGACTGGACGTCCAACAGGAAGTCTCGAAGGTCAAAATTAGATGCTGAGCAAAAGTCCAAACATGTCTAGAGTGTAGGATCGATGCACGTGAGAGGCGGGAGGAGGTGAATCCCGTGTATTTGGAAAAATATTCTTTTTCGGATTTTTGAAAATCAATATACAATGGAAAAATAATTTAGGCAAAAGGAAAACATGAACAAGTAGAACACGATACTTACTTGGTTTGGAGCCTTTGACGACTCCTACTCTAAGACCTAGTCCCCTTGGACCTTTCCGACAGGTAATTCACTAGTATTTTCTTCTGAAAAACCTCCGATCAACTACAATATTAAAGAAAATGTAACACCCTACACTTTCCTATGCAAATAATGAATAAGAAATGAATGTTTTAAATTATACCAAGTCTTTGTAGTTGAAGATCGTAACTCGAAGTCGGTGTCGCTCTGACTGTAGCAACCGAGAGTAGAGGAGTCTTAGTACAGCAGCAATACAAAGACTGTAAGTACCACGAGTTAGTTTTGATGTGATCAACAAAGTCAAATTGAGTCATAGTCTATTTTGATCCCTATGTCTAAGTGTGCAAGAGCTTAGGAGCATAGGAAGTCGAACGAAAAATGCAACAGACGAGAAGGATATCACGGGAAAGGGAATCGACGGGCTCGGTGTATCCGAGGGACGCGAAAACTATGGAAGAGTACACTGGTGGAGCGAGAAGGGAGTGTGCGGCATCTGAGGGACGAGAAACCAGGGAGGAAGTTCGTTCAAGGAGAAAGGCCAAAGTCAGGTTCGGGCGAGCCTAACTCTGGTTAGCCGAAAATCACCCAAGTGGAAAAAGGATGGAAAATCATCCAGTTGGAGGCACCTCAGTTGCTGAGTGAGCCGTCTCAGCTGCAAAGAAATAGTGTTGCGCAAATGCAGATTTGAGGTGCCTTAGTTTGAACCCGAGGTGCCTCAGATCGGAACTAAGGCGTCTCGAGTAGGAACTGAGGCGCCTAGAGTAAAATTCTATCAGCAGTTTACCATTGCACAACGGATAAAATTCTATCCAATCTAAGGCATCTCAGGTCAACGGTAAACTTGGTTTTTAGGCTATAAATAGCCGCCAAAAGTTAAGTTTAGAAATCAACTCTTGTACTACATTTTCCTAGCTGTTTCCTATGTTGTTCAAAATCTGTAAGAGACTACTCCGCTAACAAACAAAGGAGATCTTAATAGTGAAGCTTTCGACTGCCCTAGATTAGCAACCACCTTGGTTGCAACCAAGTAATCCTTTTTGTCTCTTACTAGTCTGTTTTAATTATTTATATGTTTTTAATGAACTACTGCAACTAACATCCATCTTTATAAAGTGCAAAAGATAAAATTCTGACTTGCAGGGTAATTCACCTCCTCTTGCTGACCTGGAATGGTCCTATAAGTGGTATCAGAGCAGGTGCGCTTTTGAAGGACTAATCGCCTATTAAAGCAAGAGAAATGGCTGGAACCAGCATTCACCCACCTAAATTCGAAGGAGACTTCGCCATATGGAAGAAAAAGATGAAGGTATTTTTTTGTACCGATTTTGAAATTTTGTTAATTATTAAATATGGTTTCAAAGCTCCCAATGATACAAACAGGGATGAAAAAGAGGAGCATCTGTGGAACAAGCTAACTCAGTAGCAAATGGTGTAACGCCCCAAAATTTCCCTTTTAAGTCCTTAAAGTCCTTGAAATTAGTTAAAAATATTTTAGAAATATTCTAGATATTTTTAAGAATTTTTAGAATATTTTTATGAAATTTTTCGAGTCCGTTTAGTATTTTATTAAAAGAGATAGCCCGAAAATTCTCAAAACTAATTTTAGAAATATCTTAGAATTTATTCCAAATTTATGGATATTTTTATAGAATTTTTCCGTATACAAAAGTGGCAAAAAATGGCGTAGGTGGGAATTGAACCCTTCATCTACGCTGTAAGAGACAAATGGGCAGACCAGCTACGCTGGTTGGTTTTGTTAAAATAGATTGAGCGAAACAATAGATAAGGTATAATTAGGTAAATTCACCCCCCATAAGTATAAATAGATAATTAAGGAGAGAAGTTTTATTTTCCTCACCCAAACCCTCACGCCGCCCCTCTCTCCTCCCTTGGGCGAAAACACCAAGCCTAGGGCTTTCCTCTGGTGGCCGGCCAAGGCTCTCCTTCAAGAGATTTTCCGATATTCGGAATCCCCACGACGAGAGGAACGCGTGAGCGCGAAGAAATCTCCGAGACTCCGAGTTTCTCCGGAACCTCCGACGCCGTTCTTGGTTGTAAGTCCAAGATATCGAGGTAAGTACTGCTCACCTGCAGTAAGAGGCGGTTTTCCGCAAGTTTTTCCCGTTAGAAAGTTAAAAATGCAAATTTTCCTTTAGTTTATGATTTTGCATGTAACTCTAGTTTAATCCATGCTTGTATAAGTTTGATTAAGTACCCTATATGAGGTTAGGGGCTAAGAAAAGTTATGAGAAAAGAAAAGAGAAGATAAAGATAAGAAAAGAAAAGGCCAAGGCCTTAAGAAATCCCCAAAAGTCAAGACTTAGGGATTTGGGCACACAAGGTGCTCGTTAAAATGCCAAGGCATTCAAGATAAGAAAAAATAAGTATTTTATTTTCTAAGGCCAGTACCCGGCGTCCAAGGGCGTCGTTAAAGAAATCCAGGTGTCCAATTCCAAGGTCTTGGCCCTGGTAGACCAAGGTCTGCTCTATTAGGATTGGTGGCTCGCTACCCCAACCTTTTAGGGAACGCGCATAAGATGGTACTTACGTCTTAAGTGGATCCAAGTGAGTTATTATTTTCAAGTATATGCTTTAGCAAAGTTTTTCTAAAATTTAAGGAAATTTTCTAAAAGTTAAAGAAATATTTAAAATTAAAGAATTGCTAAAGTTTCAAGCTAAGCCAAGAAAAAGTGAGCTAAGATGTATTAATGCTTGAGTATGCATGTTTTGAGTTATACATGTTTTAGTGTTTCTTTTAAGCATAAAAGTATCTCGTGTGATTTCACATTGTTTAGAAAGCATGCTTGCACATTTCGAGTTTTTGTGAGCTAGATAGTACTTGCTAAGCTTTATGCTTATTAGTTGCATTTCCTCTTACTGCAGATAAAGGTAAAGACAAGCAATTCTGAAGGAAGGCGACGAGGCGGTGCTGAGTGACGTGTGTGTGGTGGCTGACCTTGGAGAGATCCTTGGGATGAGACAGTTTAGCTTATTTGAAATGCATGTTTAAGATTTCCAAATTCTAAGTTATTGTGTTATGGAGTTTATTAAACATTCATGCTTCGGATAGTTTTACATGCTCAATTTTGTAGAATGAAGATTCCATGTCATTTCAATTAGTATGCATACTTTTGTGAATGCACTAGATGAGCAAGGGCATGAGTAGTTTAACATGTGGATACATTGCATTTTAGACTTATTCTTGAGCTTATTATTATTCCCTTTTGGACTAGGTCCTAATTGTACTTAAAATGCTTGTAAATTCTGTAGAAAAGTAAGATTTACATTCTATGAAGTTTTAGAAATATTATTGCATGTGCCAAGATGTGGTTAGTTTCGAATTAAGTCTTATTGCTTGAAATATGCTTAGAAAGGTTGCATTCAGATTCCTTAATGCTTTAGTAATATTATAGAGCCTTGTGTGATGAGTTTAAATGCATGACTATTAAAGTTAGAATATCATTCTTAGATAGATTTAAATACAAATATACAAAAAAAGAGTTAAAGAAAGTTCCGCATTTTAGTCATTGCATTAGAGTCAAGAAGTAGACAAAGTAACGGTCCGTCTAAGGTAGAGAAGGCGGGGTCGCTATAGTTGGTATCAAAGCAGTTCCCATTCTCCAGCATCACACACACATCAGCATCAACCTTGCCGTCTTCAAGTAAGAAAGTTTTAAGTTTCAGTTTTTCTATTGCTCCTTTATTTAACTGCAGTATAGAGAAATGCTTAAGTACTTACTCAGATGTGCATAGAACAAGGAAGCATGTTTAATACCTTAGTATCACGGAATCATGTTTAATCCCTAGAATGGATATTAGGTTACTAAGTAAGAAGACAAGTCTATACCTAGAGATGTAGTAGTGATTTCTTGTTCCCTTATGCATTATTAGATGGCAAGAAGAGGCCGAGCTCCTAATGCAGGGAACAGAACTCCAGTTCCAGATAACAATGAGCCTGGCACAGAACAGCCAAACCTGATGGCAGTCATTGCTCAAATGCAAGCTCAGATTTCAGAGCAACAAAAGACCATTGCCACACTGATGGCAAATCAGCACCCAGTGCCCTCTACACCACCCACAGCAGGAGTGGAAACTCCAGTGGTGGCTGAAGTTCCACCAATCACACAGGAGACCCCTGCCGTGAACCGAAGACAAGAAGCATACCTCGTCCAGTGGCAGAGGCTGAAACCTGAAAGCTTCTCAGGCACGACTGAGCCCTGGGATGCCCAGGCTTGGTTCAAGACTTTAGAGAGCACAATGGAGCTTCTTGACTGGCCAGAAGTCGAGAAGGTCAAATGTGCCTCCTTCTGCCTAACTGGAGATGCTCGTATGTGGTGGGAGCGGGTCAAGAGTAAGAGGATAGTCAACCAGATGAGCTGGACAGATTTCGAGCAAGAGTTCTATGAGGAGTTCTTCCACATGCGGGTTACCAACAAGCACTACGAGGACTTCATGGAGTTCAGACAAGGTAACCTACCAGTGGGAGAAGCAGTCGCGAAGTTCAACAGACTAGCTCGCTTCTGCCCAGAGCTAGTCAGCACAGAGAAGGAGCGAGTCAGACTGATGCTCCGCATGCTGAACCCTGAGATAGCACTCAACGTGAACAGCGGGACGCACCGACCCCAGACCAGCGAGGAGTTGGTCAGTAGTGCACTAATCTCAGAGCACTATCTGAATAGCATCAAGGCACAACAAACGCAGCAGAGGCCAGTCCTGATTGAGAACAAGACAACAGGAGGCCAGAAGCCTCAACCAAATAACCAGAACTGGAAGAACAAGAACCACAAAAGGAAGCAGTGGCCTGGAGCCAAAAAGGAAACCCAGAGAACAAACAAGCTAGGTATCCACCTTGTCCTAAGTGTGGGAGGACCCATCCAGGAGCATGCCTTTTGGGTGTAACTGGGTGCTACTCATGTGGACAAGAGGGACACAGATCCAAAGACTGCCCAAACAAGTTTAAGGTACTTCCTCAGCAGTCCGTACAGTATGGAGGCAAGCCTCAGTTACATTACATGCCTACTATACTGGAGGGACCTCAGATCAGTCAGGGAAGGTTGGAAGCAACACCAGTTTCAACCAATGCCAGAGTCTTTTCCCTCACGAAGGAAGAAGCTGCCAGCGCCTCCACGGTCGTAACAGGTCAAATCATTATTTTTCAGCATTTAGCTACTACACTGTTTGACACTGGGGCGACCCATTCTTTCATATCAGTACCTTTTGCTAGTAAGTTACAGGTGCCTGCAGAGAGTTGGGAGTCCAGATTCCTGACAACTCTCCCCTCAGGGGAAATCATGGAATCCACCCAGAGGTTCTGGGTTGTGTCAATAAAGATTTCAGACCGAGAGCTATATGTCGATCTAATAGTCCTTGCGATGCAAGACTTCGACGTCATACTGGGCATGGATTTCCTCAGTAAGTACAGCGCTTTAGTGGACTGCCGTAGAAGGAAGGTGGTTTTCAGTCCAGAACGAGAACCACCGTTTGAATTTCAAGGAGCCCCAAGGAGGAAGACTCAGAAATTCCTCTCAGCCTTGGCAGCCCACCAGATGCTAGAACAAGGGTGTGCTGGTTTTCTTGCACGCATAGTGGACATAGAGGCAAAGGAAGAGCGCAAGCAGGAGGATGTACGGGTAGTCTGTGAGTATCCAGAAGTATTTCCAGAAGAACTACCTGGACTACCCCCCAACAGAGAAGTGGAATTCGAGATCGAGCTAGTACCAGGTACCGGTCCGGTCTCGAAGGCCCCATATCGTATGTCTCCAGCAGAGTTGAAGGAATTACAAGAGCAACTCCAGGAGCTACTAGACAAGGGCTTCATTCGCCCGAGTCATTCACCCTGGGGAGCCCCTGTACTTTTCGTCAAGAAGAAGGATGGGTCTATGCGTCTGTGCATAGACTACAGAGCGCTGAACAAGGTAACCATCAAGAACAAGTACTCCCTTCCTAGAATAGATGATTTATTTGATCAACTCAAAGGGGCTACAGTATTCTCGAAGATAGATCTGCGTTCTGGGTATCATCAGCTAAAGGTTAAAGAAAGTGACATCCCCAGGACGGCCTTCAGGACAAGATACGGCCACTACGAATTTGTAGTGATGCCTTTTGGAGTAACCAATGCTCCAGCAGTCTTCATGGAGCTGATGAACCACATCTTCAGGGAGTATCTCGATAAATTCATCATTGTATTTATTGACGATATTCTCATATACTCACAGACTCCAGAGGACCATGCTACACACTTGAGGATAGTGCTGCAGATCCTTCAGCAGGAGAAGCTCTATGCAAAATTCTCAAAGTGTGAGTTTTGGCTAGATCAGGTGGCCTTCCTAGGTCACATTGTATCCAAAGAAGGCATTCAAGTTGATCCAGCCAAGATAAAAGCAGTCAACAACTGGTGTAGACCCAAGAATGCCAGTGAAATCAGAAGCTTCTTAGGCCTGGCAGGATATTACAGAAAATTTATGGAGGACTTTTCCAGAATAGCCTCTCCACTCACAGCCCTGACCAGAAAGAATCAGAAGTTTGAGTGGTTAGATAAATGCGAGCACAGCTTCCTAGAACTGAAGAAAAGATTGACTAGTGCTCCCATCCTGACTGTTCCAGAGAGTGACAAGGCCTTTGACATCTACAGTGATGCATCCAAGATGGGCCTTGGAGCTGTCCTCATGCAAGATGGTAAAGTAATAGCATATGCCTCCAGACAGCTCAAGGACTATGAGAAGAATTACCCTACTCATGACCTTGAGCTCGCAGATGTGGTTTTCGCACTGAAGCTCTGGAGACACTACCTGTATGGAGTGCAGTGCAGAATCTTCACAGACCATCAGAGTTTGAAGTACTTCTTCACTCAGAAGGATCTGAATATGAGGCAGCGCAGGTGGCTAGAGTTGGCTGACACACGCCGTAGGCCACTTGAGTTCCAAGTTGGAGATTCAGTATTTCTCAAGGTCGCCCCTTTGAAGGGAGTGATGAGATTTGGCAAAAAGGGCAAGCTGAGTCCTCGCTACATAGGGCCCTACAAGATTATAAAGAGAGTTGGGAAGGTAGCCTATGAGCTGGACTTGCCAGAAGATATGTCAGCTATCCACAGTACGTTTCATGTCTCCATGCTAAAGAAGTGTATTCACGATCCCAATCAAGTGATTCAGCCTCAGTCAGTGCAAATCCAAGAAGATCTTAGCTATGAGAGCAGACCGACACAGATAGTGGACAAAGCAGTTAAAAGATTAAGAAACAAAGAGGTGCCACTAGTGAAGGTCATCTGGCAAAGTCAAAAGCATGAGGAGGCTACTTGGGAACGTGAGGACAACATGAGAGAAAGATATCCAGAATTATTCTAAGTTCGAGGACGAACTTTTCATAAGGTATGGGGGATTGTAACGCCCCAAAATTTCCCTTTTAAGTCCTTAAAGTCCTTGAAATTAGTTAAAAATATTTTAGAAATATTCTAGATATTTTTAAGAATTTTTAGAATATTTTTATGGAATTTTCCGAGTCCGTTTAGTATTTTATTAAAAGAGATAGCCCGAAAATTCTCGAAACTAATTTTAGAAATATCTTAGAATTTATTCCAAATTTATGGATATTTTTATAGAATTTTTTCATAAACGAAAGTGGCAAAAAAGGGCGTAAGTGGGAATCGAACCCTTCACCTACACTGTGAGAGACAAATGGGCGGACCAACTGCGCTGGTTGGTTTTGTTGAAATAGATTGAGCGAAACAATAGATAAGGTATAATTAGGTAAATTCACCCCCCATAAGTATAAATAGATAATTAAGGAGTGAAGTTTTATTTTTCTCACCCAAACCCTCACGCCGCCCCTCTCTCCTCCCTTGGGCGAAAACACCAAGCCTAGGGCTTTCCTCCGGTGGCCGGCCAAGGCTCTCCTCCAAGAGATTTTCCGATATTCGGAATCCCCACGACGAGAGGAACGCGTGAGCGCGAAGAAATCTCCGAGACTCTGAGATTCTCCGGAGCCTCCGACGCCGTTCTTGGTTGTAAGTCCAAGATATCGAGGTAAGTACTGCTCACCTGCAGTAAGAGGCGGTTTTCCGCAAGTTTTTCCCGTTAGAAAGTTAAAAATGCAAATTTTCCTTTAGTTTATGATTTTGCATGTAACTCTAGTTTAATCCATGCTTGTATAAGTTTGATTAAGTACCCTATATGAGGTTAGGGGCTAAGAAAAGTTATGAGAAAAGAAAAGAGAAGATAAAAATAAGAAAAGAAAAGGCCAAGGCCTTAAGAAATCCCCAAAAGTCAAGACTTAGGGATTTGGGCACACAAGGTGCTCGTTAAAATGTCAAGGCATTCAAGATAAGAAAAAGTAAGTATTTTATTTTCTAAGGCCAGTACCCGGCGTCCAAGGGCGTCGTTAAAGAAATCCAGGTGTCCAATTCCAAGGTCTTGGCCCTGGTAGACCAAGGTCTGCTCTATTAGGATTGGTGGCTCGCTACCCCAACCTTTTAGGGAACGCGCATAAGATGGTACTTACGTCTTAAGTGGATCCAAGTGAGTTATTATTTTCAAGTATATGCTTTAGCAAAGTTTTTCTAAAATTTAAGGAAATTTTCTAAAAGTTAAAGAAAGATTTAAAATTAAAGAATTGCTAAAGTTTCAAGCTAAGCCAAGAAAAAGTGAGCTAAGATGTATTAATGTTTGAGTATGCATGTTTTGAGTTATACATGTTTTAGTGTTTCTTTTAAGCATAAAAGTATCTCGTGTGATTTCACATTGTTTAGAAAGCATGCTTGCACATTTCGAGTTTTTGTGAGCTAGATAGTACTTGCTAAGCTTTATGCTTATTAGTTGCATTTCCTCTTACTGCAGATAAAGGTAAAGACAAGCAATTCTGAAGGAAGGCGACGAGGCGGTGCTGAGTGACGTGTGTGTGGTGGCTGACCTTGGAGAGATCCTTGGGATGAGACAGTTTAGCTTATTTGAAATGCATGTTTAAGATTTCCAAATTCCAAGTTATTGTGTTATGGAGTTTATTAAACATTCATGCTTCGGATAGTTTTACATGCTCAATTTTGTAGAATGAAGATTCCATGTCATTTCAATTAGTATGCATACTTTTGTGAATGCACTAGATGAGCAAGGGCATGAGTAGTTTAACATGTGGATACATTGCATTTTAGACTTATTCTTGAGCTTATTATTATTCCCTTTTGAACTAGGTCCTAATTGTACTTAAAATGCTTATAAATTCGGTAGAAAAGTAAGATTTACATTCTATGAAGTTTTAGAAATATTATTGCATGTGCCAAGATGTGGTTAGTTTCGAATTAAGTCTTATTGCTTGAAATATGCTTAGAAAGGTTGCATTCAGATTCCTTAATGCTTTAGTAATATTATAGAGCTTTGTGTGATGAGTTTAAATACATGACTATTAAAGTTAGAATATCATTCTTAGATAGATTTAAATACAAATATACAAAAAAAGAGTTAAAGAAAGTTCCGCATTTTAGTCATTGCATTAGAGTCAAGAAGTAGACAAAGTAACGGTCCGTCTAAGGTAGAGAAGGCGGGGTCGCTACAAATGGTAAGACTGAGTTCCACCTGCTGACGGTTCTACCTCCTCAAGAAGTTAACCGGATCAGCAGCTACCACTCTATAAAAGAGCTCTGGGAGAATTTCTAGAACTTCACGAGGGCACGTCAAAAGACAAGTCAGCAAAAAATGATCTTCTCCGAAACTAGCTGACAAATCTCCGAATGAAGGAAGGAGAGATGGTGGTCGAGCTTCATACGAAGATCAAAGAATTGGGACTCACACCCTGACCCACTGACCTCTCTGAGCACTCAGTCCACTGGACACTCCTCCAGCTGAGCCTCCGTCAGTTGCCTACCGCGCCTTCGTCAGTTGCCAGTTGTGCCAGACGCCGTTGAGACCTGAAAACACAATAGATCCAAACCTGCTCCATGGAAAGTCCTCCATTGACCCTCCTTGAGTATTTGAATCCTCTTGTATCACCTGCACACTTAATCAGAGCATTAACAAAGCAAATCAGCAGTGAATCAAGTATCAGAGATGAAGCGCAGAGAAATCAGATGTGTTCAGACGCGATCAGAGCGTCTGACAGTGCATTTTGAATTAAAGTGATCGGTCACCAGACTGATCCAAGAGCCTCCTGATCGGTCACCAGACCGATCAGGGTGGGCTCAGACCGATCAGGCTCCATCCTGATCGGTCCCCAACGCTCAATCAGAAATCGCGATTTCTCTGGGACTCTCCGGGACCGATCCCAGGTTGTGGATCGATCACCAGACCATACACCCCTTTGCAGGGCGATTTCTTAGCTTCGCAGTCCAACCCTCCTGATCGGTCACCAGACCGATCAGGGCATGCTTAGACCGATCAGGCTCCGTCCTGATCGATCATAGTGAGGAACTCGCGACACTTGATCATTCACCAGAACGATCCGAACAGTGTTCTTGATCGGTCACCAGATCGATCAGGAGCCAAGCAGTAAGAGGAACCAAACCGCACTGTATGCTCCCTGATCGGTCTGTGGACCGATCAGGAGCAGAGCAGTGAGCAAATTGCATGCTCCCTGATCGGTCACCAGACCGATCAGGAGCCGAGCAGCAGGTTCCCAACCTCAGTGTGTGCTCCCTGATCGGTCACCAGTCCGATCAGTCATCGCTGGATCGGTCACCAGACCGATCCACGAAGGAGCACCGTGCCAACTTCCCTGATCGGTCACCAGACCGATCCAGGCAAGGTCAAATCTCCTATAAGTCACGAGAACAAGCCTCCGGCCCATCTCTGACTCGTGCCATGCCCAGCTTCACTCACTGGGACTTCAACCTAGCCCTCCAAGCTAGGACCTGGCTTCACTCACCAGGGTTTCATCACCTAGCCCTCTAAGCTAGGACTTTTCACCCAACCCTCCAAGTTAGAACTTTTCACCTAACCCTCCAAGCTAGAACTTTTCACCTAGCCCTCTAAGCTAGGACTTTTCACCTAACCCTCCAAGTTGGGACTTTTCACCTAACCCTCCAAGTTGGGACTTTTCACCTAACCCTCCAAGTTAGGACATTTCACCTAGCCCTCCAAGCTAGGACTTTTCACCCAACCGTCCAAGTTAGGACTTTTCACCTAGCCCTCCAAGCTAGGACTTTTCACTCAACCCTCCAAGTTAGGATTTCGTGCCCAACCCGCGACTAGGACTTAATCCCCATGCGTTTAACCAAACTGAAATCAAAACTTAAATCGGTGTCAACATCAAAATAACAATCAGGGCCAGACTGCATCAACATGAGATTCTTGACAAAACTCGCTTGGATAAAGTGAGCTAGTAGTCTATTGTGATCAGAGAGCGCCCGAAGTGTTGTGGCGAGGTTTCTCCACCCACAAGGAGCGACAGATCTAGCCGGAGGTTATCCGGGAGTTGATCCACCGAAGAATTCTTGGATTAGTCACCCAACCGGGGTGGATACCAAGTAAATCAGGTTGTTAGCATTGTTTATTTCTTATTTACTTTGCATATTATTGTTTTCGTTGCGCTAACGACTTTGTAGAGATCAAAACGACGAAAAAGTGCTATTCACCCTCCTCTAGCACACCAAAGACAATCCTTCAGCCAATATTATATTGTGTGTGATGTATGTGTATGTGTAAATTGTCCGTCGGACTGGGAAAATACTGTCCAATTTTATATTGGCTTAGCGACTCCTCTGGTCTCGGGGCGTGACATCCTAAGCCTAACTTGTGTAAGTCAACTTGACCTACTCGGCTTTGTTTGGAGTCAACCCTCCAAGATTTTATTACCTATTGCATTTATTTTCCTTCCTTATTTCTTGTTTTGAGGCCTGAGGCCAATATTATATTGCGTGTGATGTATGTGTATATGTAAATTGTCCGCCGGACAGGGAAAATACTATCCAATTTTATATTGGCTTAGCGGCTCCTCTGGTCTCGGGGCGTGACATCCTAAGCCCAACTTGTGTAAGTCTACTTGACCTACTCGGCTTTGCTTGGAGTCAACTCTCCAAGATTTTATTACCTAAGGTCAATTCAGGTATAAAGAGGGCATGAAATAAATTTATTTGAGACCCTCTTTAGGCCTAAAATATTTCATTTCAAGGCCAAAGAGGACCTAAAATTTTTTATTTCAGGCCAAAAGAGGCCCTAAATTTTTCATTTCAGATCCTTTTTGGACTGAAATATTTTTATTTTAGGGGTCCTCTTTAGGAGTGAAAATATGAAATATGAAATAATAAAAATAAAATAAAAATAAGAAAAAATATATAAAATATAATAATTTTGATATATCAGACCCACTGATAATTTTTTCAATATCTGAAGCTAGGTTAGATATTAGTATCAGATATATATTTTTTTAAAAGATAAAGTAAAATAAATACAATAAGATATACAAAAATAGAGATTTAAATAAAGATATAATATGAATAAAGAATAAAGTAAAATAATAACATAAGTAAAAATATATATAATAAGAATAAAGTATAAAATAATAAATATGAAAGAGAGAAAGATTAAGCAAATATATAAATAGATAGAAAAATAATGATATAAATATAAAATATAGAATAAAAAATAAAAAATAAAACATAAAAAGAGTATAAAATACAAATAAATAAATAGAATTTATAGTTAAAAATATTAGAAATAAATATAATAGAAATTAAAATAAAATATTAATATGAAAAAAACATAATTCAATTTACCTTTAAATAAGGTTAGATGTATCATACTATTGAAGAATATCTATAAAGCCCCTAAATACATATTGGATAGCAGAATACAAGTCTTTGCAACACCATAAACTCATAATATTTGAAATTATTGCAATCAGACATTTCTACGTTCATCAGTGAGTTTTCGCCAAAATCCAATAATAGACCTACGATATTTGGATTTCTCAAAACTTAATATCACTAGGTAAGGTTCAGCTAAGAGAAGTTAATTATGATGTCAAAACTTAATCCTAATCACTAAAAATGATCTTCTTGTATCGTGCCACTTGGCACGGAATAATGCATCGTGTAGAGGTTGTAGCATATTTCGACTGTCTTTTTTTATCTCTCATCTTTAAATATTTATTTTTTTATATCTTTATATTTTATTATCTATCTTAATTTTTTTCTCATTTATATTTTATTTTAATTTCTATTATATTTATTTCTTATATTTTTAATCAATAAACTCTATTTACATATTTATATTATATATTTTCTTTATTTTTATTCTTTATTCTATATTTTATATTTATATCTTTATTTTTTTATTTGTTTATATATTTGCTTAATCTTTCTCTCTTTTATATTTATTATTTGATACTTTATTCATATTATATTTTTTTTATTTATTCTTTATTCATATTATATCTTTATTTAAATCTCTATTTTTTTATATTTTACTATATTTATTTTACTTTATCTTTTTTTTTAATTTTATTTCTGAAGCTAGTGTCTAACCTAGCTTCAAATCTTGAGAAAACTAATAGAGGGTCTGATATATCAAAACTGTTATATTTTATGTATCTTTTCTTATTTTTATTAATGTTTATATTATTTTATATTTTACATTTTTCATGCCCAAAGAGAGCTCCTGAAATCAAAATATTTTAGTCCTAAAGAGGGCCTGAAATGAAAAATTTCAAACCCTCTTTGGGTCTGAACTGAGGAAAAATATATGAAATATAAATAAAGAAATAGAATTCGTAGAATTGTATATATTATAAATATATAAAATAGAAATTAAAATAAATCTATATGTGAAAATTAAGATAGATTAGATATCATCGAAAAAATTATTAAAAATTAATTGAATTTCATTTCAGGTCCAAAGAGTGTCTGAAATAAATTAATTTCAGACTCTCTTTAGGCCTGAAATGTGGCCTGAAATAAAAATATTTCAGGTCCAAAGAGGGCTTGAAAATTTTTAATTTAGGCTCTCTTTAGGACTGAAATATTTTTATTTTAGGTTCCCTCTTTAAGAGTGAAAATCACACGGAAAACGAAGTTAAAATATCTAATCACATTTAGTGTGAAAAAGACAGTTAAAATGAAGACCAGATTTTTCAAGATAGGATTATTAGATTTATCACGAGTTCAGTTTTCAAATATCTAATCGTGTTACATGTCCACAAACTACGATGAATTAACTTTTTTTGAGAGTCAGTAGAAACACATTTGTGTCTGGATGTGCATATACAGAAATCCAATGGTAGTAGTTCCTAGATGCGCATACACGAAAATGATGTCAAAGAATATATCGTTTTAGTAATTTCTCAATGTCATATGAAAATTCCTTAATGCATCACATTTGTGTTTTCGCAGTCCAAATTTCTAACAAATTCCAATGGCAACTTGAAGTGGTAGTTTTGTTGAACAGCCAAGATAACATCTATAACCATGATAACAAAATTTTAGACCCTTTTGGGGTCTGAAATAAAAAATTGAGACCCTCTTTGGGCCTGAAATAAAAATATTTCAAGCCCAATGAGGATCTAAAATAAATTTATTTTTAACCCTCTTTGGACCTAAAATGAAATCCAATTGATTTTTAATAATTTTTTCGATGATATCTAATCTATCTTAATTTACACATATAAATTTTATTTTAATTTCTATTTTATATATTTATAATATATAAAATTTTACGAACTCTATTTCTTTCTTTGTATTTTATATATCTTTTCTTATTTTATTTTGTTAATATTTTTTGATATTTTATATTTTATATTTATATCCTTATTTCAAGCCAAAAAGTGCTTGAAATAAATTTATTTCGAGCCAAAATGGCCTTAATGATTATTTATAAGATAATCTTTTAATTATTTCTTAATCTTTTCACATTCACAGTAAAATGTAGTAAAAGCTTCGAGGCTTGGTCGAGTTACAAGGCAAGAAGAGATATATAGGGTAAGAGAAAATGAGAATATCTGTATCTGAACCACAATTTATTATTTTAAAATCAAATTATGAAAAGGTGATTCAGATATCTCAAAAAATGAACTATGAAAAAGAGTTATTGACGGGAGAGGTATAAGAGGAATGAGCATATTTTACATACGCCCTTTGGTAAAGAATAAATCATAGAATGCTATTTGGTAAATATGAATTCTCACGTACGTCTTTTGGTAAAATGCTGAAAACTAACATAAAGGTCGAGTAAACTGTCTAAAGGGAAGAAAAATTAACGGCTTTTTACCAAACGATGCATGTGAGAATTAGGAATTACCAAAAGGCGTACTGAGGTTTCTTTTTTACCAAATGGCGCATCAAATTTAGTGATCATCCTCTTATACCCCTCCCGCCAAGAATTCTCTGTCGCTTTCTCTTTCTCAGTTAGAAATCCGAGACAGCTGAACCGCTTTTTCAAACTTTTCAATTTAAAATAGTATATTATGGGAATCGGCTAAAAAACGTAAAGTAAACAAAGAAAAATTATTTAAATTAAAAAAACATCTCTTCGAGTATGATTTCAGAAATATAAAGAGATGTTTCTTTATATTTGATTAATATAAATTAATATATTAAATAATATATTAATATATAAAAAACCTATCATTACACATAATTTCAGGTTCAGGCCCACGTTGAGCCTGAAGTCATTTACTTCAGGCCCACTGTGGGCCTAAAGTCTTTGATTTCAGGCCCACGTTGGGTCTGAAATCAGATGACTTCAGGCCCAATGTGGACACAATTTTATTTTATTTTAAAAATATTTTTTATAATATTTAATCATGATTTATTAAATTAATTATTTATAGGGTAATCTTTTATATAATTCTACAAGTTGTGACAAAATCCTCTCATTTTATTGAAATATTCAGGTGTGATTAAAACATGTTTACATTTGTTTAAACTTGAAATAAGATGGTTCCATCTGGATACTATCTAAATACACAATGCATAGTAAAATTGGGTTCCTGTTAGACCAACAACTCATATTTTCAGAATTTGTTGCAATAGGACTTTTATAGGTCCATCAGTGGGTTTCCACCGAAACCTACTGATGGACCTAGGATATTTGAATTTCTCAATACTCGATATCACTAGTTAGAGTTAAGTTAGGAGATGATATTTATGATGTCTAAACTTAGTCCTAATGAATATAAATTATGTTCTCATACCGTATCAGTTGGCACAGAACTATGCAGCAACGATGGTCTACCAGGGACTTCAGGCCCACTGTAGGACTGAAGTCATTTTTTTTATTTACAAGGGGTATCTAGGCTTACGGCCGACTAATCTGCTTGCTGACCGACCCTGCCCCACAGCCTTCAACGAGAGTCCCCACCGGTCAACGAGGGTAAATTTCGGGATGGAGACATGTGGTGACTTCACCACTGATGATATCGATACCCAATGGCCTAACCACGATACCCAATGGCCCAACCACGCAGCAGCCTGTGGCGATTTCTTCCGTCAGCATACTGTACACTCTACCAGGGAGGAATCGAACTCGAAAAGTGAGGGATCACCCAAGTGAGCCATTACCAATCACGTCATGCCCGCGGGGGCAATAATATTAAGCACTAGAAAGAGGGCTTGAACCTCCGACCTTGTGGTTAACAGCCACACGCTCTAACCAACTGAGCTATTCCAACACTCTCTTTTAAATCATGCTGATTCCCATAATATTTTTGAAATCATGCTGGAAGAGATATTTCTTTTAACTGAAATATTTTTTCTTTATTTACATTACGTTTTTTAGCCAATTCCCACAATATATTATTTTTGTTAAAATTTGGTGACCCGAATTCTGTTTAATCCGTTAATATTTATTAGATATTTTCTTATTAATATATTAATTAACAGATTCTTTATAAATCTGTTAATTAACAGTTTTGTTATTAATTTTTTATTTGATTAAGTATTCTAAGGTCCCTATAAATTGTGTATCTCATAGACAAGTTGAATCAATCAATCAAGAAAATTATTTGGTTATCTCTTCTTTCTTTTCTCTACCTCTCTTTTTCTCTACTGCTCTTTACTTTTTTATGATATAAGAGTTGCCAACTTTGTATTCCATCGTTCTTAGTGATTTTTCCTCCTCTGCCCGTGGTTTTTTCCTGTCAAGGGTTTTCCACGTAAATCTGGTGTGTTCTCTATTATTCTTGTTGTCGTTTTTCCGTTCTAATCCCATAACAAATGGTATCATAGCCAGGTTGCTCATCCAGATCTAACCATGTGCGTTAAGCCTTAAATAAAGGATATGTGGGCTCCCGTGTCTTGATCAAAGAGGACCAGTTCTAGTTGCGGCTAGGTGGTGAAGTCCTAGTAGGTCAGGTGGGCCGAGGGGCCGAAAGTCTTGGTGGACCAGACATCAAGAACAGAAAGGCTTTTCGTTTGTGGTGGGGGCATGTGATCCTTTGTTTGAGGGGGGGATTGTTAGGGGTTGCAAGAGTGCAAACTTAGTTCCACATTGAATAACACATGGACAGATCATAGGTTTATAAGGAATTTGATATCTCCATTGGCAAGAGGCCTTTTGGGGAGAGCCCAAGAGCAAAACCATGAGGGCTTAGGCCCAAAGTGGACAATATCATGCCATTGTAGAGATATCCTAATTCCTTTTGGTCCTAACAAGTGGTATAAGAGCAAGGTTGGTTTTGAAGATTTCAAACGGGATTAATGACAACGGTAAACATGAAGTATTATATTCCTCTTTTGGATCGTAACACCAGATTTACGCTGTGGCAGGTTAAGATGCGAGCGGTGCTAGCGCATATGGACTTGGACGACGCACTGTTCGCGATAGACAACATGCTCTCGACATGGACAAAGGAGGAAAAGAAACATAAGGATCGAAAAGCTCTATCTCAGATCTACGTTCACCTATCGAATGAGATTTTACAGGATGTTTTGAAAGAGAAATCGCTGCTGCACTATGGCTAAAACTGGAGCAGTTGTGCATGAGAAAAAGTCTTACGAGCAAACTGAGTCTGAAACAACGTTTGTATTCTCATCGCATGACAGAAGGTACGTCGTTAAGAGATCACTTAACCGTGTTTAAGGAAATTGTCTCTGACTTAGAGGCGTTGGAGGTCCAATATGACGATGAAGATTTTGCATTAATCTTATTGTGTTCTTTACCCTCGTCATATACTTTTAGGGATACTATTTTATATAGTCGTGATACTCTTACTTTGAATGAAGTTTATGATTCATTATTCTCAAAAGAGAAAATGAAACAGCTTATCGAAGGATCTGAGGCTCAGGGTGAGGGTCTTATTATTCGAGGAAGGACTCAGGAGGAAGACTCTGATGGTAATATCAGGGGCAGAAATAACGATAAGATCTGTAATTATTGCAAGAAGAAGGGTCACATCAAATCTGAATGTTATAAGCTGCAGAATAAGAATAAAAGGGCAAGTGAAAATTCGAGGGAAAAACAATCAGAAAAGTCTGGTGAGACTGATGTTGTCGAAAATTACAGTGATGGTGAACTTCTCGTTGCCTCTGATGCTGATTTGAAGCAGAGTGAGGAATGGATTCTTGATTCTGGTTGTACGTTTCATATGTGTCCCAATCGGGACTGGTTTTCAACATATGAAACGGTTTCGAGTGGTGCTGTTTTGATGGGGCAATAATACATCTTGCAGAATTGCTGGTATTGGTACGGTCAGAATTAAGATGTTTGATGGTGCCATTCGGACACTTGGTAATGTGAGGCACGTTCCTGATTTGAAGAGAAATATGATCTCTTTGAGTATTCTTGATTCTAAAGGGTACAAGTACACTGGCGAAGGTGGAGCTATGAAGGTCAGTAAAGGGTCTCTTGTTGTGATGAAGGGACTAAGGAAAACCACCAATTTATATGTTCTGCAGGGATCCACAGTAATAGGTGATGTTGCCGTCACAAGGTGATATTGATAAAAGTAGATCACTTACGGGAAGCTTATAAGAAAGCTATTTGGTTAAAAGGACTATTCAGTGAGCTTAGCGAAGACTTGCAGATTACTACAGTCTTTTGTGATAGTCAGAGTGTCATTTTTCTCACGAAGGATCAGATGCTTCATGAGAGGACAAAGCACATTGATGTGAGGTACTTCCTATAGTTAAGTTTAAGCATTACTTGGACTTGGTTGATGTTAGATGCTGAGATTTGCCTGTGGGGCTTTTGTAGAAAAGGTGGAGAATGTTCTTTTTTGAAGATTTGTGGAATTCGCGTCAAAGTGGAGATTGTTAAAATTTGGTAACCCGAATTCTGTATAATCCGTTAATATTTATTAGATATTTTTTTATTAATATATTAATTAACAGATTCTTTATAAATCTATTAATTAACAATTTTATTATTAATTTTTTATTTGACTAAATATTCTAAGGTCCCTATAAATTGTGTATCTCATAGACAAGTTAAATCTATCAATCAAGAAAGTTATTTGGTTATCTCTTCTTTCTTTTCTCTACCTCTCTTTTCCTCTATACTTCTCTTTACTTTATTATGATATAAGAGTTGTCAACTTTGTATTCCGTCGTTCTTAGTGATTTTTTCTCCTCTGCCCGTGATTTTTTTCTGTCAAGGGTTTTCACGTAAATTTGCTGTATTCTCTATTATTCTTGTTGCCGTTTTTCCGTCTAATCATGTAACAATTTTAAATTGACATGTCTGAAAAAAACGGATTCCGATGTCTCGGAATTCTAACTGAGAAAGAGAAAGTGACAGAGAATTCTTAATAGGAAGAGTATAAAAGGAAGATTACTAAATTTGATACGCCCTTTGATAAAAAAAAACTTCAGTACATATTTTGATAATTAGAGATAATTTTTAAATTTCACATGCGCTGTTTAATAAAAAGTCAAAAAATCAAACATCATTAGGTTTCGAGTGCTGAGCATGAGATTTGGGTTTCGACAGTAAATACAGGAAGAGGTAAGCACGATGCATGGCTAGAACGTAGGTCTAGGTGGCAAATAATAAAACCAAATAGTATGAGAAAAATTAAGTACAAAATATTTAACGAAAATAAAAAAGGAAAATAAATGAAATATTATTGACCAAATAGATTTGACCAATAAAACATTAAATATCATGTTAAATCTAATTTTGTTCCGTAAAACAATAAATATTATCAACTAAATTTAATTTGGGCCAGTAGAAAATTACACATTAAGAGAAATAGATTTGTTTAGTATAAAAATTAAACATTATCGGTTAAATTTGATTTTAGTTAGTAAAAAATTATACATTGGGTCAAATTTAACTTTGGTCGGTAAAAAAATTAAAATAATCCACTAAAATAAATTGTGGCCCACCAATTTAGACCGAAAATTTCCGTCGTAAAACTTAGGGGGCATTTGGTATCTTTATTTTTCATTTTCATTTTTTATAAAAAATATGGTTTTCTTGAAAAATTATTTGGTTTGTATTTTCCAGTCTTGTTTTCCAAAAAAAAGGTATAGAGTTTTCTGGAAAACTAGAGAATGAAATAAAATCATTTTCTAAAAAATTAAAAAATACGATTTTCTGAAAAATGAAAATAAAAAATGGACTAAACCAAACGCTCCCTTAACTTTTCTCATAATGTAGTAATCCTAACTAGGTAAGGCTCTAACCTGAAAAATGAAATTTCCCTTGACCATTTTAGGGTAACATGAGTATGTCTTGGAATGACTTAGGGACTAAATCTCCACCAACGAACCCTAGGCACCACTATATCTATAATACAATCGAAATTCTTGTGTATGCTACAAAATAATGCATGTAATTTTGTTTGTGATTATATATTTTTTGATATTGCTCTAATTTTAATAAATTATCGAAAGACTAGCTCAAATGAGTATTGATTTGTTAGTGAGAGCCCTAGAGTCAATCATATGATGATTACTTTTTGGACTCATTGTATCATATTCTTGTTTATATATTTCTTATATATAAAGGCATTTCTTATGGTTATTGTACTTATGTGTATTGGTGCCAAATAACTTAGTATAATAACGTCCTTGAGTAGAAGGTTCTTATCTATATCAATCGATTAGTTGAATCGATAGTGAGATGATATAGAGAACACTACTCTTAATTATTCCTAGTCAAGTATTAACATTCAAGAACAATGTTAATGCATAGAGACTAGCATGTAGGTCAACATGATGACTTGATCTCACAAGTCATGGATATGAGATATCAAGTTGACACATGGGTATACATTAGAGAATGTATACTGAATGACCCGCCATGAGAAAGTATCATGGATCGTTATATGAGTGTCATATACTTTCTCATGTGACTATTAGTATGACTATTAGTCCTTAGACCTGAAGTCACCATAGTTCCCTACATAAGGAGTTATGTACTTTGGTTTCGTCAAACGTCACCCGTAACTGGGTGGACTATAAAGGCGATTACTGGGTATGTAACAAATTATGCGGAGGGATGTGAGTGATGTAGATGGGATCTATCCCTCCTATATGACGGGAGAGATATCATAGTCTTGATAGAGTGAGATCACTAAGTGCATGGCCATGCCCAAATAAGGCAATATGAGATATTGAGCTTATTTGATTATAGTGAGTCTACTTGGAGTTCAAGACACATAGATTGATTGGAGGATGACACGGTCTATGCCTCATGAAAGATCAATCTAGATATCAAGGATAGAAGGACGTTGTCACATATTGTGATGGTCACAATTATTAGTCACATTGGTGATGTTGGATCTCAACATTCTTGTAACTTGGGTAGCAATGATGTGTTGCTAGATACCGCTCATTGCTTATGTTTCTAAGAGGTTAGAAGCATTGCCAACGTTACAAGAACCTATAGGGTCACACGCAAAGAACAAATAGATGGAGAAAAATGAAGTCAAGTTTGACTTGGCTAAATATGGAAAGTCCATAAAAGGCAAGTTTGACTTGACCCAAATCCAAATCAAGTTTGACTTGACTTGGTTCCACTTCAAGTTAGACTTGACATGAGAGAAGAAATGGAGTCAAGTTTGACTTGACTAAATATGGAAAGTCCATAAAAGGCAAGTTTGACTTGACCCAAATCCAAATCAAGTTTGACTTGACTTGGTTCCACTTCAAGTTAGACTTGACATGGGAGAAGAAATGGAGTCAAGTTTGACTTGACTAAATATGAAAATTCCATAAAAGGTAAGTTTGACTTGACCAAAAGGTCACCTCACCTTGACTTGACCAAGTGATGACTTGGCTTAGTTTCCCCCCATTTGAATTTGAATTCAAATTGAAAGGGGTTAAGGAAAGCCACCTAATGGCCATTAGTGGCCATTATGGCCGGCCACTTAATGGCCATTAATGGCCATTAAGTGGCCGGCCACCATGGGAGAACAAAAAGGGTTTTGTTTCATTTTTCCCAAGGTGAGTCTTCTCTTCTTCCTCTCTAATCGTTGGAGTTCTTCTTCCTCTTCTCCTCTTGACCGAATCCTACAAGGTGCTAGCACACCTAAAGGATTTCATCCATCTACTTTTGTTCGCGTGGATACTTCTAGAGGGTTGCTACTTTGCAACCTTGAGATCCGACACCAACCGAGGAGCAAGCGGGGCACGCACCAAAGGTAAAATAGTTATCTTTCTTTAGATCTAGGAGTAGATCGGGTTTTGAAGCATGTAAACGAGCACTCGTATATTTTTGAAATTGCTTTCTTCGCTCGGATCCTAACTTTTGGGGCTTTCGGGGTTTCCGCGACGCGAAAAAGCGGTTTTTGCGGCCCGAAAACCCCTACATGATTATCAAGCATGAAGCTGAAAGGAGTTCTCATTGTTGAGAGGTTGGCTTTAATTCAAAATTTATTCGTGTAGACCGCATCATCATCCATCCACTTCAAGCTAACTTTTATCGCTATCTCTTATCATTCAAGTTTGTGTTGTTCTTCATTTGATCTATACTTTACTTTCCTATGAGATCATTAAGTGTTCTTTACTTAACATTCTCCATGAGATGTTCTTTTCCATCATCTTATATAATTATAAATCTCGACTATGAGTTCGTAAGTTGTCAAGTTTCTTTTTCTATGGTCAACATTTTAGGTGGCTTACTATGTACCAAATTGATTTATGAGATTAAGATTCAGCCTTCATCCGTCTATATCCTTCCATGACTACCTCAACCCCTTGGTGCACTAATTTGTTAGTATCAAAGTATAATAAATAAGATGACTCATTCACAATAAATGAGAGCGATATTTTGGTTCGAACCTTACTATAATTTGTAAAAAATTAAAATTATTATTATTATCCCCCCCCCCCCCCCCCCCCCCCCCCCCCCCCCCCTTCTCTCCCCGACAGGGTGTCATGATCAGCCCTCCAATATAAGTACCCTAGATTAGTTTTGATATGATCAATCGATTTAAGTTAGGTTATGGTGTGTTTAATCCCTGTGTCTAAATGTATAGAACTTAGGAACAGGAAGTTGAGCGGAAGACGCAGCGGTCGAGAAGGAAGACACGGAAAGGGAATTGACGGGCTCGGTGCATCCGAGGGACGCGAAGCTCTGCGGAAGATTACGCCGGTGGAGTGAGAAGGGGGTGCGCGGCGTTTGAGGGACGAGAAGTCGGGAGGAAGGACGCTCGAGGGGCAAAAGACCGGAGTTGGGTTCGAGTGAGCCTAACTCCAGTTTACTGGAAATCACCTAAGAAGATCAGAAGACAGGCTGGAGAATGATCAGCGGCTGCTAACCAAAATAGCCACTGTCGGGCGCTCATGAGCACATGGGCGCCTGGTCTGTCGAGCGCCTGGTCTGTCGGGCGCCCGAGCACTCGGGCACCCCTGTGCTATCAGGCGCCCGAGAAACGTTGCTTTCTGGATAAACATTAGGCCACGTGTCAAGTGTCCAAGAGCTCTCGGATGCCCTACAACTGCCACGTCAGCAAACGGATAATTCCTAATGGGGCTATAATAGACCCTTGAAGCTCAGTTTCATTCAACCAATGATTTCCAAGCATTGGCAAACAAGTGTAGTTTAATTTCTTTCTTTTTCTGAGATTTTCACGTGTAAAAGGCTTCTCCGCTCGAAGGAGTTATATTCAGGGGGATCGAGTCATATTCAACCTTGGATTAGCAACCTCTGTGGTTGCAAACTAAGTAAATCCGATCGCCTCTTTATTTATTATTTGCTTTCTTAATTTATTTATGATATTTGTGTCCTAACTAACATCTTTGTTGAGTTAAAAATAAAAGATTGAGTTTTTTTTCAGAAGAAATTCATCCCCTCTTGTCGACGTTCGATCACCCTCACATCAGACATCTAAAGTTTGAGATTCAGATATGACATATATATTATGGAGGACACTAGGTATTAGAGAAAAAATGATGAACCAGGCAGCAGGCAAATTGAACCTAGGGTGACCGGCTCAGCCCCACGGAAGTTTCCCACCGGTCACTAGGGTAAATCGGGAAGCGCTCGCGGTGGATAGTCTAGAAGCCCAGCGTCCCAGGGTTCGCGCTCCATTTGGAGGAAAAATTCCTACAAAATGTGTCGTAGCTGAGGATCGAACCGTGGATGCATGGGTTAACAACTAGTTACCCTACCGCTGCACCATAGTCCCGGGGCAACGGACACTAGCTATTAGAGGATGCATATTCTAGTGGCTGATTAAAATTTTTTATGAGATCAAATTGATCATCTTGAAGATTAATCATGACATTAACATCTGCACAAGAAAAATAGATGTGAGCAAAGTTAATCAATAGTTCTTAGTGAAGCATATGACTACCCTATAGTCTATATTTTTAAAATTACAATAAATAATGTCTCGTTATCGCTCTTAAATATTAATTGTAGTTTTTTGTATGCACGCCGCATTTGTGAAATGATGAAACATGATGATAAGTATAGGTAGCCTAGCTATAGGGTTCCAAGGTCGACATTCTTGTCCTAAATGTTGATCTATCCTTCTTCCTTTTATGAATGCAATAGTAATTTTTACATACATTTGTAGTTATAAATTAGGGGTCCTCTATAGAATTAACATTCATCCTAATTAGAAAGTTTGATGTGTACATAGATTGACCATAATTAAAACTTTTATTTTACAATTTATATGCGTATCGTATGCACATTTTTAAGGGTAGTACTAAATGGCTAGAATCTAGCCGGCTAGAATTTGTCCTTCTTAAGTTCTTTTTTAATTTTTAAATTATTATTAAAAATATTTAAAATTAATTTATATTCTTTCCTATTTATTTTCATATTAAATTATATTTTTTTCTATTTATTTCATATTAAATCATATCTTTTTCTATTTATTTTCATATTAAATTAATTTTTTAACTTATAAAAATCTATTATGATTGTTTTATAATTTTAATGAACATTAAAGATGTTTAAATTTAATTATATATTTTTATTTTTATTTTCATATTAAATTATATTTTTTTCTAATTTATTTTTATATTAAATTAATATTTTTTAATTTTTAAAGGGTCATTCTAGCTGGTTAGATTCTAGCCATCTAGAATTAATGATGAAAAATTACTTGGTAAGCGAGTTAGGTAGATAAGGTAGATTTATAATATTAAATTTTTGTCATTGGGATCACCAATTGAAGTTTGTTACGTAATAGATGTGGCTTTAGTCAAAGCTTGAGCAATTATCTGAAAGAGAAATTTAATGCTAATAACGCTCAAGGATTTACATAAACTTGGATCGAGGTTTAAGGATTAACAAATACCTTATACAATTCAAATGCGGTTCATAGTTGATGAGCACAAAAGTCACCTTCGAATGCGACGGCGATGACAAAGTCAGACGTTGACATGTAGTTAGTTGCATTTTTGAAAAAATAAAAAAATAATCGCGTTTGGTAAAGACTTTGCCAGTGAACTTTCAATGGCTTGTTAATTCTACTGCGAGGCACGACTTTTGCTCGCTGAGCCAATGGCAATGAATGCAGCTCGTACTATAATTAACGTAATTTCTCTTCTTTGTAAATCGTTATTAATTCATAACAGGAAAAGTAATTAAAAGCTATTAATTTATTTCTTTTTTGTCATGGGTCTATCTGTAGACCGTGGCCACACTGTATGAAACCTCAACTTCATGTACAATATTGAATACTCAGAAATCAATACTTTAGCACATGGCTTTTTGTCTTAATTTGTCTGCTTGCTCTAGCTTCTCATTTTGTGTTTGGATTAGCCTCTGAGACTATGGTGCAGCGGTAAGGTAATTAGTCGTTAATTCAGGCATTTGTGGTTCGATCCCCAGCTACGACATATTTTACAGGAATTTTTCTTCCAAATGAGGCGCGAACCCTGAGACGCTGGGCTTCTAGATTGACCACCGCGAGTACTTCCCGATTTACCCTGGTGACCGGTGGAAAACTTCCGTGGGATCGAATCGGTCACCTGAGATTCAATTTGTCTTTTTCATTTTGTGCTTGGATTGAATTGGAAGAATTTGCGAGACCCCGAAAAAGAAAAATTATATATCATATTATTGTGATTTTCTTCAGTGACATAATTTCCAGACAAATCATCATTTAGATGGAGAGTAGAAACGCTGATTATATTATATTAAGGAAAAGGATGCAACAATTTTTATTGATAATATATATGATCTTTTATATATATATATATATATATATATATATATATATATATATATATATATAGATGGTGATGGATCACGTGCCACGTATCCTTTGGTTGATTGATTGATTGATTGCGGCATGTGGTGATGGTTTTTCACTTGGAGAAGTCAATTTTGATGCCGCCCACCGACGCCTTCCCTTTCCCTGCCCTCGGCACGATCGTCACCAGCACGCTGTCGTCGTCCTCCGCCCCGATGTCCTCCAGCAGGTCCGTGATCCCGAGGCGAAGCCCCGTCCTCAGCTTCTTCTCGTTCTTCCGGTGCTTGTGCTTGTGAGGCACGTTCACGAAGCTTCCGGCGAACTCACTCTCGCCGGGAGTCAACCCCTCCGTCCCCTCGAGAGCGTTCACGAACACGTCGAATTTGATGAAGAAGTCGCGGTCGTACTCGATGCCCTCCAACACCAGTACCTCCTCCTCCGCTTCCTTCTCCGCCCCGCTCCTCGACACTTTCGGCCGCTTCACTGTGAAGCTCACCGGCGAATTAAGCACCACCGGGAACCTCGCCGCCTCCGCGGTAGAAGCCCTCGGTCTCCCCAGCCGCTGAGGACCTGCGGCCGCTCTCTTTGCCGGCGTCGGCCGCGACTTCAGCCAAGGGATCGCCACGTCCTGGTACGTGTACTGCAGCCGCTCCGTCTCCAGGCAGTCCTTCACCGTGACGCGGATAAGGTCCGCGTTCTCGTCGTAGAAGAGGAAGCTGGCGTTGAGAAAGTCCTTGTCGTCGAAGTCGCGGTGCCGGCCACCGAGCTTCTTCCACAGGTACCACACGCGGTCGACGTTGCCGTGGTGCGCGAAGAAGATGGGGTCCCTCGCCGCCGAGTAGAAATTGCCCATGTCCTCCCCGTTCGGCTGCGACGAGTCGCCTGTCCAGATGTGCACCGGACCGTGCGGGATTCTCTCCAGCGTCCCGGAGCCAGGGCTGGGCTCGTCGCCAGCGCGGTACGGCGAGCCCATGAACAGCAACGGCGTCTTGCCGCCGGAGACCACCTGGCGGTACATGATCTTGAGGTTGTGGTCGACTTGCTGCGGGTAGGGCAAGCCAGGGTCGACACCGTTGAAGTCGAGATCGATGAGGGCAGGAGGCTGGTGCCGGGCGTCGCGTAACTTGTCATAGAGCGAGGAAGACTTTTTAGTGTAGATGGAGGGCATCTGGATGCCTCCCGGCGCGTCCCAGTTCCAGAAGGGAAGTGCGAAGGTCTCGTCGCCGATCAGTTTCCCTGCGAATCGAATCAAAAACAGTATGAAATCTACGAGAAGATTAATCATCGAATAAATAAATAAATAAATAGGAGTATATATATATATATATAAATTTTACGTCAAGACTTTATCACTTAAACTCGTGCACACTATGTATTTGATTTTTTTAAATTTTTTTTTTTGTAATTATCCCTGGGATTAATATTAAGCGTAAAAAAAAAATTTAAATCAAAGAAGTAGTTAGGGTTTGTACGAAGGTTAGGTTGCACGGTAAAGTTCTTAAATATGACAAAACTCTATGTGTGTGTATATACACACACACCAAGTATCCTCTCGTGGAAGTAGAGGTAGAAGCGGTGCCACGGCAGGAAGAGCCAGGAATTGTGAACTTGGATCTCCAGGTCGGGGAAGCCGATCTGGTCGTAGGCACCGTCGCAGTAAGCGCAGTGGATGTTCGCCTGCTGCGTGAAGTTGCGAGGGTCGTCGGCCGGCAGCGCCTTCATGAGCTCGACGGCCTTGGTGTACTTGGCCAGGTAGTCGGCGTCGACCTGGTGGGCGGCGGGGCGGACGCGGAGGGGCGATGACTGCGGCGGGAGCTTGAAGTCCCTTATGGTGCTGGAGTATGGAGGGCAGCAGTCGACGACAGGGACGCCGTTGGGCAAGTCAGCGGGCCCGCACTTGGAGAGATCCGGCGCCGTGATCGGGCTGCCAAAGGCCGGTTTGCTGCCGACCCCAAATCCGCCGACGGCCGCGGCGGCGCCGCAGAGACCGAGGAGGACGTCGCGGCGGTCGAGCGTGGGGTTGTGCTCATCATCGCTAGATTTGCATGCGATCTTGGAACACCGACGACGTCGCCTAATTATGAAAGCAGGGCTTTTGGCGGGGAAGGCGCATGCAAAGGAGTTGTTAATGGTGGTCGTATTTGGAATATTGCATGGAATAACAAGGCTAGCCATTGTATTTATATAAATATTAACTGCACCAGATTATTTGATATCTTAATCAATAATCACATACATAAATATAAGTACATATATATAGGATTTTGTAGGACGAGGTGAGATCGTCATGGGCGATTTATATAGAACGTGTGAAGTGCAAATTGTCGTTCATAAATCACGTGTGCAAATTAATACACTTAGGGTTACGTGTGGTACATTGTCTTTGAACAATATGTGGTTTTCCTAGATTCACTCTAAAAAAAAATAATGAAAGATCATAAAGTCAGATATCTGGATATGTTCTAGATCAGCGAAGGTCCTTTAAATATAATTAATTTTCATCAACATTGTTAGTCTCCAAGTACGAAGGGTTCTCCCGGGGATCTCTTTTCTGAGAGGGTTTCGGGAGCTCTGGAAAGAGAGTCGTTCAGACTCGCTATATCTTGCCACACAGCTTCTTCAGCCCACGTGTCAGCCACGGGATACTCAATCCCATCACAAGTCCCTCCCTTCAAGTTTGATCGAAGGAAGTGTACGTCTGACTGATTAGACTAGTGTGGTGATGAAGAAACTATGCCCCAGTGGGTCCTTGCACCCGTTACTGCTTCCCTCGCAGTTACACTAGGTCCAAGAATTGTAGAATTTGCCCCGAGTCTCAAGGCAATCCCTTTTTGGTTTTGTGTTCCCAAAAAGGCTGCTATGGTTTCCGAAGTACTACAATGATACCTGTTCATCCTTCATAAAGGTGCATGGTGCTCTTTAATGGTGAAAAAGCCCCTTCGCGAATTCCTCGTCACCACGTGCCCCAATTGCCCTCTTCACGATCTCTTACTGATGTGCGCAGCAGTAGCAGGCTCATATCAAGCGGTTGTTCCATGGCACTTCCCTGATGTGGTAGTTTGTTGTCGTCCACGTGCTTTGCCCCTATTGCACACATGCGAGCGGCTTCCTCCATATAAGAAGGGGAGGCGAAGAAGTTCGGTCATCTTCTGGCTTCGCTGTTTGGTGAACTTCATCTTCGTCTTCTTCCCTAAGGATTCTTTTCGTGTAAGTCTTCTGCCTCCTTCCCGTATTTTTTCTTAGGAACCATGGAAGGTTATCGAGTGGAGTCGTATGAGTTTGCCTCTTCGAAAGTGAGGACGGAGGCTCTGCAGGTGGCCATTGAGGCCTACGGCATTCCGGGCAAGATGGCGGTGGTGATCCCTAAAGTTGATCAATTACGTTGTTAGTTGTGCAAGCGGAAATACAAACAAAACAAAACTTACAACGTAAACAATGCTAACATGAGAGATTTACTTGGTATCCACCCCTAAGGGTGACTAATCCAAGAATCCGTCGGTGGATCACTCCCCGGATAACCTCCGGCTAGCCCTTGTCGCTCCTTGTGGGTGGAGAAACCTCGCCACAGTACTTCAACAACACCTGAGCACCAAAGGCTACTAATCTACTCTACCCAAGCAGATTTCGCCAAGAGTCCCAGCCCAAACCGAGTTCTCTTTAAATAGAACTTAGGCTGGAAACCCTCGCTGGCAGTCGACTGTGATGGATCGTCTAAGGCGTACAGAGGGGGGGGGGGGGTGAATGCACTTTTTCGGATCGTCTTGATCTCTACAACGTTATTAGCGCAGCGGAAACAATAACATGCAAAATAAATACGGAATAAAACACTGCTAACACCTTGATTTACTTGGTATCCACCCCGGTCGGGTGACTAATCCAAGAATCCTTCGGTGGATCAACCCCCAGATAGCCTCCGGCTAGATCTGTCGCTCCTTGTGGGTGAAGAAACCTCGCCACAACACCTTGAACGCTCTCTGATCACAGTAGACTACTAACTTACTTTAACCAAGCAAGTTTCGTCAAGAACAATAGGAGAAAACGAGCCCCTTTAAATAGGGCTCAAATCTGAAACAGCCGCTACCAGTCGACTGGTCTCACTCAGATTCGACCGTTGTAGTACAACGTTCGAATCCAGCTGTTCCAGTCAACACCAGTCGACTGCCCCTGGGCCAGTCGACTGGGACGCACCTAAGCCTAGGGTTTCACTTCCGAGTACAAGTCTCTCTCGCACTCAGACCCTCCCGGCTTAACCCCTGAGTACAAGCACTCATACTCAGTCTCTCTCAACCTAGTTGACTCTTCACCAGCAGTCTTGACTGTTGCCTTTACGCCCTCTTCATCTTTGGCCCTCGTCCCTCGGATGCGCACGCAAGCCTCCAGCTTGCCTTCATGCCACCCTTCACGTACGCCTCGAAGTCCGCGTCCCTCGGCTTATCATCTTTGCTATCAATGGTCCATCGGATGCGCACGTAAGCCTCCAACTTACCTCCATGCCATCCTTCACTTGAAGACATCAACCAAGTCCATGCGTACCTGTACACCTGCACACTCATGTACACATATTAGAACAACACACATCCTAACTTAACCATATTGCCCACTCATCAAAATATCATGATCCTCCAGATCATCTCAGGGTCGATTGCCCCAACAATCTCCCCCTTTTTGATGTGTGACAATATGTTAAGTTAGGTAAACATATAGCAATATCGATAGCAAAAGCAATTGAAATTCAAGCATATCACACAAGAGGCTATCTCCCCCTTAACCCATGCTTTCTCCCAAATTTCAATCCTTATTGCTAATCCCAAGTTAAGTTTTCCCAATCTTAACTCTAAAATCACATAGCCAATCCTAAGTTAAGTTTCAATCCAAACCTAACTTAATTCTCAAGTTCTCCCCCTTTGACACCATCAAAAGATTGCCCCAGGCAACCCAACCCATGGTGCCAAATGGAACTTAACTATATATCTGAAAAACCTTTCAGAAATCACCAAAAGCTCATTCTGCTCTCATTACCAGTCGACTGCCCTACGACAGATTTTAGAATTTCAACCGAAATTCAGAAATGAATAAAAAATTCTAGAAAATTTGGAAAAATGTGAAACTTTGCAAGCACGATTGTTAAGGTATTCCCTACCCGTGAAAAATTTGGTTCATGAAAAACATCAACCGTGCTTGACTTTTGGTACAAACTCAAAAATTTCCAAATAAAACCAACTTTGTATCCACCTAGAGTTCCAATCATGGTATTCTAGAGTTTGCACTCTCTACCAATTCCCATTGACTTTTAGAATGATTCCTAACTCTCCCTTTGTTAAATAAATGTATTCATTTTGAAACCTCCCTCATGTTGTAATGATTATTTCTTCTAAACATGGTGTCCTCTTGGTTTTCAACCAAACCATAATAGATAGTAATCATTCTCAAATTTCAAATATATCATGAATACATATACAATAATCATAAGAGAATCATCCATTATTCAGGCAATATTTAAAGCATCATTTAGCATATATATATAAGAGGTATAATTTAAACCAAACTGTGTGAACAATATGTTAGCATTTAAATACCTAGCAAAGAAACTATCAAGGCAAGCATAAAGGGTAACCATAAAGGAATAAACATAATACATAGAGTCATAGGATCTGTCAACAGGTAACCATTACGAAGGTACCCAGGGCCAACAAGGCCGAAAGTCATCCAAACACATACAAAGTGTTTAAGAGGTGTAATATCATAACAATACAAAATACTCTTAACACCGAAAATTCTCAAGATCTGCGGCATCCGATCAAAAGTACATATGGTCGTCACCATCTGGAGGAGGAGGAGGAGGAGCAGGAGGACCCTGATATGCTAAATCCCATCGCTGCATCATCGCATACATGTCCTGCTGCCTGGTCATAAAGCCCTGGCAGAAGTCTGTGAGGCCCTGTACCTCCCTCTGAGTCGCTGCCTGACCCTGCTGGAGGCTCTGAATATCCCCCTGGATGGTGTGGACATCTGCACGGAGCTCATGAACATCCTCATGGTACTGAGTAAACTCTGCGCGGGTGACCAGCTCTGTGGGCTCCTCATCTGCACCAGCGGCCTCTGGGCGCTCCCTCCAAGCAAATGCTCCCTGTGTAAACTCAATCCCTGCCAAGGATAATTGGCGGGTGCCAATTTGATCATACTCCTTGGACAGGTGCTTGACCTGACCATCGGATACACGGATGCCTCGAGAGTGAAAGAACTCGGTCAACAGGTGACAAAAGGCCATATATATTTTCCCATTAACACTTTGGGAAAAGTGGACAATGGCTGTGAACACTTGCAGGGAAACATCAATATCTATCCTCCTGTCTAGGGCATACATCATAACCAAATGGGGTAATCTAATCCTTACCCGTCCCTTGGTGACAATTGGTAGTATGCATTCAACGATAATTTTGTACAGAACATGGTTGTATGGACTCATGGGTTTAGCATCAAAAGTGCGCTCTGACTCATGTCTATGTCTCCTGAAGTAGTGCACATGAATCTGGTCAATGGAGACATTATCAAGAGAAAGAGGCTCAATAACGGTAGGAAAATAGACAGATGCATTACCTGATGCTCTACACTCTAAGAAACCAGCTAGAACCATGGGAGAGAAAGGAATAGTGACTCCAACCACCATGGACTCATAAAGGTTATGATTAGAATCAATGCAGGTCAAATTGGCATAAAACTCTTGACATAAATCAATGTTAATGTCGTGCTGACAATAGACCAATTTGTCTAACTTAAAATGTGTGATCATGTTGGTAATTTGTGGGGACTTTTCGTGGAAGTAGGCTTTATTAAGGTAATGACAGTTCATTGTAATGAACTCATTTTTAGCAAACCTCTTCCTACACTCGACAGATCGAAACCTAGACGCCCCGGATTGAGATGATCCTTCACCTCTTGACCTCTTGGATGCCAAACTAAAACCCACACATACACATGCATGCCAAGACATCCCTCATAAAAGAAAAACATCAAGAAATACACACAAATATACCATGTTAGTGTCAACATATTGCTTTAACCAAGAAAGATAACCCTTAAAGCGCAATACCTTTTCATTCTCCTCATTGTGATCCGAGTTTGAGAATATGACTTGAAGAGAAGAGTTTTGACTAGCCCTAGAAGTAGATCGTAGTTGAAGAAGGGCTCAGGGAGGAGTTTTAGAACTCGGGAGTGATTAAGGATGAGAGAGGAGTCGAAAGGAGGAGGAAATCGCCGGGAATGAGCAGCCAAAACCCTAGGTTTAGCTCTCCCGACGCGCCCTTTCCATTTTATAAAACCCGCGAGCTAGTCGACTGCCCCTTGGGCAGTCGACTGGGCAACATTGTAATTACTGTTGGATCGATAGAGTCGATAGAGGGGGGGTGAATATCGACAAACTTTTCGAATTTATGAAAAGAGCAATTTGCAAAGCGGAAAGAAATTAAGACACGTGAACACAGTATTTTTTACTTGGTTCGGAGCCTAGTTCGACTCCTACTCCAAGGCCCACGATCGTTGATCGTTTACTTTGGGCAATTCTATATGAACGCAAAATCAGTTTACAGAAAGAGATTTACAAGTATAGCACTATAGACTTTTAATATAAAAAATTTCTTCTGTTATCGACGTCCGGTTGTGGGTCGACTTTTCCGGAGCAGCAGGACGTCGTCGCTCGAGTTGGGCAGTTTCTGGAATAAGGCGTGAGCACAGAAGAGCGTGGAAGCTTTGGTACGAAGTTGATATCGAAGGCTTGGGCGTTGGGTGCTATTTATAGCACCCAGGGGCGCCCTGGACGTCGGGGGCGCCCTGCCACGTGTCAAGCGATCCGCAGATCGCTCGGTCAACTTCTATCCCGCTCGAACAGGGATTAAGTTTGACCGTGGGGGCGCCTTGGTCGTAGAGGGTGCCTTCGCTGACTTCTTCCGCGCAGAAATCTCGCTGTGGATAAAGCTAAAGCTTCGCAGTCTTGGGCGCGGAGGCGCCCTGGCTGCTGAGGGCGCCTTCACTGACGAGGGCGCCTTCGCTGCTGAGGGCGCCTTGCCCAGTAAGCAACTGAAGCCCTTTTTGCTTCGCTTGGTTCTGGTTCACCTTGAGGGCGCCCTGGACACTCAGGGCGCCTTACTCAGCTGCTGCCTCACTCCTTTGAGGCTCTCTGAGTTGCAGACACACGTTCCTTTGGTCCTGCATCCAGGGTTAGTCCAAAACACAATTAATTATTATTTTATACAGCCTTAGCTGTCTTGGTTCTGACTTTGGTCTCCCAAATGGAGCCCTAGGTCGAACCGACGCCTACTGTTCCCTCGACGGGGAACGCGTCCTCACCTACTCCTCTCGGGAGAAATTACCTGATGCCAACCGTTCCTTTGGTTGGACTTTTGCCTGACGGTCCTTTGTCAGGTCTTGGATGCCGAGCTTCCCTTCGCTCGGTGCCTAGCATTCCTTCGCTAGGTCTTCAGTCCCAGACTGTCCTTCGCCTGGCGCCTAGCAGTCCTCCGCTAGGGCTTTTAACTCTGGCATTCCTTCGCCAGTGCCTAGCGGTCCTTTGCTAGGGCTTTCACTGCATACTAGATTAACTTGTTAGAAAACAAGAAAGACTTAACTTTTGACCTATGTTGCCATTATCAAAACACAAGTTTGACTTGAGTGCATGCTGCACCAACAATCTCCCCCTTTTTGATTTATGGCAACCCTAGTTCAAAAAGTTAAGTTTAAGCAAGACATGAAAAAGTTTTTGTTCCCTCCCCCTGGAAGGAATCTCCCCCTAGATTTTTCAAAAATTCGTGGGGTTTTAAAACCATTACTTGTACTTTGAAAACTTAACTTAAAAATAAATAGTAGAGTTTTTAAAGCATAATTAGAGTACTTAAGAAATTTTAAAGTCTTAAGTTTTAAAGTACTCAAAATATTAGCTTAAGTACTCGGTAGGATATAACAAGCTTAAGTACTTAGTAGGTTTTGAAACACTTTAGTACTTAACAATTTTGAAAAACTTAAAAAAAAATTTTGACTAGCTTAAGTAAGAACTTTTTGAAGGGCTAGAGTACTTTGCAAAAATTTCGAAAGCTTGAGTAAAGAATTTTGAAGCTAGAGTACTTAGTAAAATTTTGAAAGAGTAAAGAATTTTGAAGCTAGAGTACTTAGCAAATTTTGAAAGAGTAAAGAATTTTGAAGCTAGAGTACTTAGCAAAAATTTCGAAAGTTTTAAGAATTTAAGTACTTCTTCAAAAAGTCTAAGCTTTTAAATAAAGGATAAGTATGTTTTTGAACCTTTTTGAATAAAGGAAAAATTTAGAAAAAATAATTTTTCTCTTTCCTATCTCTATCTCTCCCCCTTTGCCATATATCAAAACAGATAAATATAGCATGAATAACGAAAATAATAATTTGCTGTACTGAACCAGTTAGATTTACACTAAATCAATCAATTTTCTCTGTAGGGACCTGTCTAACCCAATTAACTACTTACTAACTGTTATATACAGTAGTTTTTGCTAGGGTTAGTCAAGTTAAGTGTTTTTGTTCAAGTTAAATTTTCTAAGCTTGACACTTAACTTGATTGCTGTTTTAGTTGTATTTAGTACCCCAATTACTGCAGATGCACTGACTTAAAGCATCTTGAATTAAGGCAAAGACCTAAGCATCTCAACCCTTTCTAGGTTATCAATCATAAGTACCCTAAGGTGCTTGTGAGATGCTGGCTTCTAAGTCTATAGGTTCATGCAGTTCTAGGGTTAGGGCCTAGGCTAAGTCCATTTTCGAAAAAGCCCTAGTTTTTAAAGGGGGTAATTTTGAAAAAAAAACTAAGTCGAAAATGAAAACTGATTTTGAAATTGAGTAAAGTAGTTTTTCAAATTCTATTTTTTTTAAAAAAAATTAAATCAGGAAAAAAAATTAATCTATTCTACAGAGCACAATCTTAAGTACTCAGAAAATAAAGCAGGTAATCAAGGTTCAAATACAGTCAAACAGTCAAACACAAGTCAACCCCAGTCAGATAGTTACGAGTACAATGCGAAGTAAATCTAAGACGAAGGACCAGGATGATCAGATGGACTCGGCTGCCATGAATCGAATCGTGCCATCATCTCTAAGAATCGTGCATCAGCTACTTCTCTATCAGCTCGGCGAGAGTCCATCTGCTCTATATGATAAGCCTCGACCTCCTCTCGGAGACTCTGTATCTGTGTCTCCATACGGGTCACTCTCTCATAGAGTGTCGGTGGAGCGGGCTCGTCTATATGGGCTCGGGCTTCTGCTGCTATATCTGCAACGTCGTACTCGACTTCCTCGTCCGAATCGATCTGGGGAGCTGCTCTCCGACGTCTCCAGGACAAGACCCCGGTACCGGACACCTCTATACCAGCTAGGGCAAAGTTTCTATAGCCTATTTCATCGTAGTCAGTCAAGGCGGCCATCTCTCCCTCGGTAATGTTTCTACCGTGGTGATGTAATATAGACGTGATAATGTGGCAGTAAAGTGTGCGTACCTGCCCTTGTGTGGTAACACTGGAGGCGTGTAGGATAGTCTGAAAAATGTGAAGTCCTATATTGATGTCAAGCTGGTGAATCATGGCATACAGTAGAAAGGCGTGAAATGGACGCATAGTGGTGACGTCCCTGGTAGATAATGGTAGGATGCATCGGACTATGACCCTATATAGGGCGTAGTCCTGTACTTCTAATTCGACAGACTGAAATCGTCTGGCTACGGGTTGCCTAAAGAAATATGAGTGCAATGTATCTAAGGTAATCTCAGAGTAGGGAGCATCAAAGGGAGGCTCCCTAGAAGGGTAACAACAGAAGGTGGACTGCGAGAGTTGTAGTCCTAGAAATCGGTTGAGTAAAGTTGGTGTGATAGTTAGGGGAATACCTTGAACCATGGTGGAGAACACGAGATTATCCTGTCTAATGATATTATTGTAAAATTCTGCACATAAGGAAGTATTGATTGGGTGGGTGCAGAATACAAGATTGTCCGGTTGGTAGTGGTTTATGACGTTCATAGCTAGGGGACAGGATTGGGTGAAGAATAGTCTATTCAAGTAGCTTGTCTTAATAGGTTTATAGGTGGTACGAGAGAACTTATTACACAATTCTAAGTTGGGAAACCTAGGATCAGGACTAGGTTGAGTACCGGGTTCTGCCTGATTAGGTCGCCGTCTTCTAAGAGAAGGAATGTGTACTTAAAAAAATTTGCATTTAATGAAAAATTGAAAAGAAATTACAAAAAAAAAAAATTATACCGGTTTGCTCGGGGAGGCATTGTTGAAGATGAGGGCTTGAGAGCTTGAGAGGGTTGCAAGATCTCTTGGAGGGTAGAAGGTTAAGGAGGAGAAGTGTGTTGGGTGTGAAGAGAAGAAGGGGAAGGGAGCCCCTTTTTATAGGCAGTTTTGGGCGCCCTTCCTCAGGAGGGCGCCTCGACTGGTGAGGGCGCCCCTAGCAGTGAGGGCGCCTTGACCAGGCTTGCAGTTACCTTTCGGCAACTTTCTATCGTGAAAGGACTATGGGAGGCCGCCCTGCATGACAAAGGCGCCCTAAACCGAGCTGCAGCTGCCTTTTGGCAGCTTTTGACCATCCTCGGGTATACGGAGGTGCCCTGAAGCTCCAGGGCGCCCTGGTCAGCGTGCAGTGCTTTTTGACCAGCCTTGGGGCGCCCACACGGGTTTGGGCGCCCTAAGGACTGGCTTTTGACTCAAATGAAGTGCATTTGACTAGATTTGACCTGGTTTGACTATATTGACCGTAGTTTGACTATGTTGACCGTGGTTTGACTATGTTGACCGTGGTTTGACTATGTTGACTGTGGTTTGACTATGTTGACCATGGTTTGAAATATAAAATTTTACTGCAACACAGGTATTAAGGGAATCATAATTTAGTCTTAATTTTACTGTCTCACCCAAATCTAGGGTTTTCAATCACGTTAACCTTATAGGTTTTGTGAGACAGGTTTTGATAGTTAAAATTATTTTGAAAATTTTGATTAATTTTGAAGGATAATTAAATTTTGAAAACTTAATTAATTAATTTTGAAATTTTTGAAAAGATGTTTAAATCTATACTTAGCTGAAATTTTGTGTTAGATTCGAATTTGATACAAATTAATTTGAATTTGAATTTCAAAAATTGACTTCCAGGTCTTGGCGAGGCACAAGGCCTTCTTTGGCCGAAGCCTTATGGGATCATCCACCCTTTCCTTGACAAAGCCTTTTAATGAAATTTCATTTTCAAAATTATTCTTTGAAAAATTTCTGGTCTAACTAGTTTGGATTTTGGATCGGTAGCTTCGGCTGGTTTCACCAGCCTAAAGAGACCAAGTAAACTTGATCTTATTAGAATTGGTTTCCCCAACGTACTATCATCTCACCTCCACCTAATACTATGTTTTCAAGTTTCAGTTAAGTTTATTTGGTCCTTAAGCTAGCCTAAGTCTAAGCATGGTATATTGCAGAAATTAACTAACCAATCAATCAAGCAATTTAAATTAAGAATAACAAGTTTATCTAATAATGAAAATAGTTTTCAGTTTAGCTCCCCCTGAACTAAAGCCACGGTGATGGGTAGGCAAGATGTGAATCTTGTCCTTGGGGATCCAATACTGATTTGATCCAGTAGGTTGGTTCAGGCATAGTTTAGGTACCCATGCCTGAATTTTTCCTCTGGACTGATTCAGTACAGTCAAATATGATCTTTGTCGGGATTTGATTTGGTAGCCAAGTCCGGATCGATTTAGAACTGATTTCTGTTTTCCAAGGATCATGTCAAGACCCTTGGAACCAGATGTAAATCGTTCTAAAGCTGATCTAAGATCCTTAGAGGAGTTCTCCTTTTCAAGTTTTTCAACTTGAGTAGGAGTTCCTTCCTGAACCTTCTCGGTTAAGGGTTTAGAGTCAGCTCCCTCTTTCAGGAGTTTTACTTCCTGTCGGAGGGTTTCGACCCGGAGTTTGGCTTTTGCCAAATCTCGAGAAAGAAAAGAAATTAGTTCACTTAATTGCGATCTATTAAAACCTGTTACCTTAATTTCTCCGTCTTCTGTGAAGGTCAGCTCGCTGTCCTCTTGTTCTGATTCTGATTCTGTCTCGACTTTATCTGAGGCGGTCAGAGCTAGGAGGTTGGACTAGGATGCTTCTTCTTCTTCTTCTGAGGAAGACTCGTCCCAGGTTGCTTGCAGTGCCTTCTTTCTTCTCGACTTTTTAGTCTCTTTTAAGTTAGGGCACTCTGACTTGTAGTGGCCCTTTTTCTTGCACTCGTAGCAGGTCACATTGGGCTTGTTTGCTGGTTCAGTTGGTTCGTCCTTTCTTCGGCCGGTTTTTCGTTTGTTGGTTCGGTTCTTCAGCTCCTTGTAGTAGCTTCGAGCGAGCCGGACCAGCTTAGTTTGATCTCTTTCTTCTTCTTCTGAATCTGAGTCTGAGTTAGATTCGGTTTCAGGTTCAGGCTTCTTCTTCGTTGTCCTTCCAGTCTTGCCTGCAAGAAAAGCAATACCTTTCTCAACCATATTGGTGTTAGTTTGTTCGTGCAGTTCTAGTTCAGAAAATAATTCGTCTAATTTTATTTTAGAAAGATCCCTAGAGACCTTGTATGCATCTACCATAGATGCCCACAAGGTGTTTCTAGGGAAGGCGTTTAGAGCATACCTTATTAGGTCACGGTTTTCAACCTTGTGACCTATTGTGTGAAGACCATTCATTACCTCTTGGATTCGTGCGTGGAGCTGGGCTGCTGTTTCATTTTCGGCCATCTTGATGGTGTAGAGTTTGTTTAGTAGCAGATCCCTCTTACTGATCCGAGTATCTGAAGTCCCTTCGTGCAGCTCGATCAGTTTTGTCCACAGCTCTTTTGCACTGTTGAAGGGGCCTACGCGGTTCAGCTCTTCCTTTGTCAGCCCGCATTGTAGGGTTTGTGTTGCTTTTGCGTCGGCTTCTATCTTGCGTTTAAGGGAGTTGTCCCATTCAGAGTAGCTTTGTGGTTGTCCTTCAGCGTTTCGGGGGATCTCCAGACCGGACTGGATGATGATCCACATATCCACCTGAGTTTTCAGGTGGGCCTCCATCCGACTTTTCCAGTAAGAAAAGTCTTCTCCACTGAAAAGTGGAGGTCTGGCGGTGCTGAATCCCTCTTGCATGGCCATCTGTAACAAACAATTAACAGAAAAACAAATTTTCCAAGACTAGGTCTTGGATTAGTAGTGCTGGATTAGAAAATAAAATATCGAGGGGTGTTGCACCAACCTCGATTAACAAAAAAAATCGAACGAAAAAAATATTAAAAAAATTCGAAAATCCGAAAAGAAATTTTCAAACTGGTGGTTGCACCAAGTTTGAATAGCCCCGCTCTGATACCACTTGTTGGATCGATAGAGTCGATAGAGGGGGGGTGAATATCGACAAACTTTTCGAATTTATGAAAAGAGTAATTTGCACAGCGGAAAGAAATTAAGACACGCGAACACAGTATTTTTTACTTGGTTCGGAGCCTAGTTCGACTCCTACTCCAAGGCCCACGATCGTTGATCGTTTACTTTGGGCAATTCTATATGAACGCAAAATCAGTTTACAGAAAGAGATTTACAAGTATAGCACTATAGACTTTTAATATAAAAAAATTTCTTCTGTTACCGACGTCCGGTTGTGGGTCGACTTTTCCGGAGCAGCAGGACGTCGTCGCTCGAGTTGGGCAGTTTCTGGAATAAGGCGTGAGCACAGAAGAGCGTGGAAGCTTTGGTACGAAGTTGATATCGAAGGCTTGAGCGTTGGGTGCTATTTATAGCACCCAGGGGCGCCCTGGACGTCGGGGGCGCCCTGCCACGTGTCAAGCGATCCGCAGATCGCTCGGTCAACTTCTATCCCGCTCGAACAGGGATTAAGTTTGACCGTGGGGGCGCCTTGGTCGTAGAGGGCGCCTTCGCTGACTTCTTCCGCGCAGAAATCTCGCTGTGGATAAAGCTGAAGCTTCGCAGTCTTGGGCGCGGAGGCGCCCTGGCTGCTGAGGGCGCCTTCACTGACGAGGGCGCCTTCGCTGCTGAGGGCGCCTTGCCCAGTAAGCAGCTGAAGCCCTTTTTGCTTCGCTTGGTTCTGGTTCACCTTGAGGGCGCCCTGGACACTCAGGGCGCCTTACTCAGCTGCTGCCTCACTCCTTTGAGGCTCTCTGAGTTGCAGACACGTTCCTTTGGTCCTGCATCCAGGGTTAGTCCAAAACATAATTAATTATTATTTTATACAGCCTTAGCTGTCTTGGTTCTGACTTTGGTCTCCCAAATGGAGCCCTAGGTCGAACCGACGCCTACTGTTCCCTCGACGGGGAACGCGTCCTCACCTACTCCTCTCGGGAGAAATTACCTGATGCCAACCGTTCCTTTGGTTGGACTTTTGCCTGACGGTCCTTTGTCAGGTCTTGGATGCCGAGCTTCCCTTCGCTCGGTGCCCAGTATTCCTTCGCTAGGTCTTCAGTCCCAGACTGTCCTTCGCTTGGCGCCTAGCAGTCCTCCGCTAGGGCTTTTAACTCTGGCATTCCTTCGCCAGTGCCTAGAGGTCCTTTGCTAGGGCTTTCACTGCACACTAGATTAACTTGTTAGAAAACAAGAAAGACTTAACTTTTGACCTATGTTGCCATTATCAAAACACAGGTTTGACTTGAGTGCATGCTGCACCAACAATTACATTCTGTGGGTTTTCACAGTCGACTCCCCTCCAGGGAGTCGACTGGTCCAGACTGTAATTTCATTCTGTGAGGTTTGCCAGTTGGCTGGCCTACAGCCAGTCGACTGGTGTCTGATATTCTGAATTTCAGATTTTCAGCCCGAACTTCAGAAATCCCTTACTAATTCCACAAATTCCCAAAAATTCTGAAATCTTGTGGGGAGATTTGTGGATCCTATATTTGCTCGGGAAAAATATAATTTCAATCAAAGTCATCCCAAATCCCAAGTTTGGTACAAACTCCGAGTTCCTCCAAAAAGTATCATTAAACTCTTCCCAAAAGTTCTAGTTTGGACCTCACCTTGATGCTACTTCCCATAATCATTCATACTCCATTCACAGCATCAAGTTATATGGTATTTAGGCATTAAAATCGATTTGTCCTAATTAAACTCCTAATTTCACCTTTTTCTTTATAGTCCTCCCTTAAGTGTGCCAACTCTCTAGGATTAAGACTATCCTTAGTCTTTTAAACCTCTTGGCACACCTTATAGTTCTTTTCAATCTCCTATAAGTAAACCACCTGAGATCCATTGACCATGGAACCCGTCTTGACTTCTAGAGCTTTCCCTTGAGCTTCTATCCCTAATTATCTCCCTAGATAACTCTTCTTCAATGGCAAGACCACACCGGTGCTCCTCCGGTGCTTCTTGACCTTCCACTATCACTCTCTTAACCCTATAGACCTTTTTCGCAGTCAGGTTCTTTTCTTTTCCTCTAAATGGCTTTTCCTTGCCATTTTTGGCTTTCTCTCTATTATAGTTATAGGGCATCCTTGAATATGATACTTTATCAATATTAGCCCTCCTAGAATTATATCCTGATCTTGGCCTATCATTCCTATGATTTTGGCCCTTTGATATCATGTTCAATTCCTTGGATCCTTGAATTATCCTTCCAATGTTTCTTTCCAACTCATCAAGTTTTGCTCTTAAAGCTTGGTTTTCCTTTTCTAACTTCCTAACCTTAGGATCACTAGATCTAACTTGATCCTTTCTAGATCTACTTATTTGTCTAAACATTTTTCCCTTTCTCTTAGGGTTTATCCCTTGGTCCTCAGCCCTAGAATTTCTAGATTTATCATGAAATTTAAAACCAAAAATATGCATGGGCACATAATTATTATTAATTCTATCATTCAAGCAAACATTTTGAGCATTCATTGAACAGTTCAAAGCATGAGTCGGGTTAGAGGGTACCTTCCTTACCCTTGGTGCTCCCCCTTGAAGAGTGCTCCTCTTTTTTTCTTCTTTCTCCCATTTTCTAAGGTGCTCCATCTTCTTGAGCTCTCCACCTCTTGAACATTTTGTATGATAATGCCCGAGCTCCCCGCATGTAAAACACTGAATTCTCTTTCTTTTGTTTTGAACTTCCTCATTCCTACAACCCATATTAGATTTAACTTGACAAGATTTGGGTTTAGGAATTACCTCCTTTTTACCTAGTGTGCACTTATCCTTATAGTGCCCCGTTGTGTTGCAACCAAAGCAGGTGATGTGATCTTTTGATTTAGCTCTGACAGAGATGATAATCTTTTCTTGCTCTTGGATGACTGAGGATCTCTCCTCCCCCTCAACATTTGAATTTATCATTTCTTCTTCTTCTTCAGATGGAATGGATGCTTCTCCACTCACTTCCTCCTCTTTGCTTGACAATTCAACTTCTTCTTTATCTTCTTCAATACTTGAGTTGATTTCCTCAATCTCTTCCACACTTAGAGTTGATGTAGGGTTCTTATGAATTTCTTCCAACTTATTCCACAATTCGCATGCATCTGAATATTTCCCTACATCACTCAAAATGTGGTTAGGCAACATATTAATCAAAATACTTATTACCTTCTCATTAGCCCTAGCTTGGTCTTGTTGTTCACTTGTCCAATATCTAGGGCGAAGCTTTTTGCCATGCTTGTCCATGGGGATTTCAAATGGGTCTTCAATAGTCATTTTACACTCCCAATCCATCCCTAGCCACATCTTCATTCTACCCCTCCAATAGTCAAAATTTTCATGCTCATATGATGGTGGTGAGTTGGTATCGTTACCCAATTTGTCTTCCATGGCCCTTATCCTCTAGCAAGTGCTCCCTCGACGATTAGTCCGATCAAGAGTGAACCTAGCTCTGATACCAACTGATGGATCGTCTAAGGCATGCAGAGGGGGGGGGGGTGAATGCACTTTTTCGGATCGTCTCGATCTCTACAACGTTGTTAGCGTAGCGGAAACAATAACATGCAAAATAAATACGGAATAAAACACTGCTAACACCTTGATTTACTTGGTATCCACCCCGGTCGGGTGACTAATCCAAGAATCCTTCGGTGGATCAACCCCCGGATAACCTCCGGCTAGATCTGTCGCTCCTTGTGGGTGGAGAAACCTCACCACAACACCTTGAACGCTCTCTGATCACAGTAGACTACTAACTTACTTTAACCAATAAAGTTTCGTCAAGAATAATAGGAGAAAACGAGCCCCTTTAAATAGGGCTCGAATCTGAAACAGCCGCTACCAGTCGACTGCCAAAATGGCAGTCGACTGGTCCCACTCAGATTCGACCATTGCAGTACAACGTTCGAATCCAACTGTTCCAGTCAACACCAGTCGACTGGGACGCACCTAAGCCTAGGGTTTCACTTCCGAGTACAAGTCTCTCTCGCACTTGGACCCTCCCGGCTTAACCCCTGAGTACAAGCACTCATACTCAGCCTCTCTCAACCTAGTTGACTCTTCACCAGCAATCTTGACTGTTGCCTTTACGCCCTCTTCATCTTTGGCCCTCGTCCCTCGGATGCGCACGCAAGCCTCCATCTTGCCTTCATGCGACCCTTCACGTACGCCTCGAAGTCCGCATCCTTCGGCTTATCATCTTTGCTATCAATGGTCCCTCGGACGCGCACGTAAGCCTCCAGCTTACCTCCATGCCATCCTTCACCTGAAGACATCAACCAAGTCCATGCATACCTGTACACCTGCACACTCATGTACACATGTGAGAACAACACACATCCTAACTTAACCATATTGTCAACTCATCAAAATATCATGATCCTCCAGATCATCTCAGGGTCGATTGCCCCAATAGACTGCTCCTAGGGTAGTCGACTGCCCCCACTCAGATTCGACCGTTGACAGCCCCAACGTTCGAATTCTGGCTACCACAAGTCGGCTGCTCCCAGAGCAGTTGACTGGTCCAGGGTCAAAACTCTTCTGTGAGTTTCTGTGTTCGCTGGCAGTCGACTGTTATATTCCCAGTCAACTGCCCAGCTTACAAACACACTCCTACTCACTCTCATAACCCTCGTTGACATATGCCTTCAAGCATACTCCCTTGGCTTGCTCCTCGAAGTTCTCTTCCACTGGCTATTATCCCTCGAATGCGCACACAAGTCCTCGACTTGCCTCCATGCCACCCTTCACGTGTGCCCTTTGAAGTCCACTTCTCAACTTGCCCTTGGAGTCATCTTCCCTCGGCTCTCGTCCCTTCACGACTTTGCTGACTCTTCACCAGCAGCCTTGACTATTGCCTCGCGCCCTCTTCGTCTTCGGCCCTCGTCCCTCGGATGCACACAAGCCTCCAGCTTGTCTCCATGCCATCCTTCACGTACGCCTTGAAGTCCGCGCCCCTCGACTCATCATCCCTGCTATACCAAGGTCCCTCGGATGCACACAAGCCTCCAGCTTGCCTCCATGCCACCCTTCACCTGTACTGAAGCCATCCAGCTCAGTTAATATGTGTAATTTGTGCATCCTGCACACTCACATACACATATTAGCACACATGGGAAAACCTAACTTAAACCCTTTGCCCAAACATCAAAACACTTAGTCACTCCAGACCACAGATTGCCTCAACAATCTCCCCCTTTTTGATGTTTGGCAATACATTTAAGTTAGGGAAACCAAATAGTAGTCAATAGCAATGACAATGCTAAACAAATAACTAGACTTACATTGCCAAGACTCCATCTTGGACTTACACTGCCAATGCATCTGCAATGCAATCATGGATCCTATCCCAAGACATCACACACCTAACCCTCCAAGTTAGGAATTTTTCAAAACGGGCTTTTTAGGAACCTATCCCAAGGTTCTCCCACACCTAACCCTCCAAGTTAGGATCTTCCAACAAAACGGGCTTTTTAAAGCTTCTCCAAAGTTCCCCCTACATTGGACTTACAACGGTTTTTTAAGAACCTCTCCAAGGTTTCCCTTACGCCAAGAATGGAGCAATCATGCTCCCCCTAGACCTAGGTTTCCCGCAAGGGTGTGTTTGGTTTCCCAAATTAAACCCAATACTTCTCCCACTTTGCCTAACATCAAAAAGACTCCAACAATATCCCAATTATTGGATCTTTTAATCCCCAATGATCCTAAACACAGTGTACTAGCCCCCCTATACACTTGTTTTCTGTCATTTTGACACAATCCAACTGCTGGATACCTAATCCAGCCCTGGGCAGTCGACTGATACTGTGAAAATCAGTTTTTAGGGCACATTCAGAAATTCGTCAGAAATTTCACAAATCTCCAAAAATTCCCAAATTTTGTGGAGAACTTTGTGGTACTTATACCTACTTGGGAAAAATATATTCAACCATGTATCTATCACCATTCCTAAGTTTGACACAAAATCTAAAAGTTTTATGAAAATTAAGGCACCTAGGAGGCAACCTCCTCCTTTACCTATGTCTTCTCCCAATGTTCAATCTACCAAGGTCAAGTTCTACCCAACTTGACACCATAACACCAATGTTAAGTTATACCCCAACTTAACAACCAACATTGTCTTTTGTTAAGTTAAACCTAACTTAACAACCCAAGTTTTCAACCCTAGGACCCTGTAGAAAATCCTAGAAAACCTGGAAGCATTTAAAAGTTTGCAAGCACATTTGCTATGATATACCCTATCCTAGAAAAATATGTTTCATGAAAAATACAAATGTGCTTAACTTTTGGTACAACCTCTATTGTCCTAAAAAGTTTGTCATTTTGTATCAACTTTGAACTTTATTCATGATTCCTTGTGTTTGTCAACTCTAGCCATTATCAATTTACACAAGAAATTATCCTCAGTTCTTTCTTTTTCATATCCTCAATATGATGAAAGTCTCCCCCTTTTTATCTCTTAATCCTAGATACATATGGGAAACTTATCAATCTTCTCATTCACCAAGCATTTATCATTTAATATCATCCATTGAATTTAAAGCACTCATCAATTTTCCTTAAATTCTATGATATCCATATAGCCTCATTTCATATAATCATCATTAATCATGAGGCAAACCTTGATTCAAAGAATATGAACTCATAACCAAGAATTTTGATTCAAAACCATATTCCATCATTCAATCTATGAACTCTAAATCATATAGTATCAACTTATGACATACAATCTCATAAAGTAATGTGAAACTTTCCTAGACTTCCAATTTTACAATCTCCTACTAGCCAATCTGCCTTTTTCACTTCAACCTACGGATCAGTCAACTGCCCCCCAGGGCAGCCGACTGATACCTGAATTTCAGAGTTTCAGCCCAATTTCAGAAATGCCTAGTTAATTCAACAAATTTCCAAAAAATCTGAAATTTTGTGGAGAGATTTATGGAACCTATGCCTATATGAGAAAAATATGTTTCCAAATAAATGTACTCCAATTCATAAGATTGACACGAAACTCAACCTTTTCTAAATTGTATCATTTAAACCTCTCCCAAAAGTCCTAATTCTGGCCTTTCATTGATATATCTTCTAATACCCGACCATGATACATTCTTAGCACTGAATTATATGGTATTTTCCCATTAAACCTTAATTTTATTGAATATAATCTTAGTTTCACCTTTTTCTTCCTAAAACTTCTTTTAATGTGTCAATTCTCTAGGATTAAGACTTACCCAAGTCTTCCAACCCTTTTGGCACATTTCATCTAATTTCCTAAGAGAAAATCTCTTGAAATCCATTTACCATGGACCCCAAAGGCTTCTAGAGCTCCCCCTTGAGCTCTTAGCCCTAGCCACCTCCCTAGGTGACTCAATCCACACTAGGCCACACCGGTGAGCCCCCGGTGATTCTTGGCCTACAAAATGAACCCTCTTAACCTTAGACACCTTGTCTTTGGTTAAGTCCTTCTCTTTACCTCTAAATGGCACCCTCTTGCCATTTTTAGACTTCTCCTTCTTGCCATTACTATATGCTTCCCCAGCATATTTCTTTTCCTTGACATTGGAGACCTTAGACCGGTAGCCCAATCCCGATCTATCATAGTTGGGTTTTAAATTACCCAGCACCATGTCTAAACCCTTAGATCCAACCTTGAATCTTTCTAGGGTATTTTCCAATATATCAAGCCTTACCCTCAAGGCTTGATTTTTTCTTTCTAAACTTTTAACCTTAGTGTCCATGTGTCCACTTTGGATATTCCTAGACCTATCCACTTTTCTAGGCATATGTCTCCCCTTCTTGGGATTAATGGCTTGATCCTTAGGTACAAATGTCTTAGGTCTAACATGATGAATGCTTTTCCTAGGGTTATGATCTACCTTGTTAACCCTATTCCTATCATTGTACTTAAATCCAAAATTATGCACCATCAAGTATTTTTCATTAATTCTAGAATGCATGGATGAGTAATTTGCACGATTCTTAACATGCATAAAGGAACTTGAATTCGAATTACATTTTATCTCAAGGTTAGGAATTACCTCCCTTACCTTTGAAGTTCTCCCTTGATGTGATCTTTGCTTCTTCCTTTCTTCTTTCTCCCATCTCCTCAAGTGTCCCAATTTCTTTAGCTCTCCTTTTCTTGGACACTTGGTGTGGTAATGCCCTAGCTCTCCACATGTGAAGCATCGAATTTTTCTTCTTTTCTCTTGGGCTTCTCCAATCCTACAACCCATGTTAGATTTAAGAGAATTTAAAATGGGTTTAGATTTTACCTCCTTTTTACCTAGTGGGCACTTGTCCTTGTAGTGCCCTTTTTCATTGCATCCAAAGCATGTGATATGATCTTTTTTATTTGCTTTGGTGGAGGTGGAAGCTAGGTTGACTTCTTCTTCAACCTTGGATGAAGTGGATGCTTCCTCTTGTTCTGGCATGGTTGAGGGTCTCTCCTCCCCCTAAATTCTTGAGATTGATACTTCCTCTTCTTCTCTTGAGGAGGTTGATGATCTCTCACTCTCTTCTTCCTCCTCTTGGGCTATCGAGCTCATCTCCTTATCCGATTGGTCCTTCTCCTCTTCTTGAACCATTAAGCTCATTTCCTTGGGCTCTTCTTCTTCTTCTTCTACTCGTGTAGGGTTTTCATAAATTTCTTTCAATTTGTTCCACAATTCACATGCATTTCGGTATGCCCCTACACCATTCAAAATATTGTTAGGCAAAATATTAGTTAATACACTAATTACCTTCTCGTTTGCCTTTGATTGATCTTGATTCTCTTGATTCCAATATCTAGGCCTAAGCTTCTTCCCGTGCTTATCCTTTGGAATCTCGAAGGGCTCTTCAAGCGCAATCCTAAGGTTCCACTCCATTCCGAACCATGTCTCTATTCTTGTCTTCCAATATGTGAAATCTTCATGGTTGTAGGGCGGTGGAGTGAAGATGTCATCCCCGAATTTGTCTTCCATGTTTTCTCTAGCTTTCTTTACTCCTTTGGTGGTTAGTCCAATCAAGAGCGGTCCTTCGCTTTGATACCACTTGTTGGATCTTGTACGGTTGCTAGAGGGGGGGAATAACACTTTTCAATTCTTCTTGTTCCTACGTTGTTAGTTGCACAAGCGGAAATACAAACAAAACAAAACTTACAACGTAAACAATGCTAACAGGAGAGATTTACTTGGTATCCACCCCTAAGGGTGACTAATCCAAGAATCCGTCGGTGGATCACTCCCCGGATAACCTCCGGCTAGCCCTTGTCACTCCTTGTGGGTGGAGAAACCTCGCCACAGCACTTCGACAACACTTGAGCACCAAAGGCTACTAATCTACTCTACCCGAGCAGATTTTGCCAAGAGTCTCAGCCCAAACCGAGTTCTCTTTAAATAGAACTTAGGATGGAAACCCTCACTGGCAGTCGACTGCTCCCAGGGCAGTCGACTGCCCCCACTCAGATTCGACCGTTGACAGCCCCAACGTTCAAATTCTGGCTACCACCAGTCGACTGCTCCCAGAGCAGACGACTGGTCCAGGGTCAAAACTCTTCTGTGAGTTTCTGTGTTCACTGGCAGTCGATTGTTATATTCCCAGTCGACTGCCCAGCTTACAAACACACTCCTACTCACTCTCATGACCCTCGTTTACATATGCCTTCAAGCATACTCCCTTGGCTTGCTCCTCAAAGTCCTCTTCCATCGGCTATCATCCCTCGGATGCCCACGCAAGTCCTCGACTTGCCTCCATGCCACCCTTCACGTCTACCCTTTGAAGTCCACTTCTCAACTTGCCCTTGGAGTCATCTTCCCTCGGTTCTCGTCCCTTCATGAATTTGCTGACTCTTCACCAGCAGCCTTGACTATTGCCTTCGCGCCCTCTTCGCCTTTGGCCCTCATCCCTCGGATGCACACAAGCCTCCAACTTGTCTCCATGCCATCCTTCACGTACGCCTCGAAGTTCGCGCCCCTCGGCTTATTATCCCTGCTATACCAAGGTCTCTCGGGTGCACACAAGCCTCCAGCTTGTCTCCATGCCACCCTTCACATGTACCGAAGCCGTTCAACTCAGTCAATATGTGTAACCTGTACAACCTGCACACTCACATACACATATTAGTACACAAGGGGAAACCCAACTTAAACCCTTTGCCTAAACATCAAAACACTTAGTCACTCCGGACCACAGATTGCCTCAACACTTTCCTCGCACAAAGGGTGGAAGGAGAAGTTTTTCTTCATCCGACTGCCTGCGCGGCCCTTCAGTCCTCTCCACTGGATGGAGGATCTGCCAACACCTCTCTCACTAGGGAATTTCCTCCAGAGTCCAGCCTACTAGCGCGCTAGGAATATACTCTTCGGCATAGAGTTCAGTGGTCTGGTGCAGAGTGAGGAGTTCATGTATCGAGCGAGCCTTAGCTCTAAAGTGACCCGAATTAGCCCCAGCTTTGGTACGTTCATCTTTTTCATCAATGCTTGTTAGTTCTAACTAATGTCCTCTTGCCCGGTTATTGCAGAGGAACTCATGTTTTCGAGGGTGATGCACCGACTTATCAAGTGGGAGGAGGCCAACAAGGAGGCTCTGGATCCTCCCCCAGCCGCTCCTGGTACTCCTGGTGCGCCCTCTGCTTTAGTCGAATCCTCGGAGGGGACTGCTGAATCGTCCAGCGAGTATGCTATGCCAGAGTGGGCAGAGGCTCCTTGTTGATACAGTCTGACCTGATAGTTATTTTGGTGTTGACACCGATTTAAGTTTAGGTTAGCAAGATAAGTTCGGCTTAAGTC